>JBBBDQ010000398.1:5380000-5445000 GCA_037127315.1 Ascarosepion bandense
AAAATTAGAAATTAGAATTTTGCTCTCCAGTTAACCATTTCGAAGAATTAACCACTATTAAAACAGCAGAAATCATCTGACAATTCCAAGGTTTTGACAGACAGATAGATAGATAGATAGATAGATAGATAGATAGATAGATAGATAGATAGATAGATAGATATTAACATATTAATACGGTTTTTGTCTATTTTTGAGATAAGGTAGTAATTACACTATTTACATTCTTTAGACCATTATCCCCATCTTTGTTGCCATTTGTACGGCGTTTCAGCCATTGTACGCTTCGGCCTTCTTCAGGTGCTAGGAATGTCAACTTTGCGGTCATTGTCGAGTATTGACATCTTTATTGATGATTAGATTCATAGCAATTCAGGAATCTTTTACTTTTTAATAGTGGTGCTTAGAAATTTATGTATACTTTCTTTATTGCAATTTTTCATTAAGACTAACTGCTTGCTTCATATCTTCCGTCCATCGTCGGCAGAATCACATCTTCATTTTCTTAATTCTCTCATTTATCTAGTGACTGTCACATAAGAGATTAGATATTACATAGGAATTCAGTAATTTCTTCTTTGTTTCTAACACATCACTCAATAAGTTAGATGGCTCCACAAATAAATAAAACCATATGATTTTTATAAAGTACTCACCTTCAAATGGCACGTAAACAATTTGGGCCTAATCGGATTATTAATTTACAAGTTAAAGTTATTTAAGTGAAGCTACTGTTGCAAATTTTCAAAACAATGGAAAAATCTGAATTTCGTGTGTTGATAAAACATTACTTTCTGATGAGAAAAAAATACTGTTGAAGCAAAGCAATGACTTGATAAGTATTATTGGAACTCTGCTCCATCGGTTAACAGGTGGTATGCTGTCATTAAACGCAGTCGTACAGTCACAAATTATGCTGAACGTTCTGATCACCCAAAATCGGAAAACACCAAAAAAATCCACAAATTCTATTTTACTGATCGTAAATTGAATTTGCGTGAGATAGTAGATGAGTTGAACATGTCAGAAGGCAGTGTATTGTTTCTAATTGTTTCAACGCAGCAAAAAGAAGTTTTCGCGTAATTATATGACAATGAATGAAACATGGATCCAAATCAAATCGGCAGTCAGCTGAGTGGACAGCAGCTGTTGAAAGCCGTCCAAAACGACCAAAGACGTAAACATCAGCAGGCAAGATTTTGGCTTCCGTATTTTGGAATGCGCAAGGTATTTTGTTCATTGATTACCTTGAGAAATGAAGAATCATCAAAAGCGACTATTATATAATATTATTGGTGCGTTTGAAGCAAGAAATGAACAAAAAAAACCGGCTACAAATGAAGAAGAAAAATGATCTTTCCCTAAGACAACACACCGTGTTACAAGTCGATCGCACAGATGGCAAAACTACATGAATTGCACTTTTTGTAAACCTCAATAGAATGCTTCAGGGAAAGAGATTTGTCTCCAATGATGAACTGATATCGGAAACTGAGGCTTATTTTGAAGCCAAAGTAAAATCGTTCTACAAAAAGGCATCGAATTATTAAAGAAGCATCAGAATTAAGTCGAGTTTTACCTCAAAGTTTTTGTTTTATTAATTAGGCCCTGCGATTTATACACTGCTTAATTTCTGGGAAACGTGATTCTCTATTCTTGAGCGCGTTTCCTAGTCGTATTTTTCCGTCAGTTGAACATCACCACCTGCTTGACTTCGAGGGAACTTCCTACAGAATGTAGTGAAGGGAAGCAAGAAGAAACGACTAATAATCAGTTGCAGGAACACTGAATACAGGGTTGTTCGCAAAATGGCTCAAGACAACATGCAAATTACAAATAAGAGATACAGAAATAAGATAAGTACAACATTTTAGATTATCTGGGGAAGCGTATTAACAGAGAACGGAGAGTGTGACATAGAAAACAAAAGGGGCATGAGAATAGAGAAAGTGCTTTTTCAAATCTAAGCTAAACATTAAGAAACAAGGAAAAACTCGAAACAATGAAAAGAGTACTGCACAGTTGCATAATAACAGATCTTCTGACAAGCACTGCTGAACAATTTCACCATTACTGAAAAAGCAATCTGAAGCAACAGAAGTGTGGCTCTACAGAAGGATGCTGAGTATATCAGAAACATAATACATGAGCAACGACAAAGTTTTAGAGAAAATGATAACTTAAATATTAATTATATATAACATCAAGAAGGTAAAGATTACATTTATATGCCATATAATGTAGAAAGAAGGCTTGTAAAATTTGATACTCACAGGATATATTAAAGGCAAAAGTTACAGAGGAAATCAACATATGACCTAATTAGTAATCTTAAATAAATGATTCGCAGATCAAGTTTTGGGAGCGCTAAAAGAAACAAAAATAAAACAATTTTTTAAGGGCTACAAACGACAGAAAAATGTGAAGGACTATGGTCCCGGATGTGCTAGAAGATTATAGCACAAAGAAAAAATAGATGTTACAATATTTCTGTGAAGTTCTCCAAAAGAGGATGGAAAATACAATACCGAAATCTGAACGGGTATAGTAATACTGAAATTCATAATCTAGGTATAGAATACTGCTGTCATATATGGTCAGTCGCTGCTGCTGTTCATCTCAGTGTTCTCGACAAGCTCCAAAAGACAATCTGTAATGTGATAGGTTCCGACTTGGCAGCTCGACTCCAGCCACTTTCTCACCGGGCGAGATGTGGCTTCCCTCTGTCTCTTCTACAAATATTTTCATGGCTTTTGCTTCGACGAACTTAAGTCACTGGTGCCACCGCTACAATAATTTACTCGTGCAACCAGACTGGCAACAAGGTCCGACCCATTTACAGTTAGATCAACCAAATGCAGCCGTTAATTCTACTCTCTTAGCTTCTTTTCTCGTATTTCTCGCCTGTGGAACCCCCTTCTTTATATTTGCTTTCCTGACGGCTACAACCTCCAGGAATGCAATGTCAATTGCCATCTCTTATCCACTTGACTCCAGTTCTTTCTACATCACCTCGTAAATCTTATTCTTTTTCTTTCTCTCTACCTTCACAACTGTCTTCACACCTGTTCTGTGTTCTCATCCTTCCCTTGCCCTTTCTCTGATACCCCCGTAACTGGTTCGTCTTTCTCTTCACTCTCCTCCTGACTAAACTTTTGTCTTATGTAGCCCCTACGCATCAGTGACGTTGCTATCTTTCTTGGGGTGAAACGATTAGAAAAAATGGCAAGAAATTGTATTTATATTATAAAATGTAGTTAGTGAATGCGAGACAATCTCTTCACTTATGAAGTGAAAACTGAAGGCTGAGACGGGCGTAGATTTCTATGAAATCTTTAAAAAAAATACAAATATAAACGATACATCAGCAAAAGACAGCTGAAATCCCTTGGATAATTAATGAGGCGGAGGTGTTTGGGGAATTTTGAACGCACAGGACTTATCGAAATTAAAAGGGACAGGAGTATGCAGTGTGAAAAATGCCTGATGAGATTGTGTGAGCAGATGACTAGAAGGGGGATATAAGGCTCGGTAAAGCGTCAAACGTCGCTGAAAGCTCTAAAAGAGCGAAAGCTGTGGAGAGTCATGAGCAACCATATACTAAAGAGACACAGCACAGATAATAATAATAATAATAATAATAATGATAATAATAATGATTTTCACAATTTGGTTTTACCATTGAAAAAACAGTTTCTGTTAGAAATATCTTGCATAATTATTTTTTTTTGTACCAGCTTTCGAATAAATAAACGTCGCAAGCCATTCATAGTGCGTTCTTTCCTTATTGACCTTGTACGAATTTTCTATAATATTTTTTTCTATGAAGCTACAAATATTTCCGCTTTTGTCTGCTAGGAACAAATCAGTTTAATGAAGCTAGGAATATATATTTTTTCTCTTGAGTCTTATTATTTGTGAAAGACCAAATTCTTAACTTTCACCGGGCTGTAAAACAATGGTAAGCAGCTTCCATATCTTTCGCCTCATGAATGTATCTACTTGTTTATATATATATATATATATATATATATATATATATATATTGGTTTTTTAAAGACTGACATTTTTTACACCAGGATATTTAAATAGAATTTCTTTGTTAGAATTATAGCTCATAGAAACCATGAGTAAAGCAGAAAGAGGAAAGTGAAAAAGATAGACGAAAACGGAAAATAGAAAAAATAAACGAGAACGAAGCGAGTTAAGAGAATGAATGATATAAAATAATAAAGAATGAAAAAAGAGAAAAAAATAATGAGAGTGGCATATATATATATATATGTATATATATATATATATATATATATATATATATATATATATTTAGAGAGAGAGAGACAGAGAAAAAGAAAGAGAGACAGAAAGAAACAGAAATAGTGAATGAAATAGTGAACGGTGTTTCTAATGTGAGACAAAGAGAAATATATATATATATATATATATAATACAAAAGGAAAAGCATGTATGTAATTTCCCATAAACCAGATCCTATTAATATCAATTTCATATTAAAAATGATTTAGGTGGATGGCTCAATTTGAAATAATTTTTTTTGTTTTTGATTGTTGCTGAAGAAGTGTGATTTTTCTCGCTTAATACCTATACAACGTATATATATATATATATATATATATATATATATATATATGTGTGTGTGTGTGTGTGTGTGTGTGTGTGTGTGTGTGTGTGTGTAAATAAGTTTTGGGTGTTACCTATTTATTATATATTAATATTTTGAAATCAAAATCTCATCTTCCGAATGGCAGAGGAGCGTGTGTCTGTCCGAGTGAGTCCGTGCCTTTCAAGGAATGGTCATTCTTGGCTGCTGCTGCTGTATATATATATGTGTGATTTACAGTTGAGACCTTTTTCTGGTCTGATGATATCAGTCTGTTTTAATATTAAAACAGACTGATATCATCAGACCAGAAATTTGATGATTCGTTTAGGTGAAACCTAGGTAGGTCCCTCTGGCTCACTACGTATTTTTTACTTATTTCACGCTACCTAAATATTGAGCTCTTTTTGTTAGTTGATTACTCGTATCGGTTTTTTTTTCTTTGGGCTACCTGCTGACTCGGTATGAACCCTTTTGACTGACTGATGTTCATGTGCATAGCTGTTTCTTTTTAAAAACCGTTTTGTCCCTTTTTCGTAGTTTCGTAGAAGTTTTTTTTCGACACGATTATAGTTATAATCTTATATATATATATATATATATATATATATATATATATATATATATATATATATATTGTAGAGATATAAGAAAGATGATAAGAGGAACATGAGAAAAAGAGGAATAAATGAGAACAGTGGATAGAAAGACATTGAAGAAGAAAAAAGGAATAAAAAGACGATATACGAACTGTAAATAAACAAGAAATGGAGAGAAAAGCAGGAGGAGAGCAGAAAATAAAACGAGAAAAACAGATGGAAGGTACAGATGAGGCAACAGTGTTGTTAAGAGCGAAAGTGAAGGAAAAGAGTAGAAGAGAAGAGAGAACAAGAGAAAGAACAGAAAAAGAAAGATTGAATTAGTTGAGAAGGGAGAGAGAGAAAAGTGAAATAAAACTACGAAAATCAGAAAAAAGTCAGAGGAAGAAAAGAGAGAGAGAGAGAGAGAGAGAAAAGAGAACAAGATGGAGAAAAAAGTGAGAGAGAAAATTGTGAAAGAACAACACAGATAAAGAGAAGACAGACAGAAACAAGCAGAGAAAGGAAAAGAGAGAAAGGAAAACAGAAATAGAGAAAGAAAGAACGGAAAGGAAGAGGAGGGAGCGTATCTATTGTGCTTTTTTAAATCTAAATTCCAGTAAATTGATTCAATTTCCGATCTACCGACTATTTCAGTTACTGTAGATATTAACCTCGAAGTAATGTTTATTTTTTAATTACAATACGAACGAAAATAAGCAATGAAAAACGTTTAAACAAATACAGCAACCGACAGTAGAGGAGGTATAAAAACAAAACAAAACAAATGAAAAAAAAATGGATGATTGAAAAAGTTTGTTAAAATTTGTTTATCTGAATTAAAGTAAATTTCCAAACTAGTTTTGTTTGCTAAATAATTGGATCTTTCCTGGCTTAGCGTAAAGAGAATTTGATCTTAATTTTACTTTGTACATATTGTCTGTTCACTTTGTAAACAAGTATTGTCATAGCACCATTTCTTCTTTTTTCCATGTGCAGTGTCTCTTCAGAACGTAGACATTCATGGTTCCTCCACGATTTCCTATCCAACTTAGATGTAAATAACGTTTTGTCTTTGTTATTTCTAAATTTTGTTCCGCCATATATTAACTCAAAATGACTCAATACATTATGGTGATTTTTTAAGCGCAGCTTAGATGTGGTACAAGGCCAAAGTTATGGGTAATCCAGTGAGGACTGAACTCACTACTCAATTGCAATGATTCTATCGAGACAATTTTGCTAACCATTAAACAACCTGGAGGTGCCTCTGACTAAATACTTTATTTACTGCCCTTCTCTAGCCATATTTTCAAAGAAAATTTCTCTAATTATGTTCCCTAGAAACGTCATCAGTCTCTTACTGAAGTAAATTTTAAGTTACCTTTTTCCATTTTCTCTAAAACATTGTCGTTGCTCATATATTCGGTTCATAGTATCCTCAGCATCTTCCAGTAGAACCACATTTCTGCTCCGGTAAGACTCGTCTTGAACTCTGATAAGATTGTCCAGCATTCATTTTCATAGAGGAGGATTGGAATTGCATAATAGTTTAGTAGATGTGTCCTTTGTTTTCCACGATCTTTTCTGTTTCTTATTAATTATTACTTTGCTTATTACTTTTTTCTATTCTTTTTTTCTATAAATTTTTCATATTACTTTGCTTATTATATTGTTTGCTTTATTATTTTGCTTATTACTTTGTTTCTATTGCTTTGTTTCTATTCCATTGTTTTTATTATTTTTCTAATTATTTTGCTAATTACTTTGTTTCCATTCCTTTATTTTTATGACTTTTTATTACTTTGCTTATTACTTTAATTACTTTCTTATTATTTTGCTCATTACTTTGTTTCTATTTCTTTGTTTCTATTCCATTGTTTCTATTATTTTTCTAATTGTTTTGCTCATTACTTTGTTTCCATTCCGTGATTTCTATTAAATTTTTATTACTTTGCTTATTACTTTAATTACTTTCCTATTACTTTGCATTTTAGTTTGTTTCTATTCCTTTGTTTCTATAATTCTTTCTTATTACTTTGCTTATTACTTTCCTTTATTTCTATTACTTTTTTATTATTTTGCTTATTACATTGTTTACTTTCTTATTATTTTGCTTATTACTTTGTTTCTATTCCTTTGTTTCTATTCCTTTGTTTCTATTACTTTTTTCTTATTACTTTGCTTATTACTCTATTTACTTTTGTATTACTTTGCTTATTAGCATATTTCTATTTCTTCGTTTCAGTTACTTTGTCTCTTATTACCCTGCTTATTACTTTGTGTACTTTCTTATTATTTTGCTTATTACTTTGTTTCCATTCCTTTATATCTCTGACATTTTATTACTTTGCCTATTACTTCAATTACTTTCATATTACTTTGCTTATTACTTTGTTTACTTTCCTTTATTTCTCATACTACTTTTATTACTTTGCTTATTACATTAATTACTTTCTTATTACTTTGCTTATTAGTTTATTCCTATTCCTTCATTTCAATTACTTTGTTTGTTATTACTTTGCTAATTAATTTGTTTAATTTATTATTATTTTGCTTATTACTTTTTCCATTTCATTCTTTATTTTTTTTACATGTTTATTAATTTGCTTATTTCTTCAATTAATTTCTTAATACTTTGCTTATTTGTTTGTTTCTATTCCTTTGCTTCTATTATACTGTTTCTTATTATTTTGCTTATTACTTTGTTTCCATTCCTTTATTTCTATTACTTTTTTATTAGTTTAGTTATTACTTTAATGACTTTCTTATTCCTTTGCTTCTAGTCCTTTGCTTTCTTGTTAGTTTGCTTATTACTTTGTTGACTTTCTTCTTCTTCTACTTATTTTCTTTTAATTATTTCAGCCCAAGCAAGGCATTCCACTGCCATTATTGCGCAGGGAGTTACATAGGGGAAGGTGAAGAGAAAGAGTGGTTAGATATAGGAAATGTCAGAAAAAGGGTGATAGACGGGTAAGTTAGTGTGTTAGGAGGTGTCTATTGACCTTACATTCAATCTGCTGGAGATTGTCGCTGTCGGGAATTCGACAGACGGGAAGTGCGAGAAAAGAAACAGTTGGAGAAAAAATTGCGGTTACATCTTATCTGTTTCACTGTAAAAGGGTAGGACCTAGTTGCTAATTTAGTATCTCGTGAAAATTCATACCTAGGGGACACCAGTGATCTAAGTTCATCGGAGCTTAAGCCGTGAAAGTATTTATAGAAGAGGTACAGGGAAGCCACGTCACGCCGTTGAGAGAGTGACTGCAGCCGGTCTGCCAAGTCGCTATCGATCACATTACAGATTTTCTCCGTTGTATTTTGTCAAGAACCCTGAGGAGAATAGCAGGGGCACCCGACCAGATGTGGCAGCAGTATTCAATACATGGACGGATGGTAGATTTATATATGTGCAGGATAGATTCAAACGGGAAAAACTTACGGACCATGCACAGAAAACTGACTTTCATAGCAGCAGATTTTGCTTATTACTTAATTATTTACTTATTTTGCTTACTTTCATATTACTTTGTTTCTTACTTTGTTTATATTTCTTTTTTTCTATTACTTTTTCTTATTACTTGGTTTAATGTCTTAATATTTTGCTTATTACTTTGTTTCTATTCAATTACATTTTTTTCTTATTTCTTTGCTATTTACTTTGTTTACCTTCTTATTACTTTGCTGATTAGTTTGTTTCCATTCCTTTTTTCTATTACTTTTTTATTACTTTGCTTATTACTTTGTTTTTATTCCTTTGTTTCTATTACTTTGTTTTTTATTACTTGCACTTCCTGTTGAACTTTTTGCGTCCATTATATACTGTGCAGACTCCCATGAGTTAATCCATTTTATAGTTCACCAACAGAAGGCTTAATCAATCAGGAAGCTCAAAATATTCAATGGGACGTGTATAAAAGGAGGCCATATTTTTTCGAGTACTGGAGTTCAAATCCGATTCTGGAGAGTGTCTGATTCGAGAGTGATGGTCTTTGACGTTGTTTCATTGAACAGATTACGTGCGGCGAGGATACTCTATATCCATATACTATGACGGACATGATCAACAGATGCCAAGAGGATACTCTATATCCAGAAACGCTGTCAACATTACCTACAATTCCTTATTTTGTGAACATCATGGACTGTTGTTGCTATATAATATACATTCGAGAGATTGATTCTCTATTATAATCAATACATAAACTGATCTGTGCTCTATATTCATAAATTATGGCGAATTTTATCAACACTTCTTACTTCTGGAACTCATTCCATATAATTATTTCCCTGATAACTACAATCGCTAAAAGTTTAAGTGCAACGTCAATTGCCATCTTCTATCTCCTTGATTCTTATCTTTCCCTTATCCTTTCTTCGACATCTCCTGTACCTTGTTCTTTTTTCTTCCACTCTTCTCTCACTTTAACACTTGTGCTCCAGTGGCATTACTGCCTTGCTTAGAGTGAAACAATTATAAAAAAGAAAGTTTCTATTTTCGCTAAAATTTCGTCGTTGTTCACATGTTCAGCCCATGGTATCCTCAGCATCCTTCTGTAGGAGCATATTTCTATCATTCCAGGCAAGGCGATAACGCAATCATACGAGATGAAAAAGAAAAGAAAGAAAAACTAACAAGCAATCATACAAATGTTGAATACAAAACAATCAAGTCACTTTCAATATACTTTCAGTAAACGAGGGTCATTCAAAAATAAGTTGAATTTTTCGGTATAAGGACTTCTAATAAAGATAGAAACATACCTTTTTAAAAAAATTTTTTTCTTTACTTCTTTTTTAAATGGATTTAATTTTTTTGCAGATTGAAAGTTTTGGAGATTAACAAAGATGGCCAACCATTAAGCATGCTCCAGTATTGAACAGATATCAGTTATCAAGTCTTTGGTTGCTGAAGGGTGCAAACGAGATGAAATTCATAAGAGAATGTCAGTTGTGTATAGTGCTACATGTTTCAGCCAAAAGTGACTACCAGTGGGCTAAATTGTTTAAAGAATACGGACTAGTCTTGAGGATGAAGACAGGCCTGGGAGGCCTACAGAAGTGAGGTCTCCTGAAATGATCGAATCAGTCAATGACCTGATTCAGTCTGACAGAAGGGTGACAGTGGATGTCATTGCAAGGAGTTTGAGTCTATCTGTTGGGAGAGCACACAAAATTGTCCATGATGACCTTGCCTACTGCATCAAGACAAGGCAAGGCAGCTCAATCGGTGCAGACCATCAAGGAACTGGGCTGGGAACACCTCCCTCATCCCCCTTACAGACCTTGCCCCTTCACATTGTACCTGTTTGGCCCCTTGAAAGCGTTCACGAGAGGAACTAAGTTTGAAAGTGATGATGAAGTCAAAAGTTCCTGTGAACAATTGGCTGAGACATCAGTCCAAAGATTTTTACGCTGAGGGAATATGGAAACTTGAGCACAGATGGGACAAGTTTGTGACACTGCTGGGAGTCTACGTTAAAAAATTAAAAAAGAGTAAGCTTCTATCTGTATTAAAAGTGCTTATACCGAAAAGTTCACCTTATTTAGTGAATGACCCTTGTAGTTTCACCTTAATAATACTTTTTCTTTAATTTCGTTCAGGATATTACAATATAGTCGCAATTTTAGCAAAACATTTGTTTTTGCAATGCAGGATATTCATAAAAACAACTAGAGATAAAAATGAGGACATGAATCATAGTATATTCCCTAAGATTGACTATGTTATACATCTATATATGTCGGATTATATAAAATTTAAGTGACTCGCTTATCTGAGTAAAGTTACCGCTTTCTTTCTTTTTTGACTGTCTCGGGGTCCTTGACAAAATCCGAAGAAGTATCTGAAATTTAGTCGATTCTGGCATGGCATCTCAGTTTCGGTCACATTGTAACCGACTTCAAGTAGCTTCCCTCCTTTAAATATTTTCATGGCAATTGATCTTACGAACTTTTTTCGCTGGTGCCCCGACTGCATGAATTTAATCGTGATACTAGATTAGGCGTCTAGGTCCCACTGTTGAAATAATTAAATGCAACCGACATTCTTCGCACTATCCGCGTGTAGAGTTATATTCCGTTTACTTGCTATCATGATAATGTCAATCACGATTTTATATCTTCTCGAATTTCCCTTCTTATTTTGCAATTTTCTCCATCGTCGCTTCATTTCGTGTTCTCTTTTGCTTTCACTACCTATGACCACGTACGTTGTAGTGGCATTCGCGCCTTGCTTGGAGCGAAATGTTTAGGAAAAACAAATGTAAGTTCTTTTAATTAAAAAGAATTAAGTAAAAACATATATAGACTGTTTCATTAATACCAGTCGAAGTTAGCACTCAAGGAAACAGGTTTGTGAAATTTTATTGATTTCACTATTGGACCATGTATTTCAAGTCATGCAATTATGTGTAAAAATAATATTGTCTAAATATCAGCCAAGGCTTCGAAGGTACGTTTCAACTCGATGGTCACAATTTTTGATAAGGTTTCTGAATAGTTGTACCTCGATCTCAGCAATATGCTTTCTTGTGTCATCTTTCAGCTGTTGAATTGTTTTTTGCTTATTGGCGTAGACCTTATATTTGAGATGACTCTGAAGGAAGAAATGTAAAGGTGTCAAGTCGAAAGATAGTGGTGGCTAATTGACATCAGTGTTTCAGGTGCTGATGCGACCTGGGAAATTCTCATTCAATTAAGTCATTGTTTCAGTGACTATGTTGCATGTAGCGCCGTGCTTTTGGAACCACAAATCTTCGACTTAGTGTTCAATTTGTTTATAATTGCCATGATTCATATAAAAGGATTCAATAAAGAAATCAAAAAGATTTTAGCAATAACATTGTTTTATTTACTCTTAACTTCGATCCTTCTTTATGGAACATTCTATACTTATTTACAGTACGACAGACATCTTTTTTCTGCTGTGTTTCGCGAAGTATTATTGTAACTAGTCTTTGTTGTATCACACTCTCTCCTAAGTATATAATACGTCATCGAAAAATCTCTTGTTAGTCGGAAGAAGCCATTTCGATGGTTGAAATCCGTGACATTAAGGTTTTTACCATTATTGTATTTTAAATACACACGTCATTTTTTTATGTATCGTTTTCTTAAATGTGCCGTGTCCGTTCAGGACGTTAGCGATTATTGCCTTTCACAACTCCCTATCACTTGTAGCTGTTAACAGCCCTTTTTTACCCCTCCCAAACCATGCACTGCTATCCTTTTGCTCAAGCCCATCAAGTATGTCATGCATGGCTTTACCCTGTCTCTCTTTCCCTCTATCTATCCTGTGAATATCAGATTCTGCAAACCCTCGTTTTTCATTACAAGTATCAGTAACTGCAGCTGTCTCTTCCTGATGTCTCGTTTTCGTTTCCATCTTCTCCAAAACCTAGTCGCTGCTCACATGTTTGGTCCATGGTATCCCCAGCATCCTTCTGTTGAACCACATTTCAGTTGATTCAGTTCTTTTCTTCAACTTTGATGAGATTTTCCAGCATTCGCTGCCATATTGAAGAACAGACATCACATAACTATCGAATATTGTCTTCTTTGTTTCCGGATAAATTTTCCTGTCTCTTGATGCACTACTTAGCTTCTGAAATGCATCCTAGGATATGCCAATACTTATTCAGTGTCGCACTCTCCGTTCTCTATTAAAACATTTCCAAGGTATGTATGTACCCAGTACACAATTATGAAAAATAAAAAAAGCTATAATACGTGTATATTCTTGTTTATGTGTATATTTAGGCACACGTAAGTATATATATATATAAATATATGTGTGCGTGTATGTATGTATAAATGTGTGTATATATATATATGGTATTGTAACTGATAAAATCTTCATTCCGTTATCATAGTGATTTTTAAAACACGCGCGAATTTATCTCTGAAGATGATCTTAGAAAAAGTCGAAATTACTTGTGTTGAGAAATAACTACGGTACCTGTCTCGGTTGATTTCAACTCAGCATAAAAACAGATTATACAAATAGAAAGGATCAATATCAAAATAAATAGATATTATATGTCTTTATTATTCAATGAAAAATGTTTAAATGAAAATATTCTGCCGACATTATTATACAGCCTATACACACATAATTTTTATGTAACAAAATTGTTTTAAAGACGAATCTCTGTCATATTTTCAATAAGTATGTATTTCTTTCTATAATTAAAAGAACTTATCTATAAAAAAATAAGCAGTAACTTTACTCAGATAAAGAATTGTCCGATAGCAAAAAGTAATAACGTATTTTTTTTTCAGTAATCGAGGTACTGGTGTATGCATAGATTAAAACCAATACATTTTTTTTGAAAACCATTCAAAGATAATTCGTTCATGTTCGTAATCTTTTTCTGTCGTAACCTGAGAAAAATAAGAATTATTTGGGCAGAGGCTATTTAAACTATCAGCTTTCACGCTCATTAGCGTTGTTTCGTTGAAACTTCCATGAACCATAATGAATTTGAGATAACACTTCACTCGGTTCAGCTATGGAAAACTTTCTCTTTGCTTCTTGAAATGTTGTAAGAAGACAGGTGAGAAGTATCTCAAATCCGAAAAAAATGGTTTAAATCCGGGAAAAATGATTTAAAACACAAACGATTGAAACCAAATCAACATTTTCCCGGAAAATGAAACGTTTGGATTTTCATGTACAAAGGTCATATTTTCAAATGTTACCAATGAAATCGGATACAGGATAGTAAGTAAATATTGTGAAATATTGGGGAAAAAAATGACCAAACAACTGTAGTCATGTTCTTGAATAATTTTATTATATTTTAACTATCAAACTAATGACATTCAACTCAATTAGAAAACTCAAAATTATCCTTTGTATATTCAATTAGCACAGAACGAGAAATCGGAGTACCGATTTCGAATTCCAGTTGAAATCGTTGCATTCAGTTACGCGCAAATACTCTTGAGTAAGGTGTTAATCCATTGCTTCTTTCTCTAGCTATAGGTTAAATAGCAGAACAAATTGGCTTCTATAGCTTTAATTGACAAGCAGTCTATTGCAGAAAGTTATGGCAACCTACTGCAAAAAACTCTTATTGAATAATTAGTCATGGATAGGAAGAGACATGATCGCCAAGAGTGTATCACGTATGGCACTTAACTGATTGATGTACGTACAAGAGTAAAAATTCTGCAGGAAAATATTCTGCCCAGTCAGTCATGTCTCTTTCGAGACATGATCGACCAAGCAAGTATCTCGCTGAATTGGTATTCATTGCCCTATATAAGTAACAGCTTGAAATCCATTAATCTTCAGAACATTAAAGAAGGCGAGCCTTTATCAGACCGTACGGACTGACTTCACAAAATTACAAATAAAAAGTTTTAACAAATAACAGAATTCATACCTTTTGAACAATCTTTCTAGCTGCAACAACAGAAATTGTGTAACACATGTAACTAGAAGGGAAAATAATTGTCTTCAAGATGTTACTTTTCCACCCTAAGTTAAGGTTATAGTAATTTACGTATGCACGCATAAACTCTTCCAAACACAAAATAAGCAGGAAATTCTATTTCAGAGAGCGAGTGAGAAAGGTCTATTCCAGCAGATAGCTCTGACAGCCGGACCAATACAATCCCACTGGTGATCTTCTCATGTTCTATCTGTTTGTACTAGTATTAGTAGTATGTATTAACTCGTTTCTATCTTTGTGGCTTTATTTCTGGCACCTAACCAGGCCACAACAGCTAAACAAACTGTTTAACACAAAACTTTCATCGGTAATAAGATCGACAACTTATATTGGACTTCCGAAGTGTAATTTTTTAAATCGTTTCATCGCAAGCAAGGCGGTACCGCCACTGATGCGCAGGGGGCTACATAAGAGTAAAAGTCTAGACAGGAGGAGAGTGAAAAGAAAGACGAATCAGTTACAAGGGCTGTCAGAGAAAGGGAAAGAGAAGGTTGGGAACACAGGTGTGAAGAAGGAGAAAGGAAAAGAACAAGATATACAGGGTGATGTAAAAAGAACTGGATTTAAGTGAATAAGTGATGGGTATTGACATTGCATTTAAATTCCTGCAGGTTGTAGCGGAAAGTGCGAGAAAAGGAAGCTGACGGAGTAGAATTGTCGGCTGCATTTGGTTGATCTAACTGTAAATGGGTGGTACCCTGTTGCCAAGTAAATTCTTGTGGCGGGGGCACCAGTGACTTAAGTTCGTCGGAGCAGAATTCCCTGAAAATATTTGTAGAAGAGACATAGGGAAGCCACATCCCGCCGGTGAAAAAGTCGCTGCAGTCGAGCTGCCAAATCGGAACTTATCACATTATAGTTTCTCCTTTGGAGCCTGTCGAGAACACTGAGATGAACAGCAGGGGCGCCTGACCATGTCCTGAAAAAAAAGTTTAGAACAAAGACGTTATAAGCTGAAACCGGGCGTAACCCTGAAAGTTGATCTAATGCATGTAGAACGCTTCTTTGATCTTTCATGTGCCGTGTCCCTTCAGGACGTAGCGGTCATGACTTTCCACAATAAGCTGTACTTTTAGCTCGTGATGAACGACGTGTTTTGTTATTTCTCTTAGATCTTCTGCCATCCATTTACTCAAGCTCATCAAGTATGTTACGAGTTGGCTTCCTCTGTTCATCTCGTCTTCACTCTGTCTAGGGAGTATCATATTTTGCCATACATCTTTTCTCATTATTTGCCCTAACAATTTAAACTTTGTCTCCCTAAAATTAAGTATAAGTTTTCTTTTAGTTTCCATTATCTGTAAAACTTCACCGTTATCCACATATTCAGCACATGGCATCCTCAACATACTCCTGTATAACCACATTTCTGCTGTCTCATGTCTCGTCTTTATCTGTGACGAATTATTTCCTGTCCATCTTAGATGTAAATAACATTTTTTTCTTTTTGCTAGTTAAACTTTGTTTCCCTTTACACTTACCGAAACTAACTAAAAAAATTATGTGCTGACATT
Organism: Ascarosepion bandense; assembly: GCA_037127315.1. Classification (NCBI taxonomy): domain Eukaryota; kingdom Metazoa; phylum Mollusca; class Cephalopoda; order Sepiida; family Sepiidae; genus Ascarosepion; species Ascarosepion bandense. The sequence continues at coordinate 5,396,175 of JBBBDQ010000398.1, forward strand.
TTCTGTTCATATATTCTTTAGATTTTCGAAGCGTATTATTCTAATTATGTCAAATGCTTCTTTCTGAAGTAAAGCTTAAGTTACTTTTTGCTTTATGTTTCTCTAAAACTTCGTCGTTGCTCATATGGTCGGTTCATGGTATTCTCAGCATCTTTCTGTAGAACCAAATTTCTGCTGCCTTAGGACTCGTCTTGAACTCTGATAAGATTGTCCAGCATTCACTGCCATACAGGAGGATTGATATTGCGTAACAGTTCTATACTGTGTTCTTTGTTTCTAACGATTTTTTTCTGTTTCTTAATACATTGCTTAACTTCTGGAAGCCACTTTTCGCTATCAAAATGCGCCTATGGATTTCAGTGCAGCACTCCCCGTCTTCTATTAATACACCTTCCCATGAACTTAAATTTTTGTACGCATTTGATTTTGGTATCTGCAATTTGCATTCTGGGTTACTGCTTTTGCTAACCACAATGAATTTCCCCCATATTAATAGTTAGTCTTTTCTTCTTGTTTTCCTTCCCATTGGAAACTTCAAAATTGTCATTTTCGTTAGCATTCATAATGTTTTCAGTAGTTACAAATAATTTTTTGGAAGGATTATTTACTTGATAATTATCCTATATACTCGTGTGTAAGCCGATTGTAAAGAGCGCCCCTCAGATTTTTGTATGAATGTTAACATCTCAAGAAAAATAATTGTATATAGTGCAACCTGTCACCTAAAATATACGATTTTAAATTCTTAAAATTTAAGAGTTAATTAAAAAATTTCCTGTGTATATTGCCAGGACTTATGTGTTACAAAAAAAAAAAATGCACGCTATAATCCCTCTATCATAAGAAAGCCTGTTATAAATATATAACGGGCTTTCTTATGATAGAGGGATTATATATGGAAATTGTTCGTTTGAACATTATTTTTTGTCGATATTGAGTAGATATTTTGTTTTTAATCAAACAGTATATTTCTTTCTACCGGGCTGATTTTCTACGATAAAGTTTGTATGAAAATATGCGTCGTTTGGCAGGATTCGAACCTGCGACCCTTATCGACATAGAGGAAGCGCCTTAGACCACCCACCCGACTACGAATGATACCACAGTTCAAACAAAGTCAAGTCAAGCCTATACATATATATTCGCCGTCAAATGGTCTAAGACGTACCAGATCAATTAGTGGCTTCCTCTATGTTGATAGGGTTCGCAGGTTCGAATCCTGCCGAATGACGCTCATTTTCGTACAAAATTTGTCGTAAATAATCAGACCGGTAGAAATAAATATATAAATATACTGTGTGAGCAAAAACAGAATATCTACTCAAATACGAGTATCGGCGAAAAATAATATTCAAACAAATAATTTCAATTTGACGGTTGTTGAAACCATTTCATTAATCATCGGGATTTTCTGTAAGTATATATATATATATATATATATATATATATATATATATATATATAAAGAAACTCAAATGTAAAAACCACAAATTTATTCGCGTGAAGAGAGTCAATTTTAGACTCGAAACATGTGTAGCGTCATGGACAATTAATGTTTCATAACATGTATAATTCCAAAAACTATAAACATACACTTTAAAGAAAACGTTCACGGCTTATCACACATTTTATTCTATACTAATTACTCTCGTTGGAACAACCCTATTTCTTTATTTGATATATATATATATATATATATATATATATATATATATATATATATATTAGAAGTAGTACAAACTAATGGGTTGTCAGTCTATTGTTTGTAGTGATTTTCTTTATTAAAATCAGGTCATGATATACAGGAGAAATTTGATTGTAGGAGGAATGGGAGATAGAGACTTAAAATGATTTAAGAAACAGACTTTTCCCACGCCAAAGATATAATGAATTGAGAGATAAATATGTTGCAATTTTGCAAGTCTGAAAAATTACCGCCTGTCATCGTGAAACGGTTACTGGATTTTCTTTACGTTATTATTCAACTTATAGTGGACGAGAGACAAAGACGGGAAAGTTTTTTTTTATATAAATACACTGCGCGTCAAACATATGTATTCGACTCAGTGATTAATCTATCCTTAAATTAAATTATCAGAAGATGGTAGAATCTATCAAAATATGCTAGAGGATAAATTATAGATGTTTAGATATATTATAATTGGTAAAATTAACTCTATTTTATGGTATATTTTAGACGATACTGACAAATTTAACGTTACATCTTTACGTTTTTTGAGTAAATTAATTTTGGGAATTTGATAATTTGAAATTTTTCCTGTGAACATAGAAAACCTGGCTCATGTAAATAAAAATACACAAGTTCTGAATTTTTAAATCTTTTCCATTTTGCGGTAAGGTTGTTATTGGTATCTTTTATTTGCTAATATTAAGTAGAAAGGGGTGGAAACGATATGTTTTATTATTACAATATAAGGTGTGAAAATAATGGCGGGTTTTAAAAGGATTCGTGGTGCAACCGATATATTATTGTATTACTGTGGAATTTTCTATGGTGGAAATAGAGCATAAGTAGACTATAGAGTCAGTTAAGCGTTTATATGCTAATGGGCACTCAATAGGTTTTCGGCAGTTGCTATTATTGTTATTGTGATCGCTAGTTGTTTAGGATATTGTTGATAGTTTAGGTTATTATATCTGTTTCATATTCTATATTTTTGATGATTTTCTCAAAGTTATCAATACAGCTATATATTAATTTCAGAATATTTCTGTTAAAAAATTTGCCAAGAGAGATATTATTAGAGATGAGTCTTTCATCTAATTTTAGAAATTTGTGCCTTTAGTACTTATCATTAGATTAAATATGGATGTGTACTAAATGATATTTCTCTTTCTATTTTTATTGTTGTTTCTATTATGTTTATGTTTCAGTTGGGGGCATTTATAGCAGCTGTTTTTAAGTGCTATGTCATAGCATTTGCTATGGTTGTAAAAGATGTTTTTTATTAGAAGAATTGCTACTAATTCTGTTTTCAATAGAGAACGGTATATGCTTGATGATTCATCTAGAGAGGTTCGTTTTACAGTGGATGTATATAGGATTCACGTTAGTTTTTATAAAGGAAGAGCAAGTGTTATCGGCTACATCAAGTCTTACATCTAGAAAGTCTACCTTTTTTAGATTACTTTTGTTAGTCACCAGAAGGTTAAGACTTTTCATTTATCTATGTATTTATTTTCTTACTCTATTGGCCTTAAAATTGGTGGAATATTTTACCACCATAAAAACATTTTTTCATTAAAAACCTATATCCTCTGAATTTACATCATTATACGCTGTCGGATTATATAGAATAAATAAGCCAAGAGGATTTGAGAACATAGCGATGTCTAGAGATCCCATAGTCATGTTAAATAGGTTCTCATGTTTGAAAAAAGGTAAACATCAGTTATTGTAAACAGCCTGAAGAAATTGGAAAGTTGGAACCTCGGTTGTAGAAATAACTCATTTTCAAATTATATATATATATATACACACACACACACACACACACATGTATATATATATATATATATATATATATATAAACCAGTATAATATATATAATGGACTAAATTTTATTGCTTCCAAAACGAAGCTGCTATCTATTAACCATAATAGACAATTGCTCCTACCCGACATTAGTATGGAACAAGCTAGCCTTCCTGAGAGTAAAACATTACGTCTCCTTGGCCTCACACTCTCAGCGGACCTCAAGTGGAATGACAATATGGAATCCACTGCTAAATCCGCTGCCAAGAAGGTCCGTTAACGGTGCATGGCCAGGATATTTTACATATATAAATCTACCATCCGTCCGTGTATTGAATAGTGCTGACACATCTGGTCAGGTGCCCCTGCTATTCACGTCGAGGTTCTTGACAAAATCCAAAGGAGAATCTGCAATGTGATCGATACCGACTTAACAGCACGGTACCCCGAAGAACTTACATCACTGGTGCTCCCTAGGTATGATTTTACACGAGCTACTAGATTAGCAAGTAGGTCCCATCATTTTACAGTAAAACCGATAAAGTGTAACCACAATTTCTACTCTAACAGCATCCTTTCACGCACTTTCCACCTGTGGAATTCCCTTCCATATACACAATTAGGGAGAAGTTTTTAATGATTTTAATCCATATTTGTATTATCCTAGTAATTATTCATGGATATGATTACATATGGATATCATTTATTATCTTTCATTTAGTGATTTTTTATGTTTACAATATAATAGCTAATTTCCCCCTTGCCCATTCTACATATGTTGCCATCGTTTTATGGTTTCGCTATTTTCCCTATTCTCCAAGTTATATCACGGTTTTTTCCATATAACGATTTTAAATTTCACACGAGAAAATATGCATAATTATTTTCATTATTAATATATATATATATATATATATATATATATATATATATATATTAAAAATCGCCTGAAGACACCACATTGTAGAAATCTAGGTTGCGTAATGACTCGTGTACAAATGAAAAAATTCAAAAGTTTACAATATAACCGTATTGAACATTTTTTAATACAAATGTGCAGTGCACTAATTTTATTAACAAAATCTAATTAAACAATCGATATATATATATATATATATCGATTGTTTAATTAGATTTTGTTAATAAAAAAGATTTTATTATATATATATATATATATATATATATATATATATGTACAAGCAGACATGTGGAGGATTTTGAGAGATTTTGAGTATGCATCATATTTAAATGTATATAATTCTAACAGAGAACTTTTATCAGTTATGTAAGATTAGACTAAACCCAAGGCTATAGAGCTTATATAAACTGATAACAGCATCGAAGATGGACCCGCGGGTTTGCTTCTCCATGTGTGGTTGTTCTTTTATTATATCCTTTTCTTTTCTTTTCTTTTCTTTTCTTTTTTTTTTCTTTTTTCCTTTTGGAATATATTCTGCTTTTATCCGTTTTTACCCTTGTGTGTGTAACCGATGTATGCAAATTTTTCGAGACCTTCTTTTAAAGGGAAAGAATTGAATTATGTAGCATATTCATTCACTAGGTGTTACAAAGAGTGGCTAGAGGACATTTATACGCTATATATATATATATTGAGAGAGAGAGAGAGAGAGAGAGAGAGAGAGAGAGAGAGAGAGAGAGGCATGTCAGATTAAATAAATTGCAAAAACTGTATCTGCTTATTTTTAATAAAATCCGTTCATACTCACAGATAATCTTTCGCGTAATATAATTGGGAGATGTAAGAAATGAGCTCTAACTTTGACAGATGATTTTATTATTCCTTTGTCGATGTTCCCAACTGCTTTCAATCTCTTTCCGAGATCACCTTCAGGGGTGTGCGTTGTGTTAACAAAAGATTGTTGCTAAAAAATTGTAGCAAAACTGTGTTCTCAAAAATTAATGTAAATTTTCTTCTTGCTCAAATGTAAAGGTTGACAAAGTTCTTAGCGTTCATTAGAACGTGAAAATTATGCAAAATGGAATTTTTTATGTTGTAATTTCATAGTTATGCACCTGTTGAAGCCTAAAAAACTATTCTTTTTCATAAACATATTAGAAAAATACTACAGTATTAATAGCTGATTCTATTAACTTTGCAATGTATTTGATTTGACATGTCTAAAAGAAAATATGCTGCCTAAAACAGAAGTTACATATATATTAGTCGTCCGCATACAAGCCTATTTCGCTGTATCACAGCTCATCAGTGTGGGTAGACACATCCACTTGGTTCTGGCCGGGATCGAAACTCGACCGATTTGGTGTCAATCGGAGTCGCCACCCGCTAAGCCATATGCGCATGGAAAATGAGAAAGGAAATTTTAACGTGTTGTATATAAGCAGTGTATAAACACGATGCGTGTGTATGTGTGTGTGGGTATGCTATTAAAGACGTCGTTCGTAAATAAAAGTATGAAAAAAAGCCCAAAATAACAAAAAAGTAATTTTTCAATCGAAATGATTTTATTATCATTAAGAGAAAAGATCAAAGTAATTTTTAATTATTTAAAAAAAATTTTTTAACATACTTAAAATTTTAGCAGAAAATCTTGTTTAAATGTTTTAATGAATATTACCTCGAGAGTCTGTCGTTTACTTTTTTTTTCTTGGTGTAAGATAATTTTGTTATTTTTTGTATTGTAAATGTAGACAGGAATGTTGTCGTAGAAGTCTAGAAATAGACGAATGGTCAGACATGTGTAATGTAAGACCTCTCAATAATGTAGTTGTTGGAAATCCAAAATATATATATATATTTTTTTTTTTTTTTTTGTTAGAGATACATTTTCCCAAGGGACATTTGAATTGATATATAATGTTGTTTTTATGTAATACATCAGTTAGTGGGGAGGAGTTATTATGGATAATTAAATTAGTAGTATTGTATTTTTTATAATATTTTATTTATTTTAAATTTTTATTAGGATCAAGGGGGATATACAAGTACGAATGAAATTTTTTACATATATATTAGTCGTCCGCATACAAGCCTATTTCGCTGTATCACAGCTCATCAGTGTGGGTAGACACATCCACTTGGTTCTGGCCGGGATCGAAACTCAACCGATTTGGTGTCAATCGGAGTTGCCACCCGCTAAGCCATATGCGCATGGAACATGAGAAAAGAAATTTTAACATGTTGTATATAAGCAGTGTATAAACACGATGCGTGTGTGTGTGTGTATGCTAAAAAATATGAAAAAAAAGCCCAAAATAACAAAAAAGTAATTTTTCAATCGAAATGATTTTATTATTATTAAGAGAAAAGATCAAAGCAATTTTTAATTATTTTAAAAAATTTTTTTAACATATTTGAAATTTTAGCAGAAAATCTTGTTTTGATTTGCGTCAGTGGGTAACCAAAACGTTACGACTGTTTACAATGGAAAACATAATGATTGCATCACCCACTTTTTACTGGTGACAAACACATTAATTTGGAAATTCTCGCAAAAATCAAATAATTGTCGGATTTTAATGAAATTTGCAGTACTCATTCACAAATGAATCAAATTAATTTTGAAATTATTCTTTTAAAAACTCTTGGTAAACAATTTTTTTTCCTTTGTTACCCCACCTCCACGTAAATCCATAAAAGTTTAATAAATTTTAGTGTTGCGGTCTATACATTATTAGCTAACGCAGGACACATTGGGGAATATAAATAATCTATGTTTTAAAAATGTTGCCTCTGTATCCAAAAATTTGCTCCGAAGAGCAAAATAAAAAATGCAATACAACTCGGATATTATTTATTTTGATAAGTTTGCAATTGCTTGAATAAATAATAAAAATTAAGGACATTATAGTCTGAAGAAAAAAAAAATTCGATTAGTAATGAAATCTTAAAAGGGGTAATGTAGAATGGGCTGAAGTTATGTGGATAAGAGATGGCAATTGACTTTGCATTTACATTTCTGGAGATTGTAGCCATCAGGAATGCATGTATATGGAAAGGAGTTCCACAAGCAGGAATTTCGAGAAAAGAAGCTCGTAGAGTAGAATTGTCGCTTGCATTTGGATGATTTAACTGTAAATGAGTGAGACCTTGCTGCCAGTCTGTTTGCCCGAGTAAATTCTTGTGGAGGTGGCACCAGTGACCTAACTTCGTCAGAGCAGAAGCCATGAAAATATCTATAGAAGAGACAGAGGGAAGCTACGTCCCGCCAACGTGAAAGTGGTTGGAGTCGTGCTGCCTAGTCGGGACCAATCACATTACAGATTCTCTTATGGAGCCTGTCGAGAACACTGAGATGAACAGCAGAGGCGCTTGGCCATATATGACAACAGTATTCTATGCATGGTCGGATGGTTGATTTGTATATGTGCAAAATGGATACAGGTGGAATAAACGTCCTGGCCCAACACAGTGATCCAACATTCCTAGCAGTAGATTTAGCTGTTGATTCAATGTAGTGATTTCACTTGAGGTCGGAAGATGTTGAGCTAACCAATGTCTATATCCACTGGGACATTTGTCCTTTGGGATTTGTCTATTTGCCCATAGCTGGAACCGTAATAGGTGGTACCACCCCGTGTCAGTGTGGTCCTGAGGACAATAGCAATTAAGAAATGGTGCCTGCTCTTCGCGACCTCCTAATCAGAGGCCTTGCTGCCGTATGCAGTTTATCGTTACACCCCGGACCACATAAATGAAAAAGAATTACTCTACTAATAAATAGCGATCATGGTGTAGAAAATTTTAACTATGTATTGTAATGCATTTTACACAGCAATTGTCAGCTAAAATATGCGACAGGAATTAAATGAAAAAAATATCTATATCAATTTCCGTCATGACAAAATATACAAATGGCCTTTACTTTTTTATGAGTAAAATTACAATATCGACTGTTATAATGTTGCTTTCCGCAAAGCTGATCAATCAACTGTTATTCAAGAAAGTTGTATCCTCCTTGATGGAAAATATGTTTTTATTTCTTTTCGTGAAGTGAATCACTCAAAGAATTCAAACTTTCACCATGACCAAAAGATCAGCAATACGCGATGGATATTCATGTTTTTTTATTGTTTGGGCCTTTGTTTTCTTTTTTTTATTTATATTGTCGAGATTCGATTATTATTTGTTAACATTTTTTGATATCGTATTATTACTTCAATTATATTTAGATGGTATCCACTTTGTTCAGGTAATCGGCTTTCTTTCGTTTCACGCACGTTTCACAAAGCCAACATTTATAAAAAGTCTGTCTTACATCTAATACGCTTATTTGCATTGAAGCAACAACTATATATATATATATATATATATATATATATATATATATACATAAATTACGATGTAAGTATCATTGGTAGAAACTGCCGTAAACGTAAAAATATTGAAACAATATATATATATATATATATATATATATATATATATATATGTATATATGCAGACAGATCTGTTTCGCTGTATCACAGCTCATCAGTACGGTTAGACATCCGATTGCTTTTTACCCAGGACTGAAAGCCGACTAAATTGGCGCCAGTCGGTGATTCTACCTCTAAGCTATGGACGCTCGGTAGAAGGAGGCAGACTTTTCAGCGTGTACATTATCATTATACACACGCCTAATAGCTGAAAGTGTTCTCATTCATTGTTGAATGAACGAAGCGTATAGATATTTTACAGGCTGGTGCTGAGAATACGATTGACTAAACATGTGAAAAACAAAGAAATTTCAGAGAAAGTGTACACAGAAATATTCCATAAAACCAGAAAGAAAAAATTCAGATTATAAGGTTACATAATGAAGAAAGCAGGCTTGGAAAATTTAATACTCACAAGCAAATGTATACAGAAATATAACTTCTAACAGAACTAACGATTTTTTGCAAATTCCAGAACAGAAGTAATATTTTTGAATTTATTAATGAACTTTTTTACTATAAATTATTTTTGAGGGGATATCCATATCTGAATAGATGCTCTCTTTATTTATTAAACAGTATATTTATTTTATTATCTGCTAAACTGAATATTCGTGAAATTTTTAAAAGAAAAATGTCCTGCTCTCCAATAGAATTCGCTCCTGTGGCGCTCTCTGCATATGTTAGACGGAATCAAACACGCGATACGTAGATGAAAGGTGCCTTATAGACACAAATGTTCCCCGATTCTCAAAAGTTCATATCCGTTCAGTTTGCTATCCGAACGTAAACGTACTCTACAGCACGTCTGATCTAACGTTGATTACTCCTGCTAAGGAAAATGCAGTTTCGAATCATGTCGGCGAACGTAGATTTTCTTTAATGACTTTTTCAGAAAATTCAGCGAGAAAAATGTTCTATAATAAATAGACGGAGCATCTACTCAATTATACATAAAAGTAGCTTTCATATATATATATATATATATATATATATATATATATATAACGTTCATATCACTTCAATACACCGATTCCCGCTCGATCACCGAAGTTAAGCCTGGTCAGCAGTTAGATGGGTGACCGGTGGATGTCGGCTTGGAAAGGAAAATCGGTGAGTCGAGTTCAAATTTCAGTCGAACACTCTGCATTCACTTGCGCACTGGTACCCTTGGGAAAGGTATTAATCCGTCCATTCCTTCCAGTTATGGGTTAAATAACTGAAGTCTGATCTTCATGCGATCTATAGCAAACTTTTGTACCGATTCTTTCTTATCAGCGGCGTCAAAAAGTGTGGATGGTGCTACACAAGCCTTCACCACTCTAAACAATTTTTCTGTGGCAGTCTGAGTTAGACATTCATACGTCGAAATTGACGGGAGAGTTCATAATATATATATATATATATATATATATATATATATATATATCGCTGTCCCAAATCATAAGGACATTTTAAAGAAAGATAAAAATATTATCTTTTGACCGGTTAACTTCAGCGTATTTGAGCAAAGCTTCGAAAGATGAAAAAGAGAAGGGTAAAATATAAATGAAATCTTTTTGGAATCTAATACAAAATATTTGAATTCTAAAATATATGCAAAATACTAGCTGGTCTAATGCTTAAGACTATACCTGAAAGAAACCCTAAACAGTGCAAGAAATGCCTAACAAGGACACTAATAGTGAGATGCTCAACCTCATTGTAAATAAATACAAATATTTATTTTGGAATTCTCGATAGAAGCGCCAGCTGAAGGCTGGTCGGAATGTTCTTCCAAGCGGTAAAAATGTGTTTACGAAGATCATTCACATTTCGGAACTGGCATCCATTTCTGTAGACTTCCCATGATTTCCACCCAAAACATTTTCAATGGTGTTCAAGTCGAGCAAACAGTCTGGATAATCCAAATGAATCTCATTATTTGCCATGAAAGAGTCCTTTATCCTGCGGAATTATGGATTTCACTGTTCTCCTGCTAAAAGATTCAGCTTTTTCTACATGCTTCAGCGAGTAAGGATGCTCTCTCAAACATGCTAAGTAACCAGTCGTGGTTTGATATTCCCGTATAGTCTGATGCTTTATTGTTCTGTGGGCGGAGATAGCATCTCGAATCATGATTTAACCTCCTCCAATGTGTCGTGCAGAAGATATACTTGGTGGGATATCTTTATTGTAGCACGAATGTTGGATGTTACTTGAACCATCCGGGTTAAATTTCTTTCTCAACAGAGAAAAAAAATCAACCTTCTTCTCTGTCTCATGTTTGGCACTTCTCAGCAAATTGTAATGGACATTGAAGACTTTTACAGTTTTTAAATGCTTTTCCTTCAGAGATGCCATTTTAATATTCTTAATCTGAATCCTGCTTTGATCTATTTCGATGCTCGGTTAGGTTTTAGGTAACAATCGGTGAAATTCTCGACGTAAGGTAATGGTTAGGAAGTTTGTCTTGCTAGAACCTGTTACAACTGAATAGTCAGTGCGATCCTCACTGAGTACCCTATACTTTCGACATTGTGCCACATCTAAGCGGTGCTTAGTAAATCAATATGTTTGCCGTCTTTTTTTTTATGAAAGTATTCTAAATTTACATTGAGCTTACTTTTTTCTAATGCATTTATGCGAGTGTCATTCAATAAATAAGGTGAATTTATTGGTATAAGAACTTCTACGAGGGTCATTCAATAAATAAGGTGAATTTTTTGGTATAAGAACTTCTACGAGGGTCATTCAATAAATAAGGTGAATTTTTGGTATAAGAACTTCTACGAGGGTCATTCAATAAATAAGGTGAATTTTTTGGTATAATAACTTCTACGAGGGTCATTCAATAAATAAGGTGAATTTTTTGGTATAATAACTTCTACGAGGGTCATTCAATAAATAAGGTGAAGTTTTTGGTATAAGAACTTCTACGAGGGTCATTCAATAAATAAGGTAAATAATTCGGTATTAGGATTTCTACGAAGGTCATTCATTAAATTTTCTGTTATCAAAAACTTTCTTTGTTACTAGAGTTATTGGATAATCTAAATTGGACTTATTTATGCAAGTTGTCTAGAATTCTGTGGTGGTGGTCAGATTATTTTTGACGGCATTGTGGTTTTATGAAACACTACTATATGACAACTACTGGCCATTATTCAGATCAGAATTTACGTCTGGGAGGTTGGGAACTTTGGCGTTAGTGGTGGTAATGGTGTTAATTTCGTGATCTCTAAAAAGAACAAAAATAATCATGTACTTTCTTAGTCGCTCTGTTTGTCATGGAACTCTTTTCCGAAGGAGGGTTAATCCATCATTTCTCTATAGATCTGTGATTTTGTTGTTGCGAATTTTCGTTGCCAAGTTGTTGTGGTTTGTTTGTTTAATAAGTGTTAGTAATCAGCAAATAGACGTGTAAGTCCGAACGGCATAGTTACGCTGCATTACGACTGTCTCACATCTGTGTCTAAACTGCCTTTAAGATGAATTCCGGGATGTCAGGCAAGTTAGTATTATACGAAGGAGAACGAGACCATTCACTGTAAATAGGGCACCAGAATAGATGTTTATCACGAAGATGCATCTTACTCTCCCTAATAATGATATGCCGATTAACACACTGACCTCCACAGAATCATATGCACACACACACACACACACACACACACACACACACACACACACACACACACATATATATATATATATATATATATATATATATATATATATATATATATATATATATATATATATATATATATATATAAAAACGCTAAAAGTCTGCCTCGTTTTACCGAACGGCCGTAGCTCAGTGGTAAAATCGCCGACTGACGGCAATTCAGGCGGGTTTCAATCCTGGGTTAAAAGCAATCGGCTGTCTAACCGTACTGACGAGCTGTGAAAAAACGAAACAAATCTGTCTACGGATGACCATATATATATATATATGTGTGTGTGTGCGCGATCGTGTGTATGTATGCTCTCATTATGATTGAGCTCTCTAGAGAAGAAAATTGTAAAAACAGTTTTCCACTTCTGCGATAAAAGAGTTCTTTCGGTGACTGGCGTATGTATACACTGTTGATATACAACACGTTAAAATTTCCCAATCTCATTCAATGCGCCTATGGCTTAGAGGCTACAGACTTCAACTGATATTAAATCGGTAAAGTTTCGATCCTGGTCAGAAGCAAATGGTTGTGTCTAGTCACACTAATGAGCTGTGATACAGCGAAGCAGGTTTGTATGTGGATGATTTATATATATATATATATATATATATAAGTTAGTCTAAAAATAATGAAAAGCATTGAATATTTATTAATTTTTATAAATTGTGTTCTGTTCCTAAGTTATAGAAAAAGAATGTGGAATTTATTTCTCCAAGCTATGAAAGATGGCACCTTTTAAATGGCTTCAATTTTCCAATTCGCATAAACGTGCTCGTTACAAAGGGTTTTCCAAAACAGTAGTTAACGTTTGTGGCTTCAGTGATCTTATTTCTGTTTTAATGTTATTTTTAAAAATCTGCAATTGTTTGGGGCATAATTAAAATTAATTTTCTATAAAACATTTCACAATATGCGTTCGCTTTTCAGCAGTGTATTTTAATGTCTAATGTCCAGTTTTCTTTATATAAATCTAAAATATATCTAAAATATAATAATTACAATAAGAGTTTTTAAATTTTCTGCTTTTGACTTTTGGAAAATCTATCTATCTATCTATCTATCTATCTATCTATCTATCTATCTATCTATCTATCTCTTTCTCTCTCTCTCTCTCTCTCTCTATATATATATATATATATATATATATATATTATTCTCGCTAGTCGATAGAGCACTTCAGAGCGGGTCGTTGATTTCATGTTAAACGTTGACTGCTTATAGCTTTATGCTACTTTCTTTGACGACTGGATTTAACGCTGTCGTGTAAAGTTTTTTCTTCTATGTGCCCTGTCCTTTCAGGACGTAGGCGATCATGGTTCTCCACGTCTCCCTATCCCTTGTGGCGCCTAGTATGTTTGCTCCCATTACTCCTGTCAACCCCCGTTCCGTCAGCCATCTGATCAGGCCCTGCAGATATGTTATCCGCTGTCTTCCTCTGTCTCTGTTTCCTTCTATTTGGCCAGTCAGTATCAGGTTCTCCAGGCTCTCCTTTCGTATTGCATGTCCCAGGAACTTCATTTGTCTCTTCCTGATGCTCAGTATCAATTTCCTTTTTGTCGCCATTCTTTCCAACACATCATTGTTGCTTGCATGCTCAGTCCACGATATCAGCAGCATCCTTCTTTAGAACCACATTTCCGCTGCTTCAAGTTTTGTCCTCATTTTCGGTGATATTGTCCAGCATTCACTGCCGTATTGAAGAACTGACATCACGTAGCAGTCCAGCACTCTTTTCTTTGTTTCCAGTGTAATTTTCCTGCGTGTTAGTACTTTGCTCAGCTTCTGGAACGCGTCTTTTGCCATGCCAATTCGCTTTCGGATCTCCGTGTCGCATTCTCCGTCTCCAGTTAGGACACTTCCTAGATATTTAAATGTTTGTACTTGCTTGATTCTGGTATCTCCCACATTTATTTGGCATTTTGGGTTGTACCTTTTGCTGATGACCATGCACTCAGTTTTCGTGAAGTTTATTTGTAGTCCTTTTTTGTCACTCTCCAGCGCTACCTTCTGTATGAGGTCTTGTAGTTTCCTTTCCGTGTCCGCAATCAGCACTGTATCCTCTGCGTATCTTATGTTGTTCAAGTTGTGTTCACCAACAATAAATCCTGGTGTGTCATTTAGGGTCCTCAAGATATTCTCGCTGTACAGGTTGAACAAATCTGGTGAAAAGATTCCGCTTCTTTCTATCTTTGTAAATCTACTGAGATCGTTACCTGTCCGTATACATGCCGTTTTCTGCCAGTAGACATTCTTGATCACTCTTATGTCTTTGCCGAAAATATCTAGGTTGCCGAGCATCTCTATCAATTTTTTGTGTGTCGTATCTTGTCGAATGCCTTCGCATAGTCAATGAAACATAGGTACAAATCTTCATTTGTATTGCCCTTTCGGAGAGCATCCTAATCATGAATATGGTGTTCCTTGTTCCAGTGTCTGTGACGAACCCGCACTGTTTCTGCCCTATCTCTGGCCTGATTCTGCTTCTCGCTCTGTTCATCAGGATTCTGACCATCAGTTTGGTAATGTGGTTCATTAAGCTGATAGTTCTGTGTAGTTCACACTCGTTTGTACATGGTTTCTTCGGCAGTGCTATAAATATCGACTTGCACAGATCGTCTGCTATTATTCCGCTGCTAAGGTTAGGCTATCAAATTAAAAGCACTAATTCATCGGGTTTGTTTATATCCTGTGAAAAAGCCGGTGTGAAAAGCTGCCAATCTCTGCTAGGTACGCATAGTCTAGTGGTAAGATGTCCGTCTAATGATAAATTAGTCAGATTTCGATCCCAGCTTGAAGCTACACAGATAATTTAGCTGCTCTGGGGAGCTCTGATAGAATGAAAAATTCTTGTCTGCAGATATATATATATATATATTAATTGTTTAATTACTTAGTTTTTGGTTATAATAAAATTAGAACAGGGCACATTTGTATTAAAAGTGTTCAATAAAATTATATTGTAGAACTTTTAAATATTTTTCATTTGTAAACGAGTTATTGCAAATCGCCTAATGACACCACATGGTAGAAACCTAGGTCACGTAATAACTTGTTTACAAATGAAATATATATATATATATATATATATATATATATATATATATATATACAGAGAGAGAGAGAGAGAGAAAGAGAGAGAGACTAAACTATCGCCCGGTTCACACTCCACACACGTCTATTGAACAGGATGTGGTTTCCGGCTTTCTCTTTTCCAATCTTTTCACTCCTATGTAGCCTCCTGCACAATCAGTGGCGTTATCGCCTTGCTCGGGGTGATAGGATTAAATATATATATATATATATATATATATATATATATATATATATATGTCTAGTCCGTAAACGGCAAAAGTTTTTGTACCAAATCAAAGGAATATTGTAAGGTAAAATCTGATTAAATGAGCTAAGTAGCTCATAGAAATGAACTATAGTTTATAACCACTTGAAATGACGTGTTGATTTCTCCTTTATATATATATATATATATATATATATATATTATTGTAGTATATTTAATTTAATATTTACGTGACACAGAAGATTTCATCTTCAAGCGATCATCTTTTAGGACACTAACTTAAAATTTATTTTTCAAAATTGAGAGGTTTTTTGACTTGCAAGTTACATGTACCTTCTAGTTAGATTCTCAAATTACATGGTCCTTTGCTTATTTTTAGGGATCCGTGCTAAAAGCGTATCAGGTTCATGGCTATTTCTCTTTTTTTTTATATATAACTACTACAATATGTTTATATTTTTATTCTTACCAACCTTGCCTTGTGATTTTTTCATGACTCTTTTTAAAAACTATTTTTGTTTGAACAAAGTCAGATTTTCATTTCTGCGTAGTGTGACGTTGTATTAGATTTATTACTTTATCAATATTAATAATCATATTTCTTTATTTGTTTCTAAATATTAATTGTTATTTAATGTGAAACTTAAACAGTGTCTACAGAACACGATTACTTCATTTACCTCTACTTTTGAATTGAGCATTGTAAAATTAAAAATCAACGTTAAAGATCAATAAATTAGTTATTGTCTTTCCTTACATTATTATATATATATATATATATATTAATCATTTCACCCCGAGCAAGGCAGAAACGCCACTGATGTGCAGGGGGTTACATAAATGTAAAAAGATTAATTAGAAAAGAGTGAGGAGTACAAGCTAGTTAGAAAGGAACAATAGAAAGCTGAGAAAGCAGGTGCAGTGAAGGTTATACAGGGGAGGGGAGAGAGCTAAAGTCCAGTGGTTAGTAGATGAGTATTAACTTTGCATTTAAATTTCTGGAGGTTGTAGCCGTCAGGAAAGCAAGAATACGGGAGTGTGTTCCACAGGCGGGAAGTGCGAGAGAGTAAGCTGCAGGCGTATAATTGTCGTCTGCATTTGGCTATCCTGACTGTGAATGGGTGGGACCCAGTTGCCAGTCTGGTTGCACGGGTAAACAACTGTTGAGGAGGCATCAGTGACTTAAGCTCATCCGAGCAGAAGCCATGAAAATATTTATAGAAGAGACAGAGGGAGGCCACATTTCGACGATGGGAAAGTGGCTGCAGTCGAGTAGCCAGATCAGTACCTTTCACATTACAGACTCTCCTTTGGAGCTTGTCAAGAACACTGAGAAGAACGGCAGGGGCACCTGACCATAAATGGCAGCAGTATGAGTGTGGGTGTGTGGGTGTGAGAGAGATTAAATGAACTGCAAACATTATGTTTGCTTATTTTTAATATAATCTCTTCATACTCACAGACAATTTTTCGCGCATTACCACCAAAAGATGTCAGAAATGAGCTGTAACTTTGACAGATGTTATTTTCTCATTAATTTCACAGGGTACTCAAGTTTTTTCAACTTCTTTCCGAGATCATCTTCATGGGTGTGAATTATGGCAACAAATATAACCGGAAAATGTTGTAATGTCATAGTCATGCAAGTGTTAAAGCATGAAAAAAATCTTCTTTTTACAAACATTTTAGAACATTACTACAGTATTCATAGCTAATTCTATTAATTGACAACTTGAGTGTTTTAATGAATATTGCCTCGAGAATCTGTAGTTTGCTTTTGTTGTTTTCTTGGTATAGGATATTTGTTTATCGATTATAATTTTTTATATTTTGAATGTAGACAGGAATGTTGTTATAGATGTCTAAAATGGATGAATGGTCAGACGTAATGTAAGACATCTGGCTTATGTAGTTGTTGTAAGATAAAATTTGCTGCCTAAATACACAAATATTTTTATTTATATATATATATATATATATATATATATATATATTTTTTTTTTCTAAACATATTCTATTAAATATAAGAGACAATGAATGTCTATTATGTTTAATCATGAGCCGTTCTAAACGTCGTATTTTTGCTTTAATTTCAGTTGGAAATAAAGACAAAAATGCTCCAACATTTGGATAATTATTTATTGGTTTTCTTCTAAGCTTTCGGCTCACATTAGCCATCTTCAGAGAGGTAGTTTAAACTGAAATATTATAAGATCCACCATCACCGACGATTTTATTTTGTGTTGACATAAAACTCCGCTTGGCAACGGCAATAGTTACCAAAAATAATAAACGCAGTTCTTAAGTTTGCGATGCGGTTTTATGACGTCACACCGCGGGATAGCGCGAAATGACAACAAATATATATATCAGTCATTCACATACAAGACTGTTTCACAGCTCATTTGCATGGCTAGACACATCCACCGGCCGGGATCGAAACTCGACAGATTTGGTGTTAGTCGGTATCGCTACCCGCTAACCCATAGAATCAGAGAACGGAAATTTTAACGTGTTGTATATAAACAGTGTATACACACGCCAGTCACCGAAAGAATTCAATTTATTTGAGGAGAAACGCATATATCAAAGAAGTGGAAATTTTCTTCTCTACAGAGCTCAATCGTAATGAGAGCATAATATATTATAAATTACACTTTGGAACATGTGCAAGCTATAATTTACTACAAAACTGTACATTTTGTCTCGACATAGAAAGAACTATATCTCATCAGAACATATAAAAACACTAATTTCTGTTATTTTTGGAAAATCTTTCGTACGAGGATATTAAAAAGGGAGACAATAAAAAGGGAATAAAAGATGAAAAACAAAAAAAGAAATCAAAAAGAGGAAATAAAGAGGAAAGAGAAAGACACAGAGGAAATAAAAAGCAAAGAGGAAAACAAAAGAGAAAGAACCGAGAGGAAAGAACCAATGAAAACGGCTAAGAGAGATAAGATCCAAATTTTGGCAGGAAGTAATATATAGACAGATACAGATATCGGTAACGCATTGTTTGAGCTTAACAAAGTAGAAAAATTGAGAAAATGCACAGAGGGAAGAAAATGTAGGAGAGACAAGAGAAGCGGCAAGGAAATAGAAATTTCAAACTTTGGCCGGAAGTGAATTGCAGATAGATACATTCTTTCGTTACATTGTGTAAAACTAAATCCTTTGTTTTCCTCTTTCTGTCCTGATTAATGTGTCTGGGTACTTGAAGATCTTATCCCTGACAACAGTATTCATCACCGTTTCATACAAGCAGGAGAACACAAACAGTTATGTAAGATAATTTCTATTGCTTAAGCATCCTTTAAATCTGGCCAAGTAACTCCAGAGAGTGTACCCCGCTGATTGTTAAACTATTTGTAACATCAAAGATAAACTGAAGGCAAGGAATATGGCAATATTAATCAAATTAATAAAAATATATATATTCTACAAACACTTTACAAGTTTTCATATATATATATATATATATATATATATATATATATATATATATTCTAAACATATACTGTTAAATATAACAGACAATGAATGTCTATTATGTTTAAACATGAGCCGTTCTAAACATCGTGTTTTGGTTTTAATTTCAGGTGAAAATAAAGACAAAAATTATCCAACATTTGTATATTTTTTTATTATGCTGGTTCTAAGCTTTCGACTCAGATGAGCCATCTTCAGAGAGGGTACAGAGATGTTAACATAAATACATCCACTATCAAAGATGATTTTATATTGTGTTGACACATTGAATATCCTTGAGAAAGGTATTAATCTGTCTCTTCCCGCCATTTATGGTTTAAATAATAGGACAGATTGGGTTCTATAGCATTGGTTGGCAACCAGTATGCCACAGAAAGCAATGGCAACCAACTGCGGGATATCGTCTACCCAATCAGTCATGTCTCTTTCGAGACTTGATTGCCCAAAGCGTGTGTCATGTATGGCATTAACTGGGTAACTGACTGACATAAAACACTGTTATGCAACCATAACAGTCACAGAACAGCAGACGAAGTTCATAAATTTTTAATGCGTTTCTATGACGTCACACCGCATGAGAGACCAAAATGTTAACAGAACCACATGTCTAAATGCAATCTAGATTAAAATTTAAAATCTGAATATATTAAGTGTGTG
Organism: Ascarosepion bandense; assembly: GCA_037127315.1. Taxonomy (NCBI): domain Eukaryota; kingdom Metazoa; phylum Mollusca; class Cephalopoda; order Sepiida; family Sepiidae; genus Ascarosepion; species Ascarosepion bandense. The sequence goes on from JBBBDQ010000398.1 coordinate 5,416,177, forward strand.
TTGTTTTGATTTAATGTATGGCTTAAGGAGTAGCGACTCAAATCAAAAGCAAGTAGATGTTTAACCACAGTGATGAGTTGTGAAACAGGCTTTTATGTGGATGACGAATATATATATATATATATATATATATGTGTGTGTGTATGTGTGTGCGTATGTGTATGTGTGTGCGTGTGTGTGTGCAAAAGTCTAGCATCTATATACATATGCTTGCATGTGTGTGTTTGTGTTTACACCCTCGCTTGTCTCTAAGATAATCCCAAAACTTGACCCTCACAAAGCAAGCGGAGGGAACGGAATCCCAATCATAGTCTTAATGAAATGTGCCCCTGAACTCTCCTCTGGCCTTTCTAAGCTCTACAACTTCTGCCTATCTGCTTCATTCTTTCCTGTCTGTTGGAAATCTTCCTCTGTAGTCCCTATATTTAAAAACACTGAGAACCCTCGGACCCCGCAAATTACCGCCCTATCAGCCTTCTTCCGATCTTTGGCAAAGTGTTTGAAGCCATTATCAACGCCGAGGTGGTTCAGCATCTCACAGCACACAGGCTCCTCTCGGACAAGCAGTATGGTTTTCGCTACACCAGGTCTACTGCTGATATGCTAACGACCATCACCGAGTATATATACCAGGCACACGACAAGAATGGCGAAGCCCGAAACGTTGCCTTGGATATCTCTAAAGCGTTCGACAGAGTTTGGCAAGTTGGCCTTCTATGCAAACTGCGGAGCTATGGCATAACTGGACATTTGTTTGAACTAATCCAGTCATTCCTCTCTAACCGCATATAGAAGGTGGTATTAAACGGACATGCCTCCCATAAATACGATACGAACGCGGGTGTCCCTCAAGGTCCTACCCTCTTTTTGATCTACATTAATGATCTCCCTGATACCATAAGATCCCAAGTAGGTACGTACGCCGATGACACCAAAGTTTATTCTCGCCTCGATCAAAAATCTGGTGTAGGCGACAAAGCTAACCTTGCAGCCGAGCTTGGAAAGGACCTCCAATCCGTAGTGGACTGGGGTAGGAAATGGCTCGTAAATTTTAATGCTTCTAAAACGAAGCTGTTATCAATTAACCATCATAGTCAATCGCACCTACCTCCCATTAGCATGGACCAGGCTTGCCTCCTAGAGAGTAAAACACTACGCTTCCTTGGTCTCACACTTTCAGCAGACCTCAAGTGGAATGACTGTATCGAATCCATTGCTATATCCGCTGCTATGAAAATCGGTTCTCTGTGCAGGGCCCGGAAGTTTTTTTCCGTCTGAATCTATCCTGCACATATATAAATCTACCATCCGCCCGTTCATTGAATACTGCTGCCATATCTGGTCGGGTGCCCCTGCTATTCTCCTCGGGCTTCTCGACAAGGTACAGCGGAGGGTCTGTAATGTGATCGATACCGACTTGGAAGACCGCCTGCAGTCTCTCTCTCACCGGCGCGATGTGATTTCCCTGTGTTTCTTCTATAAATACTTTCTCGGCTTCTACTCCGATGAACTTAGATCACTGGTGCCCCACTAGGTACGAATTTGCACGAGATACTAGATTGACATCTAGACCCCACCCTTTTACAGTGAAACAAATAAGATGTAACCGCAACTTCTACTCCAACAGTTTCTTCTCTCGCACTTCCTGACTGTGGAATTCCCTTCCACATGATTGCTTTCCCGATGGTTACAATCTCCAGGAGTTTAAATGAAAGGTCAATAGATATCTCCTAACACGCTAACTCGCTCCCATTCTTTCAAACACTCTTCCCATCTACCCTAACCTCATCCTCGGTATCCTTACCCATCTATCACCTTCCTTCTGACATTTCCTATATCTAACCATTCCTGCTCTTTACCTTCCCGCCAGCAGATAGAGTGATCTAATTCATTACTGAATGAGCGATGCGTAGATGCTAGAGTAGCTACTCTCTTTTCAAAGTCTGCCATTCTTCTTGAGTTCTCAATCAGGGTGAGAGCGTAAATAGTCATCTGCAGACAGATCTGTTTCGCTGTATCAAGGCTCATCAGTACGGTTAGTCATCCGATTGCCTTTTACTTAGGATTGAAACCCAACCCAATTGGCATCCGTCGGCGATTCTACCTCTGATATATATATATATTGTACCAAACTGGCTAACCACGTGTGGAAATGAAATGGAAAAAATAGCAAAGACACTGGTATAACATGGAATATATTAAGAAAATAACAAACCCTACAACAGTAGTGATATTTGCAAATCGATCCAAGAAGAAAAGTTATCCATAATCTGTCCAGAACAAAAATAAAAATTACTAGATATAAGATCAAAAGTGATGTTTAGTTGTAATCACACTAAAGATATATTTAGGATCATATAAACTTGGATGAAATTGTTTAAGGTCCTTTAGGTACTCCTCCCTAATTTCTAAATTTTAGTTATTCTAAACTTCCAGTATCGCGTTCCTAAAAGTATCTGTTGTACGTTTGAAAATAATAAAAACTTTTGAGAATCAGTTGTTATGAATCGCCTGAAGATACCGAACGATTGAAACTAACGTTGCGTAAATAACTGATTTCAAATGAAAAATATTCAAAAGCTCTACATTGTATATGTATTGAGCACTTTTTAATACAACTCTATAGGGATGTAATTTAATTATAACCAAAAACTCGTAAAACAATAATTATATATATATATATATATATATATATATGCTCAAAAAACTTTAATGCTTGTTTATATATATACAGTACTCTACAAAAGTATTTATTTTATCTTTTGTGAGGCATCAAAAAGAAATTTCAAATCACCCCTGTCCTAACACTTTTGCACACTACCATTAATGTGCAAAAGTATTAGAACAAGGGTGATTTTCCTAAAATCTCACTGAATTTCAAATACAGGGTGAAAAGCCATGTAAATTGCAAATAAATTTTGAGTAATTAAAACTAGGTTTAAAAGAGATGTATTGAAAAGAAGTTATATTTAATTCATCATATTTTCTATTAAACAAGTTATTTTGAAACTACTCATTTTTCTATTATGCTTGTATATGACTGACTTTTTTCTTATTCCCCCCTCTCGAATTGATAAATCTAATATTACTTCGCAAGACATATTTTGGGAAGAACTACAAGCAGCTTGGAAGGAGATACCATAGATACATTGAAGGATCTTGTGATGTCAATGCCTGACAGAACAATGGCTGGGATCAAAGCAAAAGGCTGTTATACTAAATATTAGATATAATTTGTAACAAGTATTTTTTTCTTGTTAAAGCATTTGTTGAGTAAATCAAATAAAATTACTTTAATTAAATTGTTTATTTTCTGTCAATCAGTCAGTCAGTTAAGTGCTATACGTGATACACGCTTGGGCGATCATGTCTCGAAAGAGACATGACTGACTGGGCAGAAGATTATCCCGCCATTGCTTTCTGCGGTGGACTGGTTGCCGACCAAGGCTATAGAACCCAATCTGTCCTGTGATTTAACCCATAACTGGAAGGAAGAGACGGATTAATAACTTTCCCAAGGGTATTTGCGCGTAAGTGGATGCAATGAATTCAGCTGGAATTCGAACTCGGCTCTCCAATGCACCACAACGCACATTTCTGTCAATATGTCTCATAAAAGATAAAATAGTTCTTGTCCTAATACTTTCGCACAGTACTGTGTATATATATACATATATATATATATATGTTTGTGTGTATAAAAATGTATCTACATTGTATGGCTGGATAACAATGTAAACACATACAAACCTACGAGCATAGAAAGTCATGCACCCACGCACATACACACCCACGCACATACGCCTACGCAATAACCTATTGTGAGTATTTGAACAGCAATAGTTTTTTAAACGTCTTTGTTTACGGTTTTTCATTATTTTTTACGGTTAGACCATTTTTCTTTCTTATTTTTTGTGAGTGGGGAGAATTTGAACATAAATCGTTCAACTTTTTTCTGACGTCGTTCGAGTTTCATAAAGTCTAATAAAAGTGTTTTGTGTTTCTGTTGGGGCGATTTTGTAAGCATCGTCTTCTGTTGGTGTATTTTGAGTGTCATGTCTTCCCGTTGGTATATTGCCGTGTTTGTGGTGTAGACATAGAATATCTTAGAAATATTTTACTTTTCGAAAAGTCGTACTCTCGACAATTCATAAATCAAACCTATTTTTGTTTTTATTCATGAATATCTTTCTCTTTTGGCCAGTAGCTGACATAGACGCCAATGAGTCGGTAACAACCAAACCCCGTATATATTGTAGCGTTTTGAATTTACGAGCTTGTCAAACTTTCGCGCCAAAGAATTCATTCATTGGATGGAGATTTTCAGAATTTTGATAGAAAAAAAATTCATTCTAAAGAAAAACAAAAAATTAAATCTGTAAAACAAAATAGATAAATAAGTGATTTGTTTTTCGAATTAAAATTGTGATTTTTTTTTTTTTTTTTGCTAAATTATATTACCAAATTTTTTTTAGGCGTTTTGTTAATTTAATCTAACATTTTTTTAGAAATTGTCTCTAAATTAAATAAAATAAATGTACGTATTTGAATTAAAATACACTTTTTTTTGTTCGAAGAACTAATATAAAGGTGTCAATCAAACAAATACTATTCCTCCTGCTTTCCGTGGGCATGTATACGGGGGTGTATTTTAAGCTTCTTTAACCAAGCAAAAGTAATTCCAGCCGTAGAATCGATCTATAACTTTTCAATACAATCAGTTTATATATATATATATATATATATATATATATATATATATATATATATATGATAAGTCTTTCTAGCCTTATATATATATGATAAGACTTTTCAATACAATCAGTTTATATATATATATATATATATATATGATAAGTCTTTCTAGCCTTATATATATATGATAAGGCTTTTCAATACAATCATATATATATATATATATATATATATATATATATATATATATATGATAAAGCTTTCTAGCCTCATATATATATGATAAGGCTTTTCAATACAATCAGTTTATATATATATATATATATATATATATATATATATATATGATAAGGCTTTCTAGCCTTATATATATATGATAAGGCTTTTCAATATAATCAGTTTATATATATATATATATATACATATATATATATATATATATATGATAAGTCTTTCTAGCCTTTATATATATATTATAAGGCTTTTCAATACAATCAGTATATATATATATATATATATATATATATAGATATATAAGTCTTTCTAGGCTTATATATATATGATAATGCTTTTCAATTCAATCAGTTTATATATATATATATATATATATATATATATATATATAATAAGTCTTTCTAGCCTTATATATATATGATAAGGCTTTTCAATAAAATCAGTTTATATATATATATATATATATATGATAAGGCTTTCTAGCCTTATATGTATATGATAAGGCTTTTCAATGCAATCAGTTTATATATATATATATATATATATATATATATATAATAAGGCTTTCTAGCCTCATATATATATGATAAGGCTTTTCAATACAATCCGTTTATATATATATATATATATATATATATATATATATATATATATGTAAGTCTTTCTAGCCTAATATATATATAAGGCTTTTCAATACAATCAGTATATATATATATATATATATATATATATATATATATATATATATATATATATATATATGATAAGTCTTTCTAGCCTTATATATATATGATAAGGCTTTTCAATACAATCAGTTTATATATATATATATATATATATATATATATATATGATAAGGCTTTCTAGAGAAGCGGATATAAAGATAAACTAACTTATTAATATGTAATAAAACTAATTCTGAATCGCAGAAGGCTAACGGTAAACATAGCAAAAGGAAAATTTTATGGTTCAACCCCCGCGTTTTTGTAGACAATCAACTATAAACATTAGTAAGATCTTTCTTAAATTAATAAGTAAACATTGATAAAAATCTTTCTTAAATTAATAAGTAAGCATTTTCATAAAGGTAACCACCTGAGTAAAATAGTCAATATGAAAACGATCAAGATTAGTTATTCGTGTACTAATAATATGTATAATATTATTAGCTATGACAATAATTAAATCTTGAAAAAGGATAGTGAATCCAATACAGAAAATAGGTATATACCCCTCTGTAATTGTAGATCTAGAGATTACTGTCCCGTTGAGAGTAAATTTAGATCTGCAAATGTTATCTATTAAGCCACCATCTACCCTAACGAAAAATAAGGAGATATATAATGTTTATATCGAAATTTCGACGGAAATTTGGAAGCAAGGGCATTATACACATAGGCACTCTTTCACTAAACCCAATTTAAGATACCAAACAGCCCTTTCCAGAAAATATTGGGAATTAAAAGAAAACAACCTCAATCCACAAATAAAGTGGACCCCCAATAGCTTAAGAGACAGATGTAATCTATGTTTACCAGAAGGAATTAAAATTTTGAAATTTTAATATCAGAATTTTCTTCTGAATAGATGTAGAGAAATCATTAGTATGTGTCGTCACAGAAAGAAATGTAGATTGCAATAATTAGCTTACTCTTTCATTTAGGTACAAAAGATTTTTTTAAAATTTGGCTAAACAGTTAATTTTTCCCTTCTACCTACTACTACTACCCAATGATCAAGCCACATACCTCCCATTACCATAGATGAAATTACTTAGATTCCGCTAACTTAACCCTATAATCGCCAATAGTCCCCCACCTCTTCCTTTACTAAACCAAGCATCCGGCATTAGAATTTTCCTCATTCTTTGTTTAAATGGGGTTGAGAATGCATGTCTTAAACTGACATGTTGAAAATGGCTATTTCCCCTCTAAGTTTGATCTGAATTTGCAGATATATATATATATATATGTGTGTGTGTGTGTGTGTGTGTGTGTCTGTGTGTGTGTGTGTCTGTGTCTGTGTGTGTGAAGTAATGTTCGAAGAAATTATTTTTGATCGATAGTCGTATTACATTTTTATTTCTACCAACCTGATTATTTCCGATAAACTTTTGTTACGAAAATGTGTATCATTGGGCAGGATTCAGACCTGCGACCCTTATCATATAGGGGAAGCCACCATGTGATCTGGCGCGTCTCAGGCCTCTCGACCACAAACGACGATCAGTCTAAATGAAGTCAAATTAAGTCGAATTTCAAATTGTCGATTGTTTATAAACAGTTTCGTTAATCTTCGTTAATTTATATATATATATATATATATATATATATATATATATATATATTAGATTCATAAATGTTTCCTATTTCTTTCTCATCCTGTCACACACACAGACACACGTATAATAATTCTAGTTTGCCTATACGGGATTCAGATAATGCATATTTATTTGTGTGTTTGTATGAGTGTGTGCATGTCTGCTTGTGGGGGATTGGAAATGACATTTATTTATGTCTCGTGGTTGTCTGGACCTTGTGTTGGGTAGGTTTTGAGTGAGGTTATAAAATATACGTAACATCTGCTGTAGTAGACATAACATAGAAACTTTAAATGTGGATTTTATAAAAGTTGGTGTTGTAAAATAGTGTGTTTCACTTGTATTTATAGGTTGCAAATGATTTATCAGAATTCTTTCGAAGTGTTTGCTGTGTAATTAGGTACGTTTTTTTTAATTAAGGTGGTCCTCATAAAATCAAAGTTCTGTTTATGTGTATTACAACCAAGTTTAAACAAATGTACAAGCGTAGGTTTCTAGGATGATCCTAAATGCAGATACTTAGATTCCTGGATGTCTCGCCAATATAAATGTTTCCATATTACATTCATTTATATCATAAATCTATTTGGCTCTATTTCGCTACCTAGCTCTATATTAGATTGTCTTGTTTGTTGTACAGACCTTATTGTAAGGCTGTAATATAACAATCCCGCCCCACCCGAGGAAAGGCTGATGCAAGCGGGGGTGTTTTCCGGTCGTTGAAAGGAACGGATGTTTGTTTGATCTTATTTCCGGCAGTAGCGGAAATGGCTACAAGAGGCAGACAGAACAGGTGTCTCTGAGAATTACGTGAGCGTGCGTGGGCGAGGCAAAATCCGGAAGTACCGGTTTGGAGATTATAAAAGACCTCGGCGCACGGATTTCAGGCAGAGACGCAGAGAGACAGAGACAGAGGCAGACGAGAGAGCCAGACCAGACCAGAGGAGCAACAGATACGACCCCCCCCCCGTCAACCCTTAGAGGCGCGCTCTCTCACTCTCTGTTCCCTAGGCTACACGGTTCATCGTCATTAATAAAAATATCACTTGATATATTTTTTATATATATACCCGTGTTGTCTGTTTGTCTGTTATTGATATATAACAAGGCATGACTAGTTTATTCTTACAATTTCTAGATAGATTAAGGTATTATCAGCAATCTCAGCTTCAATCACTTTCCAGCCGCCATACCCTAACTTCTTTGTGCGTTTCCTATTAATAGAAACATGGTAGTAGTTAATTCAGGAATTAAAACACAGTGTTAGATTGGTAGTTAGGGCTCATCATTTTGCTGTTAAAATTGCTGGATGCAACCGTAAGTAGCATTCTTAGATTTTCTTCTCTCGAATTTCTCGCCTGTGGAACTCTCTTCTAATCTTTTTGTTTACCTATCAAATACAATGTACAAAATTCTGTTTTTTAACGCAATATGTAGTTAGGGTTTCAATTTTTTGAACGTTGCTTCAAATGCTGCTTTTAATCTGGTACAATTCAAGATCGTTTTTACATGTGGCCCAATATTATCACTGCATTTAAATACTCGTATCCAATTCCATTTATAAAATCTGTGTTAAGCATTCTATTGTTTAGCGATGAGCTTCCATTACGCGGCATATCATCAACTCTGATCGCCCTATCTGAAACAATGTACATATCTTGCTCTCATCAGCTTTTGCTTCAGTATATGATTGTTATGACCGAAGGGCCATAGAAAGCTAACACGGACTAGGATATGAGGTTGAAGAGTATATTCTCGGGAAACGTAGTACAAAGGTACAAATCTGGGGAGTATTTCTTCTCGCAGGCGTCCTGACTCACTCATTCACTCACTTTTTGGCTACTACTCAGTGACAGTATTTAGTCACCTCCCCACTTAAGGCAAAATGTGACACAAGGTCTTTTTAATGTGGGTCTTCCGGGCCATATAGCCCGGCCAAAAATATTTGTCTATCTTTCCTCAGTTGTGATTCTACCCTTCGGCCGAACCACGACTGGTTTAGTGCTCTCTGCCTTCGAGCAGAGAGCTGACAGTGTCAATAGTAGCAGAGGCAAGTCTGCTATTCAGTGACCTTTCACTCAGAGTTGGCAGCCATATTATAAAGGTTTGGACCAGTTCAAGTGTAGGTAGGTCCCCACAATAATAAGATAAAAGAGAGAAGGAGTAGAAAGACCGGGCTTGTCACGGCAACCATCAGAGGTAGTGGAAAGTAGTCTTGTTCGCGAGAGAAAATCTTAAATCCCAACTTTATAACATACCGAGTAGGTGGATACTTCCAGATATCTTATTTTTGGCAAAACGTCCTGAATACAAGCATATCAGTTTTCAAATAGGTAAATCCATGAAATTTCGGATGTAACGTTTTGTTTTAATATTATATATATATATATATATATATATATATATATATATATATATATATATATAATATCAATCAAGGCTGTACTGCCACTGGTGTGCAGGAGGTTGTATAAAAGAAGAATATAAAGAAAGAGAAACAAGTTATAGGGAGTGTCAGAGAATGGGTAAAAGAAGCATATAAACACTGGTGTGAAGAAGGCTGCATGAGAGCAGAATGGAAAGGTAGAAGAATATGATACAAGGGTAGTCAGGGAAACGATGCGAGACAAGAAGATAAAAGACGTCATTTGACATTACTTTTAAATTGTAGCTGTCAGGGAAGCAAGTATACAGAAGGGAATTCCGCAGACGGTAGTGCGAGAAAAGAAGCTGTAGAGTAGAAATTGCGGTTAGATTTGGTTGGTTCACTGTAAAAAGGTGGGACATTGTTGCTAGTCTAGTAGCTCGAGTAAATTCATGCAGAGGAGGCACCAAGAAATAACCTCATCCGGGCAGAAGCTGTGAAAGTATTTGGTGAAGAGACAGAGGGAAGCCACATTACGTTGGTGAGAAAGTGAGAGGAGTTGAGCTATAAAGTCTTGATTGATTACATTGCAGATTCTCTGTTGGATTTTCTCAAGAACCCCAAGATGAATAGTAGAGGCACCCGGCCAGATCTGACAGCAATATTTAATGCACAGGCTGATGGTAAATTTATATGTGTGCAAGATAGATTCAGACGAGAAAAACTTCCTGGCTCTACACAGTGGACCGACTTTCCTAGCAGCCACATTAGCTATGGATTCAATGGAGTACTTTTGCTTGAGGTCGGCTAAGAGAGGAAGGTCGAGGAAGCGTAGAGCTTTGCTTTCAGGGAGACTAATCTGATCCATGCTGATAGGTGGCTAGGAGCATTATATATATATATAAATTAAAGTATCACACTTGAGGGATAGACATTTCATCATGTTTTAAAACTCATCTCTTCAACCCCAAAGTCAAAATCTACGCGAACGAACCTGCAAGAGTCGCTGAATTGACAGCAGCTATTGAAGGAGAATGCACACAAATACCGATTGAATTATTTCGTTATGTTTGGGATTCCAATGCTTCGAGCTCTCTGTAGTGCCTGGACCAGAACAGACGTCAGTTGGAAAAGAAGTATTGAAAAAACAATAAAACAATAGGAGTAGATTCTATTTAATTTTGAAAATGAAATGTATTTTATTAATCCCCGACTTTACAATTATTTAATGTGTGTATATATTTTTGTGTATATATATATATATATATATATATATATATATGCGAGTGGCCCGTGCCATAAATAAGAAGGCAAAATATTTGCATAGATATGCCGTGTAAAAGGACGGCTACATATATATTGATGTACCTACTATCGAGTATCTTACATTGAAATATAAAAAAAAGAAACAAAACAATCACCACTCCTGAGCATGACAGCATTGTCGGATTACAATCATTATATATATACAACTCATATATATATATATATATATATAGTGTATAAAGGCAGCAGATAATTTTCTAACCATACTATTAATTATAAGAGGTAATGAATGTCTATTATGTTTAATCATGAGCCGTTATAAACATCGCATTTTGGCTTAATTTCAGGTGAAAATAAAGACAAAAATTCACCAACATTTGGATATTTTTTTTAAGTTGGTCTGGTTTTCTAATGAATCTTTTTACATTTATGTAACCCCCTGCACATCAGTGGCGTTTCCGCCCTGCTCGGGGTGAAATTATATATATTCAATTTGTGTCATCTGCTTCTTGTTCTTCTTGTTATTCTTCTATGTGCCATGTTAATTGGCGTTCCGCGTCTCCTTACTCCTGGTGGCTCTTAGCACGCTTTTTCCTGTTACCCCACCCAAACACTGATCTGCCATCCACCTACTCAAACCCGTCAAATATATTATCCGCTGCTTTCCCCTGTCTCTCTTTACCTCTATCTGACCTGTGAGTATCAGATTCTCCAAGCTTTCTTATCTTATCACAAGTCTCAGGAAATTCAGTTGTCTTTTCCTGATGCTATATATTAATTTCCTTTTCGTTTCCATCCTTTCTAAAACCTCATAATTGCTTACATGCTGGGTTCATGATATACGCAGCATCCCTCTGTAGAACCAGATTTCAGTTGCTTTAATTTTTTCCTTCATCTTTGATGATATTGACCAGTATTCACTGACATATTGAAAAACAAACAATAAATTACTCTATTCTTTTTTTCTAGCAAAAATTTTCCTATCTCTTAATACTTTGCTCAGATTCTGTAATGCTTCCTTGGCAATTTCATTTCACCTTCGGATTTCAGTGTCGCATTTTCCGTCTTCCGTTAAAACACATTCTATATACGTAAATTTTTGTAATTACTTGATTTTAATATCCCCTACCTGTAATTGGCATTTTAGGCTATTCTGTTTGCTGATGACTATACAATGGGTTTTCTTGTATTTCATTTGTTGTCCTTTCTTTTGACTTTCTTTATGTACATTTTTAGAAGGTCTTGTAGTTTTCTTTCCGTCTATGCTATCAGCACTGTATCTTCTGCGTATCTTATGTTATTCAGATTGAGACCGCCGATTACGAATCCTGGAATGATTTCTAGGGTTTTCAAAATAGTCTCGCTGTGCAAGTTGAATAGATCTGGTGATCCTTGTGTTACGCCCCTTTCTATATCTGCTGAATTCGCTACCTGTCCGTATGCAGGCGGTTTGCTGCCCGTAGATGTTCTTGATTACGCTAACGTATTTGCCAAATATGTCGAGATTGCTGAGGATTTCTGTTAATTCTTCGTTGTGTACTTAGTCGAAACCCTTGGCATAGTCTACAAAACACAGGTAAACATCCATTTCATTTGTATCACCCTTTCTGATAGCATCCTAAGCATAAATATTAATTAAAAGATAAATCCATGTGACCGACCAATGAGAGACGACTCAAGCTTCTTTCATCCCTCAGTTACGTCGCCATATCTCTTAATTAAGTAGACGATACAAATTGAAAATCAAACAAAACAAAATGCCATTTATTGAAACTGGGAGTATTTACATTGTAAAATTTAATCAAAAACAAAAAAAATCCTTATTTAAGAAACACGTTAATGTGAAGTGAGTCTATCACCTCTTGAGGTAGTGCTGATGATCGTCTATTCTTTAAACACGGATTACAATTGTAATGCAAATTTTCAAACGGGATATTACACTAATCTTAGTTGTCATGTTTACCTCAATTTGGCAGACGTACACACCAGCCTTGTCAGATGTTTGTCACACTTGGTAAGCTTTTCGAAATCTTTAAAGTAACATTATATTCAATTGACGAGGGTAAATTGTTTTCATTCCGCTGGAACGACGATGTCTAATGATTAAGATGAAAGTCTGAACGGAAAGGAATATAATAATGATAATTACACATTGGAAACATTCCAACAGAAATTATCAGATCGGTACGAACAAGACGTGCTACATCAATCGAATGTACAACTGTCGAAACGATATGAGTATATCAACCAAAACGAGCGTTCAGGTCCAATTATTAAAGTCTATAATAATGATAGTTCCTTATTTATAAGCAACCTTTTTTATAGTTTGTTGCTTTTGTTTTTCAGAGTTTATCGACATTTTAGAAATAAAGTATTTTTCGGTTATAAGAAGTTTGTCATCAGAATGATTTATTGATCCACGTACTGCCATTTAAGCCACAACTGGTGGACGTGGAGAAAAGGTGGATTCATATCTTAACAAGGTTTTCTTTTTTACAATGTTCACTCAATACAAGGGCAAAGAACCACTCAATGTAGCGGGTTACTCTGTGGTGTTGCATTAGCCTAAGAATGCACAAAATGTGAAGTTCTTCGGGGCTATACAGTAAAGATAACGGCTAAATCTAGACGTGAAGAGATCGTGATTCAATTAGTGTAGAACATTTCTAATTTCAAACGGATGTGTTATGAGGATAGAATTGAATGAGAGTTTAGAATCTACCGGAAACTGACTCCTAAACAAGGGGACAAGGGAGACACCTGTATTCCAGATCAATAGAGCGGGGAGGAGTATGAACCGAACAATAGGCTATTATGGTGGAAAAATAATTAGTGAAAAAGAACTCAGAATTTTCGTGTAACTGAATATGACGAACCCGATGGAATTAGAACTCGACTCTTATCTGTCAATAAGAAGACGGGTATCCTAAAAGTATATATGATTTCCGTAATTAGGAAAAAGTTTTAATCATGAATGCATCATTCCAACAATTAATGAGGAGTAGCAGTTAAAACCAGTAAACCAAGAGAACATATTTTTTCACAGGTCTATGGCTGTATACATAGTAGACGAAAGAAAACATTATTCTCGTCCATGCTATCAAAAAACTGTATGCAGCAAGAATAACAGACAAAATATTTAGAATTCTGTTGGTTTGGTTCAACCCAAACCGCCATATACACTTCATCCCGTACCAAATGATTAATTTCGCGGATCGAAAACTGTTTTTCGATCGCGGATCGCCTTCACGGAGAAAAAGATTCTCTAATTACGGACTTAAGTGTTTGTCGAAGATGTTTTCACATCAAAACTCCGGAATTGTACTTAAAAATAGAGATGATTCCTAACAAATATCAAAGTTTTTAACAAATCCTTGCAAACAATGATGGATACATTTGTTTTTTATGGCATATCAACCTTGGCGAGTCATTTATTGCCAACTTATTTATTTATTGCTGGTAATAACTTTTTCTTTCAACAAGTTATTGTTGTTTTTTATATAAGTTTGGTGTCTAGTAATACTTTTTTCTTTTCAAGTATCAAGATTTGTTTTATTTAAGGGCAGGATCCCCAAGTCTTACCCTTGTTATTTAACCCATAACTGAAGGGAAGAGACAGATTAATACCTTTCCCAAGGGTATCAGTGCTTAAGTGAATGCAGGGTATTCAATTGGAATTCGAACTCGGTTCACCCATTTCTCTTTCCGAGTCGATATCCATTGCGCATCCGTCACTAAACGCTTACAGCACCGGGTATTCCCAATCGGTCACCCATCTAAGTACTGACCAGGCTCAACGTTGCTTAACTTCGGTGATTGGGCGAGAATCGGTGTATTCAACGTGATGTGGCCGCAAGCCGAGGGATATGTAATGTTAATATAATTCTATTACAGAAATACCTCTCATAATTTAAACGTTTACAAAATGTCCAAGTTAACTGCTGTTAAAAAAATGATGTCACTGTTATTTAAAAAATGAGCTAACGTTCGTTTTCCTTTGGTTTTTAAAATGACATCTTCCAAATGATTGTTTCTATCAACCATATATTGGTGTAGACGATTTTTAAACTTTTTCATCAAACGCAAGAGTCGAGTTATTCAAGAGCATCCAGGTTACTTTTCTTTTAAGCGCTGTATATGTAAACCTGAAGCCCATAGCAGTATTTATTTTTTATCCCGAAAGGCATCATACCGACGTAACATGAAATCAGCTCGAAAAACTTCTGTGTTGAAATTACAGATTCACCAGTCTTAAAAAGCGAACGTACTGTGTGCACTAATCAATGATATAAAGGTAACAACTGCTATCTGTACAATAAATGGTACGACATCAACTAGAGGAAGACATCATTACCTTTTGGCTAAGTTAACTTGCACCTTAAAAGTGAGAGTTCGAAATGGAGAAGTTTGAATACTGCGGCCCAATCTGCTCGGGCACCCCTGCTATTCACCTCTGGGTTTTTGACAAAATCCAACGGAGAATCTGTAATTTTATCGATAGCGACTGGGCAGCTCGGCTGCAGTCGCTCTCTCACCGTCGTGACGTGGCTTCCCTGTGCCTCTTCTACAAATACCTTCACGGCTTTTACTCCAATGAACTTAGATAAACTGGTGCCCCCTATACATGAATTTACAAGAGCTACTAGACTAGCAAATGGGCCCCACCCTTTTACAGGGAAACCGATAAAATGTAACCGTAATTTCTACTCTAACAGCTTCTTTTCTTGCACTTCCCGCCTGTGGAATTCCATTCCGTATACTTGCTTCCCCGGCAGCTACAATCTCCAGGAATTTAAATGTAAGATAAATAGACATCACCTATAACACTTTCTCGCGTCCTTTCTCTCAAGCTCTTTTCTCCATCCACTCCACCCCCATTATGCCGGTATTCTCATCTGTCTATTAGCCTCCTCCTGACATCCCCTATAACCTACACCACTTTCTCATCACTTTTCCCTATGTAACCCCCTGCGCACATACTACCTTGTTTGGGGTGAAATGATTAAAAAAAAAAAGAGAACATTGGTAAAATAAAAAAATGAAACAATTTAAAAGTCGTCATCGCAAGTACAAATGCAAGAAAAACTAAAAGAAACAAAGAAAAAATCAAAGAAAGAAAGAAAACATACTTTGGATATGAATTAAAGAATTACTACAGATCCAACATGATGCTGTAATAAAAAATACAACGACAGATATCTGATGCGTTTTATAACCAGTTTCAGCATTCTGGTGTAAATAAATCCGTATAATAATGATACATTTTTTGAATCAGTTCACCCCAAGCAGTGATATAATGCCACTGAGACACAATGGGCTACTGCGAGTGAAAGAGAACGAAAAAAAACTTTAGGGGGAATAGAAAACCCATTACTAAACAATGATCATGGGATAAAATTCTACTCCTGCTCAAAACGTCCGTAAAGGAGTATAAAACCGGGCGATAGAACCATTGGCGATTAGAAAAAATTCTGATATTACTTAACAAAATAGCAGGAACCAATCGTAATAGAGCAGTTGAGGGTAAAACCGACCAAGTCTTGTGAATATAACGATCAGGATCAAAATTTCAATTCAAATGGAAAGCAATGAATCCATAAATGTATTCTATCTTAAAAAATTCCGGCATAAAATATATATTAAACTATCAACCTATTTAACATATAGATTGGTCCTATTTTTCAGTCACATGGGCTAAATATGAACATATATGCGAATTCTACATCGGTCTTTACAATAGATTTACACTATATATAACTTCGGGGGTGACGAACATTGTCTTCTGTATTTAATAGATAACATATAATTTTTTTATGCGTCTGTAAATAGCTTTATCATCCCCAGGGGGTTAATCGTGTTTCCTAGAGGCGGAATTATTGAATACGTCAAGGTTTCAAACAAAATAACCAAACAATGCACATAGAAATTGTACATTGAAACGTCAGAGTACCAAGACGGGTGAATAGAAATGAGAATGGGCTTGTTGAATGAGAATACATATCATGTCGGAAAAAAATGATATTACAAAAACCGAATGTGTTGAAGGTGGAAATTTTATTGTATTCTTAATATTCACCTGATATCTCTCCCTATAATGACACCTTTTCTATGCGTCTAATCTATTTTATTTTCAGTAAGTTCTTTTACATACGCACGAACATACGGTGTAAAGGATTGTGTTATTCTATATATGTGTGAAATTATATATATATATATATATATATATATATATATATCCGAGTAAATACAGAACGAAGAAAAATTTTTTTACAACGTCCAAAACATTAATTTAAAACAGTGCTCGATATATAATATATAGAGCTGTGAATATTTATTATAAATTATATTTTAGAACATGTACAGAATATTTTTTATGATCTAATTAAAATTTATGATCTAATTAAAATCGGTGATCTAATTGAAATTTAAAATTTAATAGAAAAAATCAGTTTCCAAACTGTGTTCAAATTAAAATTAAGAATTTAATAGAAAAAATCGATTTCCTAAATCCAAAATTAAGATTAAATATACAAAATTAGATTAATTATTAAACCTCTGCTTAAATACCAAAATATTCTGTACAAAATAACCATCCCACCCCTTACCAGCACCTCTAAGAAATCCAAAGGATATAGTCTAGTCGCAAGATAATAAAAACTTGCATTCTAACCGCTAATGTTAAATCTGTCTAAAAAAAAAACCCACAGACATCCATTAATCAAACAATTTCACTACCCACGCCACTTTCTTCAAAACTCTAACGGTCAATCCACAAGACTTGTTCTCTTATCATTAACCCCCACTAATACCCCACACACAACTGACCAAATATAAGAAAAGAGGTTTTCCATTCCTGTCCACACCGCCTGATGACCATTGTTGTTTCAATGTCGATACAAATGTACAATTGTAGTGGATATATATAAAAAAATACTGTACATGTTCTAAAATATAATTTATAATATATATAAATGCGGATCTAATGCGTCCTGCCACACTGATGAGATGTGATACAGCGAAACAGGCTTGTAGGTGGATGACTAATATATTATGCACTCATTATGATGGAGCTCTCTGGAGAAGAAATTTTTAAAAATAGTTTCTACTTCAGCTATATGCGTGACTCTTCAGAAATGAATTTGAGTTCTGTCGGGAACTGGTGTGTGTGTATATATATATATATATATATATATATATTACATCTAAACAGGTATGCATATTCGTTATCATTCCACTTTCCCACTATACATTTTTATAAATCTATCTATCGTTCTCTAGGTGACTGCCGTGTGTATACACCACATATATATAACCCGCTAAAATTTTCTTTCTCTCAGTCCACGCGCCTATGGTTTAGGGAGTAAGGACTCTGAATGACACCAAATCGCTCAAGATTCGATCCCGGTTGGAAGCAACTGGAAGTGTAACCACACTGATGAGCAAAACAGGTTTGTATGCGAATGATATATATATATATATATATATATATATATATATATATATATATATATATAAGGATGTGCGTTGATGGTGTCGTGGATATCGGTTGTAACGAGTAATCGAGAGCCGAGTTCGAATTCAAATTAGACGCAAACACCTTTGTGAATGGTATTAATACGTCCCTTCTTCTTCCAGTTATGGGGTAAGTAGCAGAACGGATTGGGTTGGCAACCAGTCCATCCCAGAAAATAGTGGTAACCTACTGCAGGAAAATCTTCTGCCCAGTCAGTCATTTCTCTTTTAAGACATAATCACCTAAGCGAGTACCATGTACAGCACTTAACTGACTGAATATATAAATATATATATATATATATATATATATATATATATATATATTAGTAAATATGCATATTTTCCTACCTCTGTAGTCTCATGCACTATGCAATCATAACATACATATATATTTAATCATCCGCAGACAGATCTGTTTTGCTGTATCACAGTTCATCAGTACGGTTGCTTCTAGCCATTATTGAAACCTGACCGAATTGACATCAGTCGGCAATTTTACCACTGAGCTATGGGGGCTCTGTAGAAAAAGGCAGATTTTAGCGTGTTATATACAATGTAAACATACGCCAGTAGCTGATAGTGTTCAAATTCATTACTGAATGAACTATGCAGAGATGCTTGAGCAGCTAATGTTTTTTCAAAGTCTACCGTTATATGTATGTATGTATGTATGTATGTATGTATGTATGTATGTATGTATGTATAGTGTTAAGTTGCTATAAAGTTTAGCGTTAAGATTTTTATTATTTCTGTAGTTTTACTTTTGCAAGATATTTTGGCAAGTATTTTTTTATCGTAAATTGCTCGATATCGAGGTGGAGATAGAACGTTGACAGGCTTAATGCAAATAATTTTTCATTTCAACTGAGCAGGTTCATGCCAACTTCGAAGTTTCGTGGGGAAATCTCTTATGAAATCTTCACTCATCAATAGGTTAACAGCCCCGATGAGTGAAGACGTCATAACGATGTCCTCACGAATCATCTCAGTCGGCATGAACCTTCTCAGTTAAAGTGACAAGTCCTTTGTATGAAACACACACACACACACACACACACACACACACACACACACACACATATATATATATATATATATATATATAGTATTTACATTAATGTCTCGATTAGAAATCATGAGTTATTTCCTTCTAACCCTGCAAGTTACTTGTTCATCACTGCTGTAGGCTGGTATTGAACTCACAACTTTTGGGTCAACTCACAAGAACTAACCAACGTCTATTTTTACTCGTCCATGTGTCCTTAAGTGAGTTGACCCGAAGAGTTATGAGTTTATTTCCAAGTAATTTCAACAAGTAATTTAAATGGTTAGAGGAAAATAACTACTGACCACCAGAAGAAGCTGTACGCAAGGGATGAAGATCATATGCCCCAATAATTGTAATAAAAGGTTCGGTTCGAAATTCCTAGCACCTGAAGAAGGCCGGAGCGTACAACGGCCAAAGCGTCGTAAAAATGGCAACAAAGATGACAACAATAGTCGGAATAATGTAAATACTGGAAATTTTCCCGCAACTTAGAAATATATATATATATATAAGAAATATTAAGGCAGGCAAGTTATTTCATGGTAAATCGGATGTATAGTCCTATTTCAGGCGACCAATCATCAGCTTCCGTCTTCATTTTACAAAAGGTTTTGACACGAATCCTTTGTAAAACGAAGATGGAAGTTGATGATGGTTCGCTTGAAATAGGCCACAGTTCCGATGTAGCATGAAATGACGTATCTGCCTTAATTTTTCTTATATTTGCTTTATATGTATTTATATACATATATATTTAGAGCTCTCTTAGAGAGTTATCCTACCAATGTATGTACAGGATACTCCTTTGGATTCTTCTATACCCACACTGCATGCTGATATATATATATATATATATATATATATATATATATATATATATATAAAAGCAATCGGAGTCTAACCGTACTGATGAGCTGTGATATAGCGAAACAGCTCTGTCTGCGGATGACTATTTACGTTCTCACACCCTGATTGAGCACTCTGGAAGAGTGGTAGACTTTGAAAAACAGTAGCTACTCTGGCATGTAAGCATCGCTGAGCTGTGATACAGCGAATCAGATCTCTCTGCGGATGACTACATATATATATATATATATATATATATATATATATATATATATATGCAAGTGCACGCACATGTATGAACATATTTCTGGTGTTAATACCACAGTTCTCGACGGAATATAACAGTTCTATAAACTATACAATCATAAATATAGATATAATTTTACGTCTATGACACGCCTCAGAGTTTTATTCAATCATCAGGTGTATATTATAAACTGACCATTCCGGGATTTGGATTTTTAATTGTCATGCTTTTCATGTTAGTTTTATATTATTATGCTTGGAGGATATCTTTTTGATTATTTAATTGTATAATTTAATTTAAATTAGACCAAAACTTAAACATAAAATGTGATAGTTTTGTTTACTTCATTACGAGAATGTACAAAGAGGGACAATCAACAAGTTTATCCTCATATCTTGCCTGGGGGCAAACGTTGCTGGTGGCGCCAGTGATGGCGGTCCAGCAATAAACACCGAAACCGTGATATCACTCTTGGTCGGCGGCTGATGAAGACAGGGTATCTCACGTGCTAACACACGTTCTAAGTTTACAATTGACAAAGTAAAATCTTATAAGTTTGATTAAAATTTGAAATAAATTAAAATGTAGAATTTTTAGGTCAGAGATTATACATTTTATGCTACTGGGTGAACGAGAATTACTTGTTTTAAGGTTCATTAGTTGAGGATCATCACTATTTACATTATTCGGACTATTGGCCGCATCTTTGTTGTCATTATTTGGTCGTTGTACTCTTCGGCATTCTTCTTGGTATTAGAAATTTCGAACGGAACCCTTTATCACGATCACTGAGGTATATCATTTTCATTCCTTTGTGCAAAGCGTCTTGATGCAAAAAGAAGACCCCAAAATGCTAACTACACGCCAGAGAAACTAAAATAAAACAAGTAAAGAAATTTAAATATCTGGGAAATAAATATCCGCAGACAGATCTGTTTTGCTGGATCACAGTAAAGTAAAATGAAAGTACTTATAGAATAGACAAAGGGAGGCCAATTTTCGTCGGTGGGGAAGTGGCTGTAGTCGAGCCGCCAAGTCAGCACCTATCACGTTACTAACTCTCCTTTGGAGTCTGTCGAGAACACTGAGGTGAGCGACAGGGGCGCCTGACCATAAATGTCAGCAGTACTCCATGCAGGGTCGAATGATAGACTTGTATATATGCAGGATGGATTCAGGCGGAAAGAACGTCGCGGCCTGACATAGTGACCCAACATTCTTAGCAGTGGATTTAGCTATGGACTCCATGTAGTGGTTCCATTTGAGATCAGAAGAGAGGGTAAGGCCGAGGAGGCGCAGTGTATTGCTCTCAGGGAGACTCGTTTGGTCCATGCTCAAGGGAGGCAGGAGAGGTTGCCTGTGATGATTGACAGAGGATCGAAAGTGCGACATTGAGACGCAGTGGCATGGCGAAAGACGAATTTTAAAAGCTAGATTACTGAGAGACAGAAAAATCTCATTGTAAACAAAGAAAAGAGTGTTGGATTCCTATGTGATATTTGGATAATCTTTTCAAAGATGGAGAGGCTTGAGGGAGGAGAAATGTGGCTTTACAGAAGGATTCTGAGCATACCATGGACGGAGCACGTGAGCAACGATGAGGTGCTGAAGTGAATTGAAAAGAGAAGAAAACTCATACTTAACATCAGGACAAGAGAGATGATGTTCCTGGGACATGTAATGAGAAAGGAAAACCTGGAGAATTTAATATTCACAGGGCGGATAGGAGGGAAGAGAGACAGGGAAAAGCAGCACGAGATATACCTGAGCAAATGAATGGCGGAGCGATGTTTTGGATAGCTACAAGAGAAAAAAATATTGAGAGCGACAAGAAACAGAGCACAGAGCCAAGTGGAAGTTCATGATCACTTACGTTCTGAAGAGACACAGCACAATGAAAAAAAAATTAATTATTAATTACTTAGGATAATTTGGATATACATAATCGGCATTAATAATTTATTTTTAATCATTTAATCCTAAACTAGACAATAATGCTTCTAAGACTGAAATGAAGACTCCGAATGAAAACGAATGAGAAGACATTACTGAGGAGAAATGGTAACAAAACAATAGGGTTCAGGAAAACAGAATATGGCGGTTGATGTTTTTATTTTTATTTTTTTTTAACTTTTGAAAAATATAAATATCAGGGAAGGAAATAACTTGAAGATAGTTCCAGAAGGCGAGAATAATGAGAAAAGAAAATACTAATATATCAAGCAGTAAGTTGATGAGTTATCTGGTAGTACTCTTGATTTGACACAGTTGAGGTACTAAGGAGAGCAGCCCATTCGAAGAATTACCATGGAACTATTTATAGAAAAGAAAAAAAGAGTCCGCGTATTGCGGTGGAAAAATGACTGAAGTCATGATGCCAGGTCCAGAACTTTTTTTGGATTTTGTCGCGTTCCTCTGTAATCTGGCAAGGTCCAGATACAGATCTGTTTTCTCACTTTCTTTTATATCAAGCCTGTGGTCTACTGGAACAATGAAATGCCTCATCTGGCATGTTTTCGTCTTGCAGAGTTTACGTCCCAACTCAGACACGTTCCTGGCCCTCTTATTTTGGCTAGCACGTCGGCCACTGCCAGTTTTTAGTAGGCTGAGGAAATCGTTTATCATTTCACTTTCTTTCAAATCTAATGCGTCATCCTATGGGAAAAAAGTAACTGACAAATCTTGTTTTGTCCTTTGTTACCACAGAATCCCGTTTTTCTGCCTAGATTAGGGAATCCTTTTGAATTTCATTCATATTATTATTATTATGTCATTTTTCATCATATTTCGATTTCTGCTTTGGTCTCATTACCAACCAAGTCTGCGGGGTGACCTAAGGCAGGTCGTGGCGTGTTGTTATGACTCCATTTCATGTTTTTCTATCTTCCCTATCATGCCCAGCATTACATAGATAAAGTTTTCCTTAGTGTGTGGGCTGTACTTAATAAGACAATTTTTTGTATATCTCTTAAGCTGGGGTTTCCAGGGATTCTTTCAATGTGTTGTTTTGTTCCATTTTTTATCATTCCAAGTGCACCTACTATCACTGGCACAACTCTTGTTTTCAATTTCCACATTTTTTCTATTTCAATTTCCAGGTCTTTATATTTTGACAGTTTTTCAAATTCCTTGATTGCTATGTTACAATCCGCTGGACAAGCCATATCAATTAATAGACAAGTTTTCTCCTTCTGGTTTTTAACAATAATGTCTGGCCTGTTTGCTTCAATTTTTCTGTATGTGTAGATGGTGTAATCCCATAGAATGGTTACATCTTCTATTTCTGTAACCGGTGCTGGATGATGTTCATACCAGTGTTTGTTTACAGCTTTTCCATAATGTTTGCACATTGCCCAATGTAAATATTGCCCAACTCTATCGTGGCGATTTTTATATTCGTTTGGGGCAAGCACAGAACAGCCTGAGATTAGGTGGTCTATTGTTTCTTGGTGTTTATCACAAAACCTGCATTTTGGATCCATATTATTATGCATAATATTTGCCTGAAAGTTTCTCGTGAAAAGACTTTGGTCTTGTGCTGCAAGTATAAATCCTTCAGTTTCAGACTTTAATCCAGATGCACGTAACCATCGATGAGTATTAACTTTGTCAACATTGGATTTATTGGCACGTACTGGATATTGGCCATGCAGAGGTTTGTCTTGCCAGCGCTGTTTCATCTTTTCAAGAGCTTTATCTTTGGCTTTCATTTTCATATGTTTTGCCGCAATAGTTGGTTCTTGGCTTCTGTTTTGCTTTTCTACAGAATCTACTAACTGTAAATCTTGTTTGTATTTACTGCCTTACTCCCTTATATTAGGTAACTCCAGTAAATCGCTAAAAAACATTCAAATAAAAAAGGCCCCAAACTTAATAGAAACAAACTTTTCCCATCAAAATTTTTATATTATTATTATGCAGAAACATCAAAGTAATTTTTAATTATTTTTTAAATTTTTTTAATCCCATCTAACATGTTTGAAATTTTGGCAGAAAATCTTGTTTTGATTTGAGTTAGCGGGTAACCAAAACGTGTTGACTGTTTACAATGGAAAACGTAACCATTACATTACCTACTTTTTTCCGGTGACAAACTTAAATTTGGAAATTCTTGCAAAAATCAAATAATTGTCGGATTTCAATGAAACTCTCAGTACTCATTCACAAATAAATGTAATTATTTTTGAAGTTATTTTTTTAAAAATCTTAGTAAAAATATTTTTTGCATCTGTTACCCACCCTCCACATAAATCCATGACATTTTAGTAGATTTTAAAGTGTTCTGGTTTATAATTTCATTAGTTAAACACAGGACTCACTGGGAAATATGAATCATCTAATTTTTTAAATTTTGCCTCTGTATCTTAAAATCTGCTTCGAAGAGTGAAATGAAATATGAAATAAAATTCTGATATTATTTAATTTGGTAAACTTTTACTTGCTTGAATAAATAATAAAAATTAAGGGCATTATAGAGTGAAGAAAAACAATTCGATTACTAATTAATTTTTAAAAGAATTGTTTTCACTTTTTTTTAATTATAATAATTTAAAAAGTTAAAAATATTTTAAAAATTATCAATGATTTTTTGTGGTTAGATTTTTAGTTAAGAATTGATGATTATATTGCCTATCAAAAATAGAAAAGTTTAATAAAAATCGTTTTGCCTCCATATTTTGAAAATAATTTTTTTTGTGCGTGTTTATTTGAAGTTTTTTTGTATGGTAATTTCTATGTGCAAATGAAATGGTCAGCGTTTCCTCCCTTACCCGAAAAATAATTTATACAATATTGTCACTTATAAACGCCATACACTATTATCTTATCTTTAATAGGAAATTTTTCAACGCGTTTTTATATACGGCAGACAGGTCAAATGTTCAAATCTCTGATTAAGAAATATTTCTATTCTAAATTTCATTTTATAGATAAGTAATACATGTGTAAATCAGATTAATTTAACATAAAATTTGCTAATTTTTGAAAATTTATTTGTCACAGATGTGTATTTTATTTTTGCAAGATTTTTAAAATCGAGAATTAAATTTTGTTTACAAATGTGTAGATCGCTCAAAAATTACGACAAAATTCAAAAATTGAAAAAAAATTCTCAAACTTCTATATTCCAATCCATATAAGTGTTGTTTGAAATAAACCAGAGAGTATTTGCCTACGGGAAATAGTACATTTAATCCTTCAGGTTTCAATTGAAATCAAAATAAAAGTTTCAAGAAAAACTTTTCATTTTTGAAAATTCATTTTAAATGTTAGATATTGAAAATGAGTGGAGGTACCTACATTATATATTTTAGCAGTAAAATCTGTCGTCTTAAATGGCAGCAAGTTTCGTAATTACCCCAGCAGTCTCTTTTGTTTCACTAGAAACAAAGAAAAGAGTGCTGGATTGCTATGGGATGTCAGTTCTTCAATAAGGCAGTGAATGCTGGACAATATCATCGAAAATGAGGACGAAACTAGAAGCAGCGGAAATGTGGTTCTACAGAAGGATGCTGCGGATATTATGGACTGAGCATGCAAGCAACGATGAGGTGTTGTAAAGAATGGCAACAAAAAAGAAATTGATACTGAGCATCAGGAAGAGACATCTGAAGTTCCTGGGACACGCAATGAGGAGGAGAGCCTGGAGAACCTGATACTGACTGGCCAGATAGAAGGAAAAAGAGATAGAGGAAGGCAGCGGATAACATATTTGCAGGGCCTGATCAGGTGGATGACGGAACGGGGGTTGCCAGGAGTAACAGAGGCAAACATACTAAGAGCCACAAGGGGTAGGAAGACGTGGAGAACCATGATCGCCTACGTCCTGAAGGGACAGGGCACATAGAAGAAGAAGATCTTCTAATACTTTTTAAGATATGCTCAAAGGCGTTGTTTTTTGACACATGTGATAGTACTTCTTCCAATAAAACCCTGTCTATTATCTGTTTTGTCAAAAGCATGTCAAATGTGAAAAGTGTTTTTATGAAAATATTTTTTTCATCTTTACAGTAAGCAAAGAACATAAAGATCTTAGCCCTTTTAATTATTTTGATTTTTTTATAAAAAAGCGTTTTAAAATGAGACTGACCTTCTGTGACCCCCTTCATTGAACCCTATCATCTTCTTTGAGACATGTTTCTTCCGCATACCAATTTACCTCAAAGAATTCTTTCGATTGTCCATGAAAAAACAGCAATCCGGAAACATTTTGTTTGGTCATGATGTTTTCAATATAAAATCTCATTGGCACGCATGCAAATAGACTTCAGCATCGTAGCAAATATATAAAAAGAAAAATGAACACACTTTTAACCTGAATTTTGTAAACATTTCGAATGATATAACTGACAGATTTGCTCATCAATTTACAAATAAAACAGAAACAAATACAATTTCATAGCAGTTTAAATTCTTTCCTTTGGCTAAAAAAATACCATTTCGATGCCAAATTAAGTTCTTACTACCTCTGATAACGTCAGAGGTCAACATCATATATACTATCATCTCTTTTATATTTATATATTTTCCACAGGCAAACAAGCACGCACGCGCACTGAATTTGGCATAAGATTTAAATGGCTGCTTCTCTTCAGGAAATAAATGGTGATTAATCTCCACTTTCCCAGTTTCTTTAAACTGCCATGACAATTTAAGAAAGACCTTTCTTGTATGCACTAGACACAAGGAGAACAACACGCTGCACTTTATTTGCTTCACATTATCCAATGCTTTGAATTGGCGCAACTAGATCGAATCAATAGCTGCATCTACTGCAAAATAATTTGACTCACTGTGATGTGCCGTAGTGAGCCAAATTAGGATGTACATTGTAGTGAAGTGGATATCGGCTTAGAATCAAAATCGGGGAGCCGAGTTCGAATTTCAGTTGAATTCGTAGCATTCACTTGGGAAAGGTATTAATCCTTTTCTTCCCTCCAGTTATGGGTTAAATAACAGATTGTGTTCTAAAGCCTTCGTCGGCAACCAAGTCTACTGCAGAAAGTAATGGCAACCTACTGCTAGATAGTTTTCTGCCCAGTCAGTCATGTCTCGTGATATGATCGCCCAAGCGTGTATCACGTATGGCACTTAACTGACTGACTTTGATGTGCCAGAAATGTTTTCTTGTCCGAATATCTCTTGCATATTTAAAAATCTACCATTAGTCCGTGCATTGAATACGGTTGCCATATCTGATCTGGTGCTCCTGTTCTACATCTCAAGATTCTTGACAAAATCCAAAATAGAATTTGAAATGTAATCAATCTTGGTCAGGCATCATGACTTCGGTCACTTTCTCGCCTACGTAACTTGAATTCCCTTTTGCCTTTTCTACTTATATTTTCATGCGTTGACGGGCTTTTTTCCTGGTACCTGGACTACATGAATTTAAACAATTTGCCATCTAGACCACACTATTTTAAATATGAAATAGATCAATAGAACCTCTTCTTCTACTCCAACGGTTTCTTTTCTCGTACTTTTCTTGTTTTTGTTTTGTTTTTTTTGTTTTTTTTAATCGTATCACCCCGAGCAAGGCGGCAATGCCACTGATGTGCAGGGGTCTACATAAGAGTAAAAAGATTAAGTAGAAGAGAGTGAAGAGGAAGACGAACCAGTTAGAAAGGAGCAAGAGAAGGATGGGAATACAGGTGTGATGACAGTTGCAAATGTGGAGAGAAAGGAAAGGATATACGGGGTGGTGAAGAAAGAACTAGAGCCAAGTGGTTAAGAGATGACTATTGACATTGCATTTAAATTCCTGGTGGTTGTAGCCATCAGGAAAGCAAGAATATGGAATCGAGTTCCACAGGCGGGAAGTGCAAGAGAGAAGCTGCAGGAGTAGAATTGTCGTCTGCATTTGGTTAATCTAACTGTAAATGTGTGGGACCCAGTTGCCAATCTGTTGCAGAGGCACAAGTGAACTAAGTTTGTTGGAACAGAAGCCATGAAAGTATTTACAGAACAGACAAAGGGATGCCACATCTCGTTGGTAGGGAAGTGGCTGGAGTCGAGTCGCCAAGTCGGTACCTATCACATTACCGATTCTCCTTTACAGCCAGTCGAGAACACTGAGATGGACAGCAGGAGCGGCTGACCATATATGGCAGCAGTATTCCATGCACGGACGAATGGTTGATTTGTATATATGCAGGACGGATTCAGGCGGGAAAAACATCCTGGCCTGACATAGTGACCCAACATTCTTAGCAGTGGATTTAGCTATGGACTGGTTCCATTTGATAGCAGAAGAGAGGGTAAAGCCGAGGAGGCGCAGTGTATTGCTC
>JBBBDQ010000398.1:5450000-5567500 GCA_037127315.1 Ascarosepion bandense
TAAAGTACCTAGGAAGTGTTCTAACAGGAGATGGAAAGTGCGACACGGAGATCCGAAGGCGAATTGGCATGGCAAAGGACGCGTTCCAGAAGATGAGCAAAATACTAACACACAGGAAGATCTCAATAGAAACGAAGAAAAGAGTGCTAGACTGCTACGTGATGTCAGTTCTTGACTACGGCTGTGAATGCAGGACAATATCATCGAAAATGAGGAAAAAACTGGAAGCGGCCGAAATGTGGTTCTGCAGAAGGATGCTACGGATATCGTGGACTGAGCATACAAGCAACGACGAAGTGTTGGAAAGAATGGCAACAAAAAGGAAATTGATGCTGAGCATCAGGAAGAGACAACTGAGGTTCCTGGGACATGCAATGAAGAAGGAGAGCCTGGAGAACCTGATACTGACTGGTCAGATAGAAGGAAGGAGAGACAGAGGAAGGCAGCGGATAACATATCTGCAGAGTCTGATCAGGTGGATGACGGAACGGGGGTTGCCAGGAGAAACAGGAGCAAACATACTAAGAGCCACAAGGGATAGGGAGACGTGGAGATCCATGATCGCCTACGTCCTGAAGGGACAGGGCACATAAAAGAAGAAGAAGAAGACTGAGTGTGTGGAATACAAATTTTTCTATCTTGAAGGCACTGTTGTCACAAAAGCATTTTTCTGTAACTTTCATCCGTATTTTATATATAAAATTTTATGTCCATTCATTTCTCTATATTACGTCTATTGAACAGATGAAGAGGCTCATCCCTTGTTCACTGCTTAGGATGGGGTTTCAGGCTTTTTCTTTTCCAATCTTTTCATTCTTTTCTTTTTTCTTTTTTTTTCAATTAGAGTAGATAGACTAAACTATCACCCGGTTCGCACTCCACCCACGTCTATTGAATAGGTGAAGAGGCTCATCCCTTGTTCCCAGTTAAGGATGTGGTTTCCGGCTTTCTCATTTCCAATCTTTCTACTCTTTTCTTTTTTTTTTTCCAATTGGAGTAGATAGACTAAACTATCGCCCGGTTCACACTCTACCCACGTCTTTTGAACAGGTGAAGAGGCTCATCCCTTGTTCCCTGTTTAGGATGTGGTTTCCGGTTTTCTCTTTTCAAATCTTTTTACTCTTACGTAGCCCCCTGCGCACCAGTGGCGTATCGCCTTGCTTGGGGTGATATGATTAAAAAAAAAAGTTAAATCTCGTAGCTTACAGCAGTGTAAAATTTTAGATATCATAGATTTGATTGCACTTTATTGAAAACAGTATAAACTTGAAAATAATTCCCGAATTTAATTATTTTAGCATTCAGAAATTAGTTTTATAACTGCTCATGTTTTTTTTTCTTTCGTTGCATCTTTAATTCCATTCGATTTCTGCGCTGTTTTTAATGTGCAAGGATGTGAATATTTACAATCCGAATCTCATATTACAATTCTTTTTAACTCTGTCACAATCGGTGTTAAATAATTTTTTAAACTTGTAACATCAAAATGTTTAAACCGGTTCCATTAGGAGATAATTATACAATTCGCTTGAAGGACGCAATGACGCCACCAACACCAATACCAAAAACTTTGAAAATAAAACATTTTGACCGTATTTTTTCGCGATAATCTGAAAGCTTAACGCTCAATTGATATCAGTTTTTTTTTTTTTTTTAATCATTTCACCCCGAGCAAGGCGGAAACGCCACTGATGTGCAGGGGGTTACATAAATGTAAAAAGATTAATTAGAAAAGAGGGAGGAGTACAAACTAGTTAGAAAGGAACAACAGAAAGCTAAGAAACCAGGTGCGATGACAGATACATAGGTGGAGAGAAAGGGAAGGTTATACAGGGGAGGGCAGAGAGCTAGAGTCCAGTGGTTAGTAGATGAGTATTGACTTTGCATTTAAATTTCTGGAGGTAAAAAAAGAAGAAAATTGAAAAAGAAAAAATCAGTTAGCGGGTGCACTACTCTAATCGGCCAAAAAAAAAAAAAAACGGTAACAAACCGGTTTTGAGAATTACTAATATTTCAACTTGGTTTTGGCTTTTTGCGAGCCCGAGTTAACGCATTATATATCAAATTAAAAACGATACTATAAAAAATAATTGTAGCTTTGTGGCTATTTTATAGTGCAGTTTCTTAAATGTATTACTTAACTTTGTTATTTTTTGTTAATTGTTATTATTAGGGTTACTTTTGCTTATTTGTGCATAGATTGCTAGTTTGTCCGTTATGGATTTGATTTGCTGATATTATTTATTGATAAATCCCCCGCACAATAACCGTAAGAATGATACAATAGAGCTGACTCCACCACTGACCAGTATATATATATATATATATATATATATATATATATAGTCGAGCAAAAGCACAAAGCATCTGACCTAAAGATTTCATTTAAGCCTGAAATAGACGGTCGCTGCTCAGTGTGGACCTCAGTGCCAACTTTAATTTTACATACGCTCCATACCTGATATTGAGTACTTTAACTCATAAGTATAGCATACCTTAAAACATTATATATATATATCAGTCAGTTAAGTGCCATACGTGATACACGCTTGGGCGATCATGTCTCAAAAGAGACATGACTAACTGGGCAGAAGATTATCCCGCAGTAGGTTGCCATTACTTTCTGTGGTAGACTGGTTGACGACCAAGGCTATAGAACCCAATCTGTCCTGTTATTTAAACCATTACTAGAAGGAAGAGACGGATTAATACCTTTCCCAAGAGTATTTGCGCGTAAGTGAATGCAACGAATTCAACTGGAATTCGAACTCAGCTCCCTGATTTCTCGTTCCGAGCCGATATCCACTGCACCACAACGCATATATATATATATATATATATATATATATATATATATATATATATATATATATATATATATATATATATATATATATATATATATATATATATATATATATATATATATATATATATATATATATATAGTACCTTATTAAGTCACAAAACATTGTAACTGAGTGTATGAGCGTCCTGGCGTTCTTCAGGCTGTTGATCATGCTAGTTAATGCGATCTCTCCCAGAAACTGTAACTAATGTTTACTCAGAGTATAAAGAACTAGTGGACTATTTGGGTGTTGAAGAAACAGAAATGAGCCCAAGCAATATATGTATGCATATATTAAATATTCTAAACATAATATTGTTAAACATAACTTTACAATGAATGTATATTATATTTAGTCATGGGCCGTTCTAAACATCGTCTTTTGGCTTTAATTTTAGGTGAAAATAAAGACAAAAATTGTCCAACATATGGATATTAATTATTAGGCTGGTTCTAAACATTCGGCTCACATGAGCCATCTTCCGAGAGGTTGCAGGGACGTTAACATAAAGACATTCACCATCAAATATGATTTTATCTTGTGTTGACAGAAAACATTGCTAAGCAACGATAACAGTCACTGAAAAGCAGACGCAGTTCGTAAATTTGTAATGCGATTCTATGACGTCACACCGCGTGAGAGACCGAAATGTTAATAGAAACATATGTCTGAATGCATTGTAATGTGTGGCGAATAGATTGAAATGTGATTTTTTGATTGAGGTTTGCTTTGATTTAATGGCCTCCAATAACTGAAGGATTTTTTTTACTGTGTGTATTTGTGAGTATTGTTGTGTTATCAATTAATTTTTATCATGTTTGTAATTATTATTGTATTATATATATATATATATATATATATATATATATATATATATATAATACAATAATATATTGTATGATATATATATATATATATATATATATATATATATATATATATATAGGAAAGAATATTAATAAAAAGTTTTGAATTTAAAAATTTACTTTTTTTGGGGACAGTATTTGTTTATTTTTATTATTGTATTTTATATTTCAGACCACCCTCGGTCCTTCATCAGAAACGAGTGATTTTAAAATTTGAATTAGAAACGTATATCACGATAGCGTTCCGAATATTTCTTTTTTGTGTTTACATCACGTGGTTTGTTTGTTCACAACATGCGGCCCGTCCGTAGAGAAAGTCTGTTTGTTTTAGATAAAAATTTCTTTGAATATCTGAAAAAAAAATTTAAGCTATTGAAATATTTGTAAAGATTCAACACACCTAAGTCCCTATTTAGCCCTAGCTTGTGTGTATTTAATTTGAAAATACTGGATTTTAAAATTAAATACACACAAGCTACGGTATATATATATATATATATATATATATATATATACAGGATGTTCCAAAAATAGTGGGGGTGTAGGTGGAATACGTTTGTGTATCGGTTATATTATTACAAAAGGGTCAATCTATATTACTTAAGTGCAGTCCGTGAATAATTTGATGAAACATTTTCTGACAAATGCATAGGCCGAAGAGTTTTACTTAATTGGCCAGCTCGTCCTCCTGAGTTGATGCCATTGGATTTCTCCTTTTTAA
This sequence comes from Ascarosepion bandense, assembly GCA_037127315.1. Classification (NCBI taxonomy): domain Eukaryota; kingdom Metazoa; phylum Mollusca; class Cephalopoda; order Sepiida; family Sepiidae; genus Ascarosepion; species Ascarosepion bandense. The sequence goes on from JBBBDQ010000398.1 coordinate 5,454,437, forward strand.
GTTTACTCAACGACAAAATTTATAGTCATAAAACAAGAAGCGTTACTCAATTGAAATTTATAAACGAGACGAATTTATAAAAATGAATACACAAAGAGATTTGTGCAAAAATGTTGGTGGAATCCTGAGGGGTAAACTGTGTAAATCGTGATTAGACAACACTTTGAGCACATATTGTCCACAACAAAAATGTAATTTTTAAAGTATTAATTTTCTTTAGATACCTACATTAATTTTCGATATCAAAATTTTAAATGAATTTTTAAAAATAAAACATTTTCTTGAAACTTATATTTTAGTTTTCATTGAAAAGTAAATGATTAAATTTAATATTTCCAGTTAGCAAAATACACTGATGTCTTTCAAACAGAAATTATTTTGATTGGAATTTACACTTTTTCGATTTATTTTCTTTTAATGCTTCGGCCATTTTTAATCGATCGACACATTTGTAAACAAATGTTAATTCTCCGTTTTAAAAATGTTGCAAAATAGAATATCCATCTGGGACACATTATTTTTGGAAAATTATCAAATTTTATGTTAAATTAATCTGATTTGCACAAGTTATCTAATTTATAGCGTGAAATTTAGAATACAGTTATTTTTTAATCACAGTGTTGAACATTTTGACCTGTCCGCCGTATATCAAACGTGTTGACAGGTTGTTGATTAGAGATTAGATAAAAGTGTATGGCGTTCATAAGTGACAAAATTTTATAATTTTTTTCAGAGGCGGGAAGGAAACTCTCACTTTTTAATTTGCACAGAGAAATTACAATACAAAAAACTTCAAATACACAAAAAATATTAATTATTTAAAAAAATGATAGCCAAAAATTTGTATTAAACTTTTCATTTTTCGATATGCAATATAATTTTCAATTACACCGGGGAACACTCATTTTGTTGCATATAAAATATTTATTTTTCTATAGTCAATTTGAGTGTGTTGATTTCAAATCTGAAGTCGGTTTTTGTCTGCAAGCTACAGATCTTATGCAATTTGACATTTTTATTTATTTTTTAAATTTTCGTTATTATAGGAAATTATAGGAATAGCTTATCAATTTGTTTGCGTATTTTTTCAGATAGGAATTTTCGTTTGTAACGTTTGCGTTTCTACACTTCATCTGGGCAATCTCGTTTCATGTACCAGCAGTAGACAGCCATCAAACTTTTTGTCCCAGCGCCCTTGGTAGCGTTCTTCCATGAACTTTAGGTCTTGGTGGAATCGTTCTCCTTGTTCGTCACTCACATCCCCCAGGTTGTCAGGGAACTTATCAAAGTGGCTTTCAAAAAATGAAGCTTGATGCTCGTGTTGCACCCGAGATCACGAAAAGTGAGAAACATTCTGTTCACAAGTTCACTGTATTTCTCTGCCTTATTGTTTCCAATGAATTTCTGTGCGACTGCCACAAAGATAACCATGCTGCCTTTTGTAAAGTGTTCCTCTTAGCAACAAACTGATCATCACGAAGTAGGGTTCGAATCTGTGGGCCATCAAACACGTCTGCTTTGATCTTCTCAAATGATAACCCTGGTAAAGCTAGGACGATGTGTTGGAAACATTCGGTTTCCAGTGCCTTGAAAAATTGCTTCATCAAACCTAATTTGATATAAAAGGGAGGAAAGGTTATCTTATCTCTGCTTACAATTGTGTCATGTATGCTATTTGGCATGCCTACTTCAAGGGTGTCAGGAATAGGCCAGTATTTTTGGACCCAATGTCTGACTCGTGGTCGGCTGTCCCACATTCAGAGGAATCATGGAAACTTGGTGAAACCTTTCTGTTGTCCAAGAAGAAAGTTGACTATTTTTCAGTCTAAAACAATGATCGAATTGTGATCATGAAACTTTAATAAGTTCATGACCATACTCATATCATCATAGTCTTCCTGCAAATGCACTGACAGGTACTGCTCCATAAACATTGCCATTATGTAGAAGAACACACTTTAGACTGCTTTTTGAACTGTCTAAAAAGAGTCTCCATTCAGCAGGACTACAGTAAGGTACACCCAATTTTTTTAGAAGGCCTAATATCATGGCAGTAAACAAAATTTCTGTCTACTGAAAAGAAGGTCACAAAAAGCTGGTCACGCTTTCTGAAATATAATATTTAACGGAGTGATCAACAAGATTATTGGCTTGTATTCTTGATGCCAAAAGTTCTACTGCTTTCTTTGAAAGTCCCAAATCCCGCACTAAATCATTCAGTGTAGCCTGTTGAAGAGGCTTCGGGACGGTGTAAGGTTCAGTGTCTGACGAACAGTTCTCCGATTTTGAACACTTTTCTGACAATTCACTGTCACAACTGTCTCGTTCGCTCGTATCATGTCCAATGTCTTTATCGTCCAATGAAGACAAACCTTTGAAAACTGGAACAGTAATTTCTTCGGAGTGCGGAGCAGGCTGAATGGCTGAGGGAATGTTCGGATACGTAATCTTATGTCGGTTTTTCCTCCCAACACCCTTTTTGTTCACCATGCAGAAATAACAGTCAGTTACATGGTGGGTGGGTTCGCGCCAAATCATTGGAACTTCAAAAGGTAGACTTCTGCGTTTTCCTTTGGTTCAGTCTCGAAGCATTTCCTTGCAAGTGTGGCACACAGACTGAGGAGCCAATTGTTTGTCTTGATCACCAAGATGAACTTCAAAATATGCCTCGTGGGCACACTTGACGAACGAGGATATATTACGTCCCTAACGATTGAGAGTGTAGCATCCACATATATAGCAGGAGGAATCAGGCTTGTTTCTGCAATGATATCTATTTTTGGAAGCCATGTTTGATCTGAAGCAAAATACGAATGCTATCTATATATATGAACGTGAAAATGCTTATACATGGTTTACGCAAGTATTCATTTGTACAAGTTCATTAGCCTCAAATTGCATACAAACTAGAACTTGTAGAGAAAAACTAATTTCAGATTTGATTTCAGCGCTTGAAACTCCTTGAGAAGCAGTTAAAATATCCAATGCAACTAAAAGTTACTGAAAAAGTGTTCCCCAGTGATTAACTTAAAAATCCAGCCGCAACAAATCTTTGTAGTATTGTAAAAATATTTCGAAACTTTATAAATAATTGTAATTAAAAAAAATGAAAACAATTATTTTAAAATATTACTAGTTATAATTTTTTTTTCTTCAGACTATAAGGTCATTAATTTTTATTATTTATTCAAACAATTAAAAGCTTATCAAATTAAATAATATCAGCGTTTTATTTTTCTCTTTTTATTTATTTTTTTATTCATTTTTTATTCGGACCAGATTTTCGAAAACAGAGGTCAAATTTTAGAAAATAGATGATTTACATTCCCAAATGCGTCCAGCGTTTAACTAATAGAACTATTTACCGCAACAAAGTTTAATTTATTAGAATTTCATGAATTTACGTGGAGGGGGTTAACAGGTATTAAAATAATAATTTATCAAGAAATAAATAAAACATATTAATTTCAAAATTAGTTTAAATCATTTGGATTGAGTACTGAAAGTTGAGTATTGAGTGTGTTGATTTCAAAGTTTATTTTTGCAAGAATTTTCAAATTAATGTGTTTGTCACCGGAAAAAAGCGAGTTATGTAATATTATGTTTTCCATTGTAAACTCTCGTAAAGTTATCATTACACGCTAATTCAAATCAAAACAAGATTTTCTGCCAAAATTTTGAACGTGTTAGAAGGGATTAAAAAAGTTTTTTAATTAATTAAAAATTACCCTGATCTCTCCTCCTAATACTTTACTGGAAAAGTTCGTTTTTCTTAAATTTGGGGGCTTTTTTATTCATACTATGCTGTTTTTAGCGATTTAGTGGAGGTACCTAATTTTATTAGTAAATATATTTGTATATGTTATGGAAAATCCCGAAGATTAACGAAATGGTTAATACTGAAATTATTTGTTTGCACATTATTTTCAGCCGAAACTCGTATTTGAGTAGATATTCTGTTTTTTAATCAAACGGTATATGTATTTCTGCCGGCCTGATTATTTATAATAAATTTTGTACGAAAATGTATCGTAAATAATCAGGGAGGAAGAAATAAATATACCGTTTGATTAAAAAAAAAAAAGAGAATATTTATTCAAATACGAATATCGGTTGAAAATAATGTGCAAACAAATAATTTTGTATATACTCTCAAAATAATTATTATCATTTCCTGCCCACCTACTTTTAGACCAGCCTACACACACACACACACACACACACACACACACACATATATATATATATATATATATATATATATATATAGCTTTATTTTATATATATATATATATATATATATAAAATAAACTATTAATTATTGGTTTATCTACAGTTTTAAACTTTATATTTATATATATATATATATATAATTTTATTTTATATATATATATATATATATATATATATATATATATATAAAATAAAACTATTAATTATAGGTTTGCTATCTACAGTTTTAAACATTTTTCTGTTTCGTCCATTTTTATTTTGTAATTTTTTCTTTTTTTTTCTTTTGTCAATTGCTATTTTTTTTCTTATATTTTTTCATGGTTTTGTTCTTTCCTCTCTTTGAATAGCATTTTTCGATATTCCTTTGGAAGTTCTCTATTGAAGTCAATAAGACTCTGGGCCTCTTCATTCTAGTTTCTGCAAAAAGCATGGGAAATCAATGGTGAAATTCTGAAGATATGTGTGTGAATAATTCATGGAATAAAGATATCATTTCTGAACAGGCTTGAAAGAAGTCACCAAACGAAATATTTTAGTGGCAACACAAGGATATTAGTCTGAATAATCCATTGGTACTTTTCGGCCCATAACCATAACAAATACTCTAATATACCATACTCAAAATAACAATGATGAGGGAACTAGTCGATTTAGATTTGTCTATATGTTTGAGATGATGTATTGTAATGATTTACATTATTTACACTGTTGCCATATTTACGACGTTTTAGCCGTTGTAAGCTTCGACCTATGATATATTGTTCTCGGTCCGTGAGTAATGTTACTTCCGGATGTCTTTGTTATCTCCCTTTTATCTCCAATCTACATGGTCCAGTGGATAAAAGCGTTGGTTAAATCCATTGACTTGAACCAAAGTGTTGTGAGTTCAATACCTGCCTACAGCCGTGGTGAACAAAAACTTAGAGAGTTGCGTTAAAGCAACTATTAGATTTTTTTCTATTCTGTTATGATTTAAACTTACGGTTACCTCAAGCAAATTATTTTTTCATTTATTTTTTTTTAAACGATGCTGCATCTGTCAACAAACACAGGTAGTCTTTCCTACCCCACATCAGTATGAACCAAGTGAGTCTCCGTGAAAGCCATACAGTGCACATCCTCGGTTTCACCCTCTCTTCCGACCGCAAAGAAACCATTACATTGAATCAATAACGAAATCGACTGTTAGGATGCTTTTGTGACTGTGTCAGGCTAAGAAGCTTCTTCTTCCCCCTGAGTCCATCTGTCACATACACGAATCAACCATCCGACCGTGCATTGAATACTGTTGTCATTGAATACAGGTGCCTCTGCCATTCATCTCAGAGTTCTCGACAGGTTCCAGAAGAGAATCTGAAACGTGATCAGTCCCGATCTGGCAGCTCGACTCCAGCCACTTTCTCATCGGCGAGACGTGGCTTCCCTCTGTCTATTCTACAAATATTTTCATGGCTCCGATGAGCTTAGCTTACTGTTGACCCCTCCACAAGAATATACTTGAGCAACCAGACTGGCAACAAGGTTCCACCCTTTTACAGTTAAATCAACTAAATTCAGTCGCCTCTTCTTCTTCTTCAGCAACTTCCTTTCTCGCACTTTCTGCCTGTGGAACTTCTTTCAGTTTACTTGCTTGCTAGACGGCTGCAATCTCCAAGAATTTAAATGCAATGTCAATTCCCATCTCTTGTCCACATTACTCCAGTCCTTTCCTCGTCTTTTCCTCATCACCTAGTGTGTCTTGTTCTTTTTCTTTCTCAATCTACTTTCGCAACTGTCTTCACACATTCATTTCCATCTTTCTCTTGCCCAGTAACTGGTCTATGTCTCCATTCACTTTTCCCCTGCTTAAATTTTCACTTTTCTCTTATGTACCCCTCTGCGCGCCAATGGCAGTACCGCCTTGCTTGGGTTATAACCATTAAAAATAAAAAAATAAAAGAAAAATATGCATATTTACCTTTATATTTCCTACGGAAATTTTTGCATGTCAAGGAACTTCTTATTAAAACATTTTGGTTAAAATAATAGGATATATTTTTAATTGTTTTTCCGAAGCTCCCTTTTTATTGGATGGGTATTGTCTTTTAGCAACTGATAACAATGACCCCTGTTCGAAATTCATTATAAAACAAGCTCATTGGTTTTAACATTTTTCTGTAATACGTGTTGGCTCTTTTGGAGACGGAAATGCTTTCAACCCTTAAGTGAAACAACTGACCTTAAGGAAGAATAAATATAATCCAATCCATGTCAATTTTAAGAACATTTTCGAGAAGACCAATTTAATATTAACAGAATAATGATAAGTACCCACGTGAGCCAGTCGTAGCGGTTAGATTGATGCCAATTTTCGAACTGAAATAAAATGGCGGACACATCAATTTTTCGTATAAGAACGTCTTAAACTATATTTCACCCTGAACCTTAACAAGAACTCTTCAACAAAGGTCACAGTATAAAATCAGATAATCCAAATAAACGGAAGGAAAAATTGGGAAAAAAATGAGCAAAATATAAAAGAAGACCCTTTGATGATATATAAAAGACTGACAGATTGGCCAGTAGAATGGTTGGGTAAGTTACGTCTTGGATTCTGGCGCCAGTGATTGAGTTAGAAAACTGATGGGCAGTATGAATGGTAATTTTAAAAATTAGCAATACATTACGACCCTTGTCGATTGCTTTCCAAACTCTCCCCTTAATCCGGCTTTTTCTTCGAGATCATGGAGCATTAATAGATATTGAGTGTGTTCCGTTGATTTTCTCACACTCAGTTTATTTTTCTTTAGTTCTTTTTATCTCATTCTTGACCAATCAATATCTGTTATGTCAGCACACACACACACACACACACACACACACACACACACACACATATATATGTATATGTATGTATAACAACCTATTCGTAATTATTTATCTGATTCTCACTCTCTCTCTCTCTCTCTATCTATCTATATATATATATTTATAGTCATCCGCAGACAGATCTGTTTCGCTGTATCACAGCTCATCAGTACTGTTAGACATCCTATTGCTTTTAATCCAACATTGAACCCGACCGAATTGGCGTCAGTCGGCGATTCTACGACTGAGCTATGGGCGCTCGGCAAAAGAAGGCAGACTTTTAGCGTATGATTTATCATACGCTGATAGTCAGAGTGATTTAATTCATTACAGAATGAGCGATGCGTAGATTCTCGAGTAGCAACTGTTTTTCCAAAGTCTAACATTCTTCCAGAGTGCTCAATCATGAAGGTGAGAGCTATATATGTATTATATTATAATCATTTCACCACAAGCAAAGCAGAACTGCCATTAATGCGCTGGAGAATACAATGAGAGAATAAAAAAAAAGTACAGAGGAAGTCGAAGAAAGTATAAGAGATAGATGGCAAGTGACTTTGCATTTAAACTTTTGAAGATTGTAGCTATAAGAGAAGCAAGCAAATGGAAGCTATTTTCAAAAACTGAAATGCGAGATAAGAATTTTTGGTGTAGAAGAGACGGTTACATTTAACTGTCTCGATAGTAAAAGGGTGGCACTTTGATGCCAATATAGTAGCATGGGTACATAGATGTAGTCGAGGTACCAGGGAAAAAATCTCGTCAGAACACTTGCCATAAAGATTGTAGAATAGAAAGAGGGAAACCACATAATTTCGGTGAGAAAGTGACTGAAGACGAGTCAGGATTAAATTGCAGATCTTCTTTTGCATTTTGTCGAGAACATCAAGACGAATAGCAGGAACACCTAACCAAACATGGCAACAGTATTCAGAAAAATGGTAGAGTTACAATATATATATATATATATATATATATAATTTCATGTTTCTCAGCTTTATCAGTTCCAAAAACGAAAAAAAGAAACTGACAAAGATGCTACGTACAATTCAATCTCGTTTTAATGAATGGTTTTTTACTTTTAAGCGTTTTCGGCTACACGTTTAGCCAGTATCAAAAATGAATTCTGTTCAACTTGTAACAATATATATATATGTTTATTTAGAAGTAAAATAAAATTAATTCTTGATAATGCCCAAAAGTATAGCCGAAAGCGGTCGAAAGTGCAAAACCTTTGGACAATTCTTATATAAGTTAAGTTCTGAAAAAATATCATTAGAACACATGAAATCTGTTTAAAAATAATGATAATACCTTATCTGTTATTTTAATGAAGCCTGCATAAAAAGAGATCGCTGCCCTAATACACAATATATATATATATATATATATATATATATATATATATATGATATCGTATATATTATAACACATGACTCAATAAATCCCGGACATAACTAATAAAACAACAAGTTTTAGCCGAAATTCGAATTTATTCATCAACGTCTTCCTAATAAATTGATCCCTTTTTCATAGAACGCTAGAAATTTAGAAATAGTATGCTTTAGTGCATGGCATTTGCGCTGGATTTTACAATACGTACATTTCAAAGTGCTTAGGTGTCAATCTGAGGACATTGCAGAGTATTCGGAGTATAATGGCCATTAAGAAGGGAATACTTACTCCGATCCTCAGATAAGAAAATCTCCCGAATTTATTGGGAGGATCTAGGCATTTATTAACAATGCTCTCTTCAAAGTCAATCAAACACACAGTCATGGAGTGACTGAGATTCTTAACAGGCAGGTCGTGCATGATTACATTCAGTATTTCTCATACAAAAAAATTATGAATGAGAATGAGACGGTGGAAAATAGCAGCAGCTGCGCTACTAAGATTTTAAAGACTGTTTAACCCAGGATTGGGACCCGACCGAATTGGTGTCAGTCAGCGATTCTACCTCTGGGATATGGGCTCTCGGTATATTATATTATATTATATACATGCCCAATAGCCAGAGTGCTCTAATTCATTATTGAATGAGCGATGCGTATACATTGTAAGTGAGAGAGAGAACGAGAAAGCGAGTAACTTTAAAACCCTCGACCAGTATTAAAAGTGTCGAAAGTTTCGCTAGCAAACACTTGTGAACTGAACGGGTCGACCAAGATGGTGAATACTATTTATTACATTTGAACGTAAGAAAGAGAGAGAAGGAGAGAGATAGAGAGAGAGAGAGAGAGAGAGAGAGAGAGAAGTAGAAAGAGGGTGGAGATATAAAGAAAGAGAAAAGCGCAAAAAAGAATGGCGCTCCGTTGAATTTCATTGCTTAACTCAATACATACATACATTTTGAGTAACCTCGGAAACTCCCCCGGCGAAACCTTGACATCGCAATAACGATATTGAGTATACTTGTTTGAATAATTCTTTTCGGAATGAAGACTTTCTTTCAAAGTTTCTGAAAATGATGTTGAAGGAGTCTGTGTCAATGTGTTATCAAAACAGAAAGACAGGAATATTATTGAAATTTATAAAAATTGATTTAATTTAAAAATTCATGTCAGAAAAAAAAAAGGAAATTTAATCTCGGAATTTTAGCTAAGTTTGGAAAAGGCATCGATCGAAATGCTGAAACCGAAGCAATAATGATCAAGATAGTACTCAGATTGAATAATGAACAAAACTCAGATCAGAACGAGGCACCGTCGAAATTGTTTTGATAAAAAATGATGAGGATATTAGCATGAATAACTAATGAACTCTTCATAAGATTTTGCAAAAAGCCTTTAAGATAATTTTGAAGATGGCATCTATAAAAATATTTCGGTTGAAACAGCAGCGATATATGTAGCAGTAAGATTATATAGAATAATAAGAATAATTCGGATCAAAACACGAAAGAAGAATTGGTCTATACATGTTGATCGAAATAACAAAATGAAGATAATAGTCGGAATAATTCATTGAAATAAGACAGAAAAATAAATTAAAATTCAATAAAAAGGCTAAGCATAACTATGGTAATATAAAAAAAGCAAAGTAAAATAAAGAGAAAATTAACTTTACTAACCGGTTATCGCTCCTTACTCTCCAGAGCTCGACAGAGGAGAGTAAACTTCTGTGCATATCGAGTGAAAATGGAATATGCATTAGAAAATAATGGCATATAAAGAACCTTATTTTGTTTTACAACGAAAGTCCTTCTGCAAATTGAATGATTAGCTGTTGGGATAGAATGTGATTTGTTTTTGTTTTGTTTTTGTTTTTGTTAATTTTTTGTATTTTATTTGTTTTGATTTGAATCATTTCCCTGCAAGCAAGGCGATAACACCACTAAGACATAATAAGCTACTTAGAGTGAAAGATAATGAAAAGGTTTTAGGAGCCGGAAAACCCCATACTAAACAGGAAACAAAACTGGGAAGGAGTGTGAACCGGACGATAGACGACAGAAGAGAGAGAGAGAGAAAAAAAAATAGTAGATAATATTTCAGAATTCATACAAAGACTTTTTAAGTATTGAATAGAAGTAACCACTAAAAAGAACCGGATTGTGGGTAATAAACAAGGTTAAGGGATATAGCTCTACCTCTGTTCAAAATACTGTGGAACTGACTGGTAGCGAACCTATAACCGATTTTACTTGATATAAAGTAGCAAAAACCTAGAATGTTCCACATCCGAAAATGTGAGAGAATCAACTATTAGCATAGAACTTTCGGTTGCATTGTACCGTAGGGAAATGATTAATATTTCTTGGCTCGGCCTTGTGTCAGACTTAACCGAACACCCTACAATTTACAGTATTTATTCAGAATTATAATCATCAAAAGGTTTTCATCAGATGGTTGGTTGTCGGCAGGCTAGAATACGTGGAATTGTGTAGAAGAGTGGAATAATAAAATATACAATTTGAATTTTTTTTTTTTTAATCATTTCACCCCGAGCAAGGCGGAAACACCACTGATGTGCAGGGGGTTACATAAATGTAAAAAGATTAATTAGAAAAGAGTGAGGAGTACAAGCTAGTTAGAGAGGAAGGTGCGATGACAGATACATAGGAGGAGAGAAAGGGAAGGTTACACAGGGGAGGGGAGAGTGCTAGAGGCCAGTGGTTAGTAGATGAGTATTAACTTTGCATTTAAATTTCTGGAGGTTGTAGCCGTCAGGAAAGCAAGAATACGGGAGTGAGTTCCACAGGCGGGAAGTGCGAGAGAGGAAGCTGCAGGAGTAGAATTGTCCTCTGCATTTGGCTAACCTGATTGTGAATGGGTGGGACCCAGTTGCCAGTCTGGTTGCACGGGTAAACACCTGTTGAGGAGGCATCAGTGACTTAAGCTCATTCGAGCAGAAGCCATGAAAATATTAATAGAAGAGACAGAGGGAGACCACATTTCGACGATGGGAAAGTGGCTGCAGTCGAGTCGCCAGATCAGTACCTATCACATTACAGACTCTCCTTTGGAGCTTGTCAAGAACACTGAGGAGAACGGCAGGGGCACCTAACCATAAATGGCAGCAGAATGTTAAAATCGAAATTTATTAAAAGGAGGAATAACATAAGTTGTAGAATTTAATGTTCAATTAGAAACCTTATTAAAAAGTTAAGGGTAAAGTTCGTACAATATGTTCTAGTAGTGATTGTTGAAATAGGTAAGGAGAAAAGGAAAGAGAACAAGGTGCGACCTGACCTTATCTCCGGGTCGATTTGAAGTTGCCGTTACATGTTAGTTCTTTCGTCTCTCAGCTCCCATCTGTCACTCTTGACTGACGCCGAGGTCATTTATATAGTACTTTTGAAATTCACACTGGATCGACAAGTCCTTCCAAGGCTTACAAGTCGCACCCATTGGTCATAAATTATTTTAACACCTACTTGCGAATTCTGTGTTAAGCAGATGGTCAATCCTTTTTCTATATCGAATCCATTGCCAAATCTGCTGCTATGAAAGTCGGCTCCCTGTGCAGGGCCCGGAAGTTTTTCCCGTCTGAATCTATTCTACACATATACAAATCTACTATCCGCCAGTGTATTGAATATTGCTGCCATATCTGGTCGGGTGCCCCTGCTGCTCTCCTTCTTGACAAAATACAATGGAGGATCTGTAACGTGGTTGATACTGACTTGGCAGACCGGCTGCAACCACTCTCTCACCGGCGTGATGTGGCTTCCCTGTGCCTCTTCTACAAGTACTTTCATGGCTTCTGCTCCGATGAGCTTATATCACTGGTGCCGCCTAAGGACGAATTTACACGAGATACTAGATTAACAACTAGGTCCCACCCTTTTACAGTAAAACAAATAAGATGTAAATTAAATTCTACTCCAACAGCTTCTTTTCTCGCGCTTCCCGCTTATGGAACTCCCTTCCACAAGTCTGCTTTCCCGACAGCTACAATCTCCAGGTGTTTAAATGTAGGGTCAATAGACACCTCCTATCACACTAATTCCCAATTATTCTCAGAACACTCTCATCTACCCAACCCTCATTCTCGGTATCCTTACCCGCCTATCACCCACCCTCTGACATTTCCTATATTTAAGCATCCTTTCTCCACTTTATGTAGCCCCCTGCGCAGTAGTGGCAGTGACATGCCTTGCTCGGGGTGAAACGCTTATAAAAAAAAAAAAAATTGTGAAAACCAAGATTTCACATGTCGTTGTGAATTTTTGTGAAAGTGAAGAAGACGATTGATTTTAATTAATTTCTTACCCCGCTAGCAATTTTAATTGTAAAATAATGAGACCTGTCTGCCAGTAGAGTACTGCTTAAATGTATAAGATCTATGTAAAACAGAAGAAAGCTGATCAGAAAAATTGCCATCAAAATAAGGAGAGAATATTGTACCGGAAAACTACGTTAAGGATGTTTGAATCTAATTGAAGGATAGAATGACAGAAATTACTTAGTGATCCAATTAGCTTAATACGAAAGGATCGAAACTACAAAAGGGAAGCTTCTCGTCTCCACAATCCATTGAATATTAAAAGTGCTTTATGTCAGATCTGTGTTATCCGTTTTATGTTCCTCATTCCAATTCCTGCTTGCCCAGCAATTTCTTTTTACATACTCTTATTATATTCTTTTATACTTCCCATTTTTGTAATAGAACATTAGCTTTATTCGTTTTATTCCTGCATTTCTTGTTCCTGTTTTGTTTAATCTTTACTTTTCATAAGGGGCGCCTTTTTATGCGCCGTTCTTAACTCGCCATTAGCTTACAGCGAAACCGATAGAGGTCGCTTTCATCTCCAAATCAAGGGAGGTAATCAGAAAAGAAGCCATTTTCTTTCCTTTCCCACAAGGGGGTCCTCTTCTTTCTCTGTCGAAACCCAGGAAACCCTATTTTTCTCGCACGGATTCCACTGTTCCAGTGAATGATTCCACCAATGCAATCCCACCAATCAAAGACACCTAAATTCTTTGTGCAAAGGCGGCAGCTTTTATTTCACTTCTAAAGCAACACTTGCTTTGCGAACTCCTGGTCAGAAAGCAATACCAACAGAGGGATAGATGATGAGATTAGAATAGAATAGCTTTAGGTGTTGCTTTTGTTGTTTTTAATGCAATTCCTTTTCAATATCGACCAGGAATTTGATGCTTTATTTCATCTGGAAATTGTTCTGCACTGAAAGATGGAAATATATGCAAATATGCTTCTCACAGAAATCGTGTTTGAACACATTGTAAATGCATAAATAAATCTAGTTATAAAAATTATTCCAGTGACAAAATTTATAAAGCTGTAAGCGATATTTTAATATAAAAATAAGTTTGTCCACCGTTGTCACAAATTTACTTAATATATCTTCTCATAATATCTTTCAAATGTAGGTAGAGAATTAATTCAAGAGTTTTTTGTGAGACTGTGAGAGGAGGATGTAGGTACACATTATGATGGATAACAGTAGAATTGAAAAGAGCAAGATTATAGGGGTCCAAGAAGCAGCTGAACTGGTTCCACAAAACAACGGTTGACTTGAAAAGAGCAAGATTGTAGGGGTCCAAGAAGCAGCTGAACTGGTTCCACAAAACAACGGTTGACTTGAAAAGAGCAAGATTGTAGGGGTCCAAGAAGCAGCTGAACTGGTTCCACAAAACAACGGTTGACTTGAAAAGAGCAAGATTGTAGGGGTCCCAGAAGCAGCTGAACTGGTTCCACAAAACAACGGTTGACATGAAAAGAGCAAGATTGTAGGGGTCCAAGAAGCAGTTGAACTGGTTCCACAAAACAACGGTTGACTTGAAAAGAGCAAGATTGTAGGGGTCCAAGAAGCACCTGAACTGGTTCCACAAAACAGCGGTTGACTTGATAAGAGCAAGATTGTAGGGGTCCAAGAAGCAGCTGAACTTGTTCCACAAAACAACGGTTGACTTGAAAAGAGCAAGATTGTAGGGGTCCAAGAAGCAGCTGAACGTGTTCCAAAAAACAACGGTTGACTTGAAAAGAGCAAGATTGTAGGGATCCAAGAAGCAGCTGAATTAGTTCCACAAAACAACGGTTGACTTGAAAAGAGCAAGATTGTAGGGGTCCAAGAAGCAGCTGAACTGGTTCCACAAAACAACGGTTGACTTGAAAAGAGCAAGATTGTAGGGGTCCAAGAAGCAGCTGAACTGGTTCCACAAAACAGCGGTTGACTTGATAAGTGCAAGATTGTAGGGGTCCAAGAAGCAGCTGAACGTGTTCCACAAAACAACGGTTGACTTGATAAGAGCAAGATTGTAGGGGTCCAAGAAGCAGCTGAACTGGTTCCACAAAACAGCGGTTGACTTGATAAGAGCAAGATTGTAGGGGTCCCAGAAGCAGCTGAACTGGTTCCACAAAACAACGGTTGACCTGAAAAGAGCAAGATTGTAGGGGTCCAAGAAGCAGCTGAACTTGTTCCACAAAACAACGGTTGACTTGAAAAGAGCATGATTGTAGGGGTCCAAGAAGCAGCTGAACTGGTTCCACAAAACAACGGTTGACTTGAAAAGAGCAAGATTGTAGGGGTCCAAGAAGCAGCTGAACTTGTTCCACAAAACAACGGTTGACTTGAAAAGAGCAAGATTGTAGGGGTCCAAGAAGCAGCTGAACTGGTTCCACAAAACAACGGTTGACTTGAAAAGAGCAAGATTGTAGGGGTCCAAGAAGCAGCTGAACTTGTTCTACAAAAGAACGGTTCTTCGGAATAATCTTTTTAAATAAACTTCTTTCTTACAAATATGAAGGAAATGAGGATTGTTCGCTTCTGTGCATTTGACATGTCGGGTCTTAATATTGAATATTTGAACTGGTGAAACAAGGGAATATAACTCGTCTGAACTATTTTGTAGAAATAACGATGTAGTAACAATGGGTTTGTGACGCGGTTAATACGGGAAAAGGGATATTAGATGGAAAATAATTATTTTTTACAGGGCCGAGTTAATGTTTTTAAAGCCTTGTGTAGCCTGGAACGAGAGAATTGGGCAGCTCCAGTCCACATATAGCAACAACTTTTCAGTGTCTTTATGGATAGTATATATTAGTTCTACTTGAAGTCTGGAAAAAGAGAATTAGAAGTGTTCACGCCAGATATGGCAGAAATATTTAATTTTTTATCTGATCTTGTTTTTGTAAAAATTAAACATGGCTGGTGAAACCAGGTACTTTTCGGAACAATATTAAGAGCAAGCTCGCTGGGATGTTCGCTGTGGTGTAGTGGAACGGCTCAGAACGAGAAATTGGATAGCCGAGTTCGAATTTTAGTTAAATTCCTTGCATTCGCTTATGCCCAAATACACGTCTTCCCTTCAGTTATGGATTAAATAAGAGGGCTATAACCTTGGTCGGCAAGCTGTCTACGCAGAAAGTAATAGCAAACTACTGCGGAATAATCTTCTACCCAGTAAGACATGTTTCTTTGGAGACATAATCGCCCAAGCGAGTATCACGTATGGCATTTAAGTGAACTGATTAGGAGCCGGCCATTATTTTCCAGTACATTTAGCGATGGATAGATGAGCTCCTCTTTTGAAGTCTGAAGTAGAAGAGAAAAAAATTGCTTTGTTGAGAGTGCAAACATACAACGTGACAGCTGAGAAATTAGAATAACCTCAGATATGATGAAAAGTTGTTGGCTTTGTTTTTGAAGTACTGAAAGTTACTAGTTAGTTTTACCCCAAATTCTTTTAGTTGTCCTATCTTATACTACACAGTAATGGACAGTGAATTGTTTGCGTCTGTAAGAACACGTCGTTGGAGATTGAAGGAAACATTATTATATTTCAGCTGGGATCATTGAAATACATGAAAGAAAAATAAAACATTTCTACAAAGTTATAATGCCCAATCATATAAAGTCGATTGATACAGAAAACCTGGGAATGCCTAGAATGACGAAATACAGGCCAAGGTTCTCATAACTCCAACTGAATCTTGGTGGTTTAATTGAGTACCAAGTTTTGCTATGAGACAAAAAATGCACGAATTCAGTCAGAGGACTGCAAGAATCAGGAGGACAAAGTTACCTTGCAGCATCAAGATTCCTTTGTAGCGCGAGCCAGCACGTAGCGACGAGATTTAGATCAACCGGTCATAAGTTTGTATAGCTTTCTCACTATTTTTCTATCTCTCTCTCTCTCTCTCTCTCTCTCTCTATATATATATATATATATATATATATATATATATATATAGATATAAACTTATTTATAAATGGAACTCTGTCTCTGTGTGTATCTGTGTGTGTGTACTCGTTACCTATAAACCAATTTTCTTGAAAATTTACACAGCTGTACTATAAGCGTCTACGAGTGTTCTTAGCTAGGTTTTATGTCGAGGTACCTCCGATAAATATCGAAAATCGATAATCGAAAAAATCGGGTTATAGAAGGAGTGGTCCGATTTTAATGTTATTTTAGGCGTAAAAATATAAAACTACTTGGATACATAATCAGGAAAAATAATATTAATCCAAATCCTGACAGTCTGAATCTATTGCTCAGCTTACCAGTCCAAAACAATTTACAAAGCTTTTCAGAAAAAAAATCCACTTACTGGGTAAAAGATTTTCCCGCAGTAGGTTGTCATTGTTTTCTGCTGCAGACTGGTTGCCATCCAAGGCTATAGAACCCAATCTGTCCTATTATTTCACCCATAAAAAAAGAGAAGAGATGGATTAATATCTTTCCCAAGGGTGTATTTGCGTAAGTGAATGCAAGGGATTAACCTGGAATTTGAACTCGGCTCCCCGAGTGGTCGTTCTGAGTCGATATCCATTGCACCACAACGCACACCCGAAGCAACCATTACTCCTACATTGCAGAAGCTGCCCATCTCTTCGGACTTGAGGTTATCTTGAAGAAGACGGAAAGCAGCTATCAGCCTGCACTCCGAGAATAGTACCGCTCTCTCCATCAGCGAAACTGAGCTGAAAGCAGTTCACTAGATCACTTACCTGGGGTGTAATATGACATTGGATGCCAAGATTGACTGGAAAACAGACAACAGACCGTCCAAAGTAAACAGCGCTTTCGGCAAACTCTATACAAAGTTTGGAACAGCAATCATCTAAATAAAGGCACTAAAAATCAACGATTATATAGCTATCGTACTCTCCACTCTGCTGTAGGGCTCTCAGTCATGGGTAACCTACCACCATCACTTACGACTCCTTAAGCCTTCCATCAACGTTGTCTTCGCACCATCCTCACATTCAATGGATTGAATACGTCACCAACGTTGAGGACTTTGAACAAGTAGAAATCACCAGCGTTGAGGCCATGTTGCTGACGTCAAGGCTACACTGGTCAAGACACGTCTTCATTAATGGGGAACCATCGCCTGTCCAAGAAAGCACTGTACGGCGAACTCTCCAGTGACTATCATGACAGTGGGACACGAAAGAAACGTTATAAAGACTCCCTCATGAATTCCCTCGGTACCTACCTCATTGATCACCGCCAGTGGTTGACACTTTCTGCTGACCGTCAAGTCTGCCGCCGCACAGTCTACTTGACTATCTTCATCTTTGAGGACGCCTTCGAGGCTGACCTGGAGGAGAAACGCCGCGGAAAGAAGGAAGCCTCAGCAGCCATACCAGACTAGACCTTTAACTGCAGTCGCGGCGACCGACCTTGCCTATTCTGCATCGGCGTAGTCGGTCATCAGCGTGACTGCAGTCGACATGGACAGCCCCCTTCTTAAATCTAAAGAAGAACTTATAAAAAGTAGTATAAATTATTTTATTGATGTTGAATAATGATCATGATATGGCCGCGAATGCTGGAAAATGTCATCAAAGATGATGGATGAATTCGAAGCAACTGAAATATTGTTTTACAGAAGGATGCTGAGAATACCATGTACTCAGCGGGTGAACAACAATGAGGTTTCGGAGAGGATAGAATTCGAAAGGAAAATAGATACGTAACATCAAGAAAAGATAGATGAAGTTTCCGGAACATATAAGGAAGAAGGGCTTGGAGAACCTGATACTCACGGGGACGGATAGAGAGAAAAAAGACAGGGGGATACAATGCGTGACATATTTGATGGACTTTAGCATATAGATGGCAGGTTAGGATTTGGGACGGGTAACAAGAAAAAAGATGTTAAGAGCTACAATGGTCAGGAAGACTTCAAGGACCATGATCGCCTACATCCTGAAAGGACACAACACAAAAGAAGAAGAAGAAGAAGAAGAAGAAGAAGAAGAAATTAAGTTTAAATACTTTAGTCCAGGTTGGCCGCTGTTTCGAATTCTAAACTGTTTTTATGGAATCCACACCACTGCTTTTCATGGGAAATCGGTGCAAGTCAGGAATGTCTACAAGGTTATCTGTGGAAACCTCT
Organism: Ascarosepion bandense; assembly: GCA_037127315.1. Taxonomy (NCBI): domain Eukaryota; kingdom Metazoa; phylum Mollusca; class Cephalopoda; order Sepiida; family Sepiidae; genus Ascarosepion; species Ascarosepion bandense. The sequence goes on from JBBBDQ010000398.1 coordinate 5,473,340, forward strand.
AATCGCCTACGTCTTGGACAAATATAATAAATGCTGTAAAAGCATTGAACATTTTTAAGGTAAGTGTTCCTAGAACTTTTTACGCATTTTCATATTGCGTGACTTCAAGTTTTAAAAGATTTCATTAACTATCTTAGACATATCTTTTTATTCATGAATTCATTTATTTTCTCTTTTTCCGCTTCTCTCTGTGTGTCTCTCTACCTCCCCAAGCGACTATACGTCATGATTTGATGGTTCTACCCGAAGGTTTCTGAGGGAGAAGAAGCATACATATCTCTGGATGCTTCCCAAACTATAACTAGCATGCTGAGAGAGATATTAGTGTGAAAAACAACAATTTAGGTTGAATGAAAAAAAACAAAACAAAACTTTGGCAAGAAACACCTTCAACCAACGAGAAAAATATAGGAAAATAATACTCAATATATTTGACTCTCACTAGCGTCATAGATAGAAATCACATCCCGTATATTAAAACATAAATGTTGTGTATTACATGTTTCCCATACCCTGTGCCAGACTTAAGTAATGAAATACCGTAGAGCAATCATCAGCAATATCATTTCGAAAACGAACTTGCAAAGTTTAATTGCGAAAATGTATCGACATTATCAGACTTTGCAGCAGTCGGTTGCAATGGTTAACAAGTTCGTATCCAACAGAATCTTTCTTTTGAATGTGACTTTATGCCGAACAGAGCGAATTAGGACTAGCCCAGAATTTCAGACAATGGAGGAAAGGAAATTATACTGAACGAAATTTGTTTGAAAAAAAAAATGAATGCATCAGCAACGCAAAAACACACACTGACATCACACACAAATACATACGCACACTCGCACGCACACACACATACATATATATATATATATATATATAATTAGTTAGTTTTTCGTCATAATGAAATTAGACAACTACAAAGTTGTATTAAAAATGTCCAGTACAATTGTAATGTGGAACTTTTGGAAATGAGGTATTTCTGCGACCAACGTTTTAACTTTTTGGTATCTTCAGGCGATTTATATATATATATATATATATATATATATATATATATATATATATATATATCGTCTGAAGCCACCATTCATGGTAGAAACCTAGGTCACGTAATAACTCGTTTACAAATGGAAAATGTTCAAATGTTCTACAATATAATTGTATTGAACACCTTTTTAATGCAAATGTGCACTGGTCTAGTTTTATTATGACCAAAAGCAAAGTAATTAGACAGTTAATATATATATATATATATATATATCTGTGTGTGTGTGTGTGTGTGTGTGTGTGTCTGTGTGTGTCTGTGTCTGTGTGTGTGTATGTATATATATATATATATATATATATATATATATATATATAATAGTTATTATAGAAAACTTCTTATTTAAAACAGAGACCCGGTTCAGCTCGCTGGAACTGTTATTTTCCTCCGGTGTTGCAGTTGCAATCACAACAGTCACCATATCTCATAGACTTCATCTTAGTTCTTAATATCATTATTATTATTTTTTCCGTTTATTTCTTTTTTTCTTTCCGCGAAAAATCAGAAATGAATTACAGACATTTTTACACTGATCATTTTCTGTAGAAAATGAAATAAAATAAAATAAACACCAAAAAAGATCACATATTTTTACATAGATAAAGCTCTTTTTCTTGTGTGAGCTGTACTTCCGAGTAAAGTTTTTGGTATTTCCTCAAAGCCAGGGCTGCCAGGAATGGCATTTACGAGCCAATCGGAACTACAACTGAAATTATTGATGCCCTCATGTGCCATCTTTTTCAGATTTGTATTTAAAGGTCTTTGTATTTCGATAGCTTATAAAAAACCTTCAACGATTCATTAAAATTTGCAGTAACTAGCATGTCAATAAGAAAGCACATGCTGTTTTTGTGGTTTCTTAACCCGATGTCTGAGTAATTAATTTTGATTGTTCTGTGTGTGTGCAATGTAAAGTCCCATAAATTTGTTATAGGCTCTAAATCCGTAACCCAGTCTAAGTGATGTTCATGACAGTTTCTTGCAGTTTTCTTTTCGTAAATGCAACATATTTTTAAATGCAGTTTTTGTACCATCATATCATGATTGGTTTTTATATTCAACGAGTGCTAACACTATGCAAGAAATAGTAAAAATAGTATGAAATACATCATTTTTTTTTAAAACTGGAGTGGCTTAACTTAATATTTATAGCCGGTAGTATATATATATATATATATATATATATATATATATATATAAACCTATGTAGTGTACCATTTACATGCCCATTCAGAGATTGCATCTCTGATAGTAATAAAAACCCAGTACATATATTGATTTTACTACAAACACGCTCTCCCGTAAACTTATATGTCATTTTTCTGATCACAGTACAATTACACAACATTTCTCTGAAAAACATAAACATGTAGGTAATATCAGACAGATTTTGGTCAACAATACGGTGATCCTTACTCATACACACAGTAAGAGGAACCTTCAGATATTGGAGCCCATGGACATAAAATCTAAACAACCAACAGTTTAGAAAATCATTGCATTGCACTTACATTGCATTTGAATATATGCGTTTTTTGTCATTTCGCGCTATCACGCGGTGTGAAGTCATAGAACCGCATTGCAAATTTGAAAATTGCAAATTTGAGAACTGCGTTTGTTATTTTTGGTAACTATTGCCATTGCCTAGAGGAATTTTATGTCAACACAAAATAAAATCGTCGGTGATGGTGGATGTTATAGTATTACCGTCTAAATAACCTCTCTGAAGATGGCTCATATGAGCCGAAAGCTTAGAAGCAAATTAATAAAATAATTATTTTAATAAAAAAAAAAGCAAATTAATAAAACAATTATTTAATAAAAAATTATCCCAGTGTTGGAGATTTTTTTAATTTTATTTTCAACTGAAATTAAAGCCAAAATACGACGTTTAGAACGGCTCATGATTAAACATAATAGACATTCATTGTCTCTTATATTTAACAGTATATGTTTAGAAAATTATTTGCTGCCTCGATACACTATATATATATATATATATATATATATATATATATATGTATGTATCAGTAAAAATAAAATCTAGAAGATTGGTAAATAATCCTAGAGGATCCTAGTAATATGGTTTAAATATTAAAACTGATCCAACCAAGAGCTCAACGTAAATTTGATTTACAGTGCATATATTTACTTATTTTATTTATAAATTCAGATCCCATTTAGTGGGGATAAGTATTTCAACATGTCAGTTCGACACATACATAATAAAACCCAGTCAACCACAGAATGCAGACAAATATTCTAATGATACAAGGGTTAGCAAAAGAATGGGCAAGGAATGTTGTTTAGGAAAGTCTCATGCAGAAGAGAAAATAGAAATCATCTTTTTTGGGTAGTGGTATAATTATCGAAAATGTGTCATTCGGCAGAATCCTGCCGAATGACACACATTTTCGTAGCAAACATATACCATAAATAACCAGTCCCGTAGAAATAAATAAATAATAATGTTTACATGAAAGAGAATATCTACTTAAATACGAGTATCGATCAAAAATAATGTTCAAACAAATCATTGCATAATTATATATATTTGGGAAGCAAACTTTCTTTCAAGCATCTTTCATTAAATAAGACCATCAAGAAGATTTAATAAATTTTTTATTAAGTTTTTTTTTAGAATCCTGACATTCTTCAGTTTTTAGAGAAATATAAAACTTTTTCATAATTTTTATTGTCCCAAGCGTTTTAGGACAATTCTGTGGTATTTTCAAGTTGTTTTTTCTTTGGTTTTGTTATTTTCCTTATGACTGATACAGACTAATTTATTTTTGTGTTTTTTATATATATACGAGATTAGATTATATATATACGAGATTATATATATTATATCTATTTTTATATATATACTATATATATATATTTTATATATATACTATATATATATATATATATATATATATATATATACATATACTATAAATATATATACTATAGATATATATACTACATATTTTATATATATATATATATATATATATATATATACGAGATTAGATTACTTTTTTTTAATCGTATCACCTCGAGCAAGTTGTTAATGCCACTAATGTGCAGAGGGCTACATAAGAGTAAAAGGATTAAGTAGAAGAGAGTGAAGAGGAAGACGAACCAGTTGGAAAGGACCAAGAGAAGAATAGGATTTTTTTTTTTTAATCATATCACCCCAAGCAAGGCGGTAACGCCACTGATGCGCAGAGGGCTACGTAAGGGTAAAAAGAATGGAAAAGAGAAAGCCGGAAACCACATCCTAAACAGGAAAAAAGGGATGAGCCTCTTCACCTGTTCAATAGATGTGGGTGGAGTGTGAACCGGGCGATAGCTTAGTCTATCTACTCCAAGGTGTGATAACAGTTGCAAAGGTGGAGAGAAAGGAAAGGATATACGGGGTGGTGAAAGAACTAGAGTCAAGTGGTTAATAGATGAGTACTGACATTGCATTTAAATTCCTGGAGGTTGTAGCCGTCAGTAAAGCAAGAATATGTAAGCGAGTTCCACAGGCGGGAAGTGCGAGAGATGAAGCTGCAGAAGTAGAATTGTCGTCTGCATTTGGTTAATCTAACTGTGAATGGGTGGGACCCAGTTGCCAATCTGGTTGCACGAGTAAACACCTGTTATACCATATTAGATTATATATATACGAGATATATAGAGAGAGATTAGATTAGTGATGTATCATGAGTTTTTCTATAAAAAGAAAACTACAATTCATATCAATTCGCCATTTAATCTTCATCGATGCAGTTCCTTTCTGAAGCCAGACCCTTTAACGTTTTCATTAAAGGAAGCATTCCTGAGACTCTTTTCACTTTCAACCTGATTGCCTCGACCTCTTGAAATTTTGTTACAGTTAAATGGAATTATGTTTTTGATGAGAAACGTGTCACAACGAGTTAGATCTAGTTGTTATGGTAGTTTTCTAACTTGGGAACTATTGTCCTTTGCCAAAAACATAACCACTGGTGGCATCACTTTGGTGCGGTGAGATACCACACTCTACACACTTTCCTTCAAAGCACTATTATAAATAAGGAAAGCGTGCCGGAAACTTATGTTTTAGTATGTATGAGTGATGGTGTTGAAGGTCTTACTTTACCATAGCAACACCCACGATACGTTTTGATAACATGGTAACAGGGTAAATTGTAATCAATTTGTATTTTTAATTACGAGTATGCGCGTTGTTTGATTTTTATTTTGTTGACTACATAGAGTAGTAGGATCAGTTGGACACCATTTGCGAGAAAAAAAACGCCGTGATGCAATTCACTCATCAAGAAATATGGAAACGACAGGCTGTACTACTTGGCATTTGCGAAGAAATGTTCAGTACGAATATTTCAGATCTTTTGGTTGTCAATCCATTCAATATCATAATGTTTTGTGTGATAAATAGTGATGGCGGTATTATTCCTCCATTCATCATCCACTGCTCTACAAACTCAACACAGAGGCTCACAACAAGTTTTTTTTTAATCATGTCACCCCAAGCAAGGCATTCCACTGCCACTATAGCGCAGGGGGTTACACAGAGCGATAGACGAGTTAGGATGTACATAGGGAGAGAGTTGGAGAGAATGGTGGGTTTTAGTGTGTTAGGAGGTGTCTATTGACCTTACATTTAAACTAGAGGTTATAGCCGTCGGGGAAGCAAGCATGCGGAAGTGAATTCCACAGGCAGGAAGTGCGAGAAAAAAGGTATTGGAGTAGAAATTGCGGTTGCATTTCATTGGTTTCACTGTAAAAGGGTGGGACCTAGTTGCCAATCTAGTATCTCTTGCAAACTCACACCTAGAGGGCACCAGTGATTTAAGTCCATCAGAGCAGAAGCCATGAAAGTATTTAAGTGCCTTGAAAAGGTAGCGTTGCCCCGAGTCAAAAGGGTGGCTGCTGAAAGACCCTATGTGTGGAAATAGGATTTTGCACACAAACAGGAGAACAAAGTCATGGCTGTCAGACAATTACTGTGACTACATTAGCTCTTCCATATAATCAGCTGACTCCTCGGACAGTAACCCCTTGATTATTATGTGTGGGGGGGGGGTGGGGGGGGGGGGCAGTTCAGCATGGACGAATTGTAGATGCTTTTGCTTATTCATTTATATTTATTTATTTATTTATTTATTTATTTACTTGTTAATTATTATTGACGTAATTCTTTCTCCGGTCTTAATCTCTCGGGTGAACTGTTGTACCAAACAAACCTCATTTCCTTCCCAGTCTATTTGAGAGATATAAGTTCCAGTCGAACAGCTTGTTTCCACGGTCCGCTCTCTGAGGAACCAACACCAAAGAATATTTTCCCGATCATTACACTCTTTCTTTCCCATGCATGTAAATAATCTGTGTCTCTTACTCTGTAAAACTCTACTCTGAGTGCCGCTTGGGCATTGTCAGTCAATTAAGTGCCATACGTGATATGCACTTTTGGCGATCATGTCTCTGCGAGACATGACTGACTGGGCAGAAAATTATCCCGCTGTAGGTCTGCGGTAGACTGGTTGCTAGGCAAGGCTATAGAACCCAATCTGTCCTATTATTTAACCCATAACTGGAGCGAAGAGTCGGATTAATACCTTTCCCACGGGTATTTGTGTTTAAGTGAATTCAAGGAATTCAACTGGAGTTCGAACACGGCTCCTCGATTTTTCGTTCTGAGTTCCGAGTCGATATCCATTGCACCTCAACATACATTCAAACTTGACCATTGTACACGATGACAATCACTGTAAAAAAAAAAAAAAAAAAAAAAAGGAAAAAAGAGAGACAGACAGACAGATTGATAGATAAACTTGTTGTCTTTAAAATTCAATAATAAAAGCATAAAATGTAGATATAGGATATGAAACTTATTGAAAATGACTTTTCTCGTCTCCGTGATAGTTTCCTATTGTATTTCAAGCCTCATGTCAGTGTTTGTACTCTTATAAAAGCCTCTATGCTACGCATATTGTAGTGAACCACCCCCATTCCCATCGTCTTCCTTGCTGAGATGTACGTTCCGTTCGATTAGTTTCTTGTCACAAATTTCTATTTTGACGAACTAACTACCAAGTAAATGCTTCCCCGATCACTTCAATCTTGATTTAAATCAAGTTTTAACCGTTGTCTTCCCTACATATCACCAAAAAACGTGGATCTTACTCTCTACGTCTGTGTCGGGCCTTGTACAGTCTGAACGTTATTGTAAACATTAGAGACAGACATTTTGATAGTAATTCTCATTGTCTTAATTTAAAGTTTAAAAGTAAAAACATAAACAATATATTCATCTATATTTCTAAGATTAGGAAGTATTTATAGTATTTACATTATTCGGACTATTTGTCCTCATCTTTTTGCCATTTGTAAGACGTTTCGGCCGTTGTAAGCCCCGGCCTTCTTCAGGTGCTAGGAATTTCGAATCGAACCTTTTATTACAATCCTTAAGCACTCATGGTCCAGTGAATATAGTCGTCGTTTAATTCCTGACTTGACTCTTGGGGTTGTGAGTTCAATACCAGGCTACGGCAGTGGTGAACAACTAACTTGCAAGGTTAGAGGGAGATAACTCATGACTTCCAATGGGGATTTACTCAAGGAATGAGGATGATATACCCAAGTGATTGTAATAAAGGGTTCGGTTCGAAATTCCTAACACCTGAAGAAGGCTGGGGCGCACAACGGCCGAGACGTCGTAAAATGGCAACAAAGGTAAGGACAATAGTCCAAATAATGAAAATACTATAGACGATATATATTGTATATGAAATTTTCTGAAAACAGTCGCCATGATAGTTGCGTATGTTTCACGCCAGGACCCATTGTCGGTGTTTAAATTGCGACGTTTCACATGCTGATTCTGAAGGTGGCAATTATTTCCGAGTTTCGTGCCATCTTCTATCTACCCTCTCCCCGTTATCCATCTAGCTGGCACTGTGCCTGATTAAATCAACTCCAGTAACAATCGATATGGACGCGCACGATGATTGAGAAGCACTTCTCGCAGGCCAGTTCACCAAAGTAGAACTTTCAACATCTCTTTAGAACTCCGACTGCAGTGGCCTTGTAGGGACTAATCTACGCTTATTAATTATATTGGTTCCCGGCATTGCGTAATTAGTAGCAATCTCATAGTTTTCTCTTATCTTCGCTAGTGTCACAAATTTGCCTTAGCATGCTAAGGCAAATTTGTGACAAATCTAAGATTAGTATGTATTTATAAAATTTCGGAATATTATTTAATTACTAATATAATATTAATATTTTATTGTAAGTCTGCATATCCATAGCTCACTTGGTTACTTAGCCCTTACCCGCGTTAGGCGCTGATAATAACATGTTGGTTGTTGGTTGTTTTGTTTTTATGGCATATCAATCTCGGCGGGTCATTTATTGCCAACTAAATTTTATTTATTTATTGCTGGTAATACCTTTTTCTTTCAACAATTTATTGTTGTTTTTATATAAGTTTTGTGTCTAGTAATAATTTTTCTTTTTCGAGTATGAAGATTCATTGGGATTTGATTTTTAAGGGCAGGGTCCCCAAGCCCTACCCTGTTATTTAACCCATAACTGGAGGGAAGGGACGGATTAATATCTTTCCCAAGGGTGCTTAAGTGAATGCAGGGTATTCAACTGGAATTCGAACTCGGCTCACCGATTTCTCTTTCCGTTCCGATATCCACCGCATCAAAACGCACATCCGTCACTAAACGCTTACAGCACCTGGTATTCCCAAGCGGTCACCCATCTAAGTACTGACCAGGCTCAACGTTGCTTAATCTTCGGTGATCGAGCGAGAACCGGTGTATTCAACGTGATATGGCCGTAAGCCTAATAACATGTAAACAATGGATTACAACGCTCAATACCTAATAAATAATAGACTGTTTAGTTTCGATCACATAGAAAGTCAGAAAAGACTTATCAAAGAGGTTAATTATTATTATTAGAATTTGGTTTCAAAAGGCTATTTGGTTTCAATTAGAAAAAAGAAAGAAAGACAGGAAGATAAAAGAGTTTAATATGTTCCAATATTTCTTGAATAATAAACCATTTATTTTCAATCATGTTGAAAGTGGTAAAAAGACTTCATCATCATCATTATTATTATTGTTGTTGTTGTTGTTATTGTTATTATTATTATTATAATTATTATTATTATTTGCTTTCAAAATCTACTCTGTTTCAGCAACAAAATGAAAGAAAAAATTAGGAAGGGAAAATTGAAGAGTTTAACGTCTGCTTTATTGAATTTTAAAAAAAAATTATCAATTTCAAATATTTTCATTTGTACGCCCTTACATTTTTAAATATTTACCAGTTTTCATCTTTACTAGTTTTCACCTGTGAAAATTTCACGGTTTTCTCATTTTAATATTCTGATGAATCTTAATTCTTTAGTTAATGATTAAATAAGCGCATGGCAAATTCAATACCAAGGAGAAATTCCCCTGTTTCATGACTTAACAACTTGCACAAAATATTGCAATACGGTCATAAATATAATGTTGTCTCTTTCTTATTCGTTTAATAATTACACCTTGCTTGCTCTTCCTTCTCTGTTATCTTTACGGATTGCTTGTCTCTCTTCTCTTCGTAATCGTTCTCGTTTCCTTCTCTGCTGTTCTCTTGCTGCCTATCTTATTCTTTTTTCCATGACAACAATTATCTCCGGAAATATGATGCATTTACAAAATATATTTAATTTAATTCATTACAGCAAAAGCATGACACACGTAGGTGCCAAGGTAGGTATTATTGTATTATAATATAAACACTATGGGTTACTATGTTGTTCAAAGTATTTTTCTTAGTTGAAAGAGAATCAAGATGAAGACAGCAGAGAAAGTTTTGAAATTATTTATATAAAGCACAAAAACGTACAATAATTCTCTATTTCTCCCTCTCTCTCTCTCTCTCTCTCTCTCTCTCTATCTCTCTATCTATCTATCTCTCTCTATAATAGATGGTATTTTACAGTAATTCTTTTTTTGTTTTATATTTTCGTTTCGAAGTTTTCTTCAGTTTCTATGCGTATTTGTGTACGTCGTCCGGCGTTCCTATGTTTAATCTTTTGTGTCTGTGTGCGCATTCATATCTTTTTTTAAAACATGACACACGTAGGTACGATGGTATTGATATATAGATGTTTGTTATTGCGTAATTTTTTTATAATATTCGGTTGAGATATTTATTGGTACGGTAAGAAAATTGTTATGGATATTTTACTGTCGTATAGCAAGACATGAGCTCATTCAATCACTCACTTAAAAATTAAATTTCATCAGTAAATTGAAATAGGAAAACTGAGAAATGTTTACGGTTATTTTTAGTTAAAATATAATATAAATATTAATACCTACTGACATGTTTAATCCAAAATTAGTTCTTTTAACTATAAGCGTTTTTGTGGATACACAGGGATTTTATTTTCTTAAACGTTAGAATTAATACCAGTTGAACCAAATGGAGAAGTTTTGAAAAAAATGCCCCCACAACGACAAGTATCAAAAATGTATCGATTTCGAATTCCAGTTTAATTCATTCATTCACTTACGCACAAATACCATTAGGAAAGGTATATTAATCCATCTGTTCTCCCTGCAGCTATGGGTTGAATAGCAGGAAAGATTGGATTCTATGACCTTAGTTGGCAACCAGTCTAGCGCAGAAAAAAATGGCAAACATGCGAAAAAATCTTCTGCTTAGTCAATCATGGATTAAAAGAAAAATGTTCGCCAAATCATGTGTTATGTATGGCATTTAACTGGCTGACTAATCACCTTTAATTACATCAGGTAAAAGGCTCCCAGAGTCGAAGCTTTCTGTTACCAATTTAGCGACTGGGCCTAGCATGATAAAGTAAACTCAGTTATCTATTTAAGGAGTTCTGGCCTCTCGTTGGGACATTTTCGTGTCTATAAATGGTAGTTTCATCGTCGTACTCGAAACATAAATACAGTTTTTTTTTTAATGTTTAAATGTTGAAAATTAAATAAGAAATATGACTATTTTGTCCTGGAGCACATTTTCACGGGTGGACAAGCCGATAGATACAATATACAAACTGTTTAAAATAAATTTAAAAAGAAAACTGGCGTTTATTTAAAACACGGTTATCCACTAAAATTATTGTTTGAAGTAATTCAAATATCAGAATTGGAGTAGATAGATTAAACTATCGCCCGGTTCACATTCCACTCACGTCTATTGAACAGGTGAAGAGGTTCATCCCTTGTTCCCTGTTTAGGAAGTTGTTTCCGGTTTTCTCTTTTCCAATTTTTTCACTCTTACGTGGCCCCCTGCACATCAGTGGCGTTACCACCTTGCTCGGGGTGATATGATTAAAAATAATCCATATCGATTAATTCTTTAAAAAATTGTTTTAGTCGTACCAGTGAAAAATTCACGTTTTTACTAATTTAATTTTTTGATTAATCATAATTTTTATGATAGTGATTGAATAAGCTTAATGCGAGTCCTTCGAGTTCGAATTCCAGTCGGGTTTGTTTTATGTACATACGCACAAATACTATTGTGAAAGGGTTTGAATCCATCTCTTCTCGTCCATTTATGGGCTATATTGTAGAACTTTAAAAAAAATTGTAATTCCCCAAAAATTTTAATGCATTATTCACTGGCAAAACGAGAATCACTATCTTTAGTTTTGTTCTAAATTAAGTCGCAAAGGGTGATGAGCCTAAAGGGGTGATAAAACAAATCAATCAATATTGCCGCTTTAAATATTTGAGCTTAATAACCTGAACAAAATGTTGCAATATTTTATCATACGTATGAATGCGGGTCATTATTTAATGAACAAAGGGATGTGCAAATGAAAATATCTGAAATTGAGATATTTCACTGAAACACACACGAGAGCGTTATCTTCTATTTTCTCTTTCTTCTTTTTCCTCGCTCACTAAAAGCAAAAAGCCCCGCTGATATGGCCTCACCATCATTCTTCGCCATCAAAACGGAACAATCAGTTATTAATGAGGTTATGACAGAGCGTTTCTTTCTTTCTATCACTGAAAACCAACACCGTCACTGATATGTCTTTTTTATTCTTTCTTGTGATCAGAATGAACAAAAACAAAAATGAAAAGGTTTAATTATAAAATAGTTTTCAACTTTGCACGGTTGCCACGGAGCCGGCTACTGCGTGTCTGATCACAGCAGCGTAGAGTCGGCTGCTGCAAGTCGGTCAAGCCCGCTTGCTGGCCTACCAGTCTTGCCTGCCTGTCTGCCTGCTTGCCTGACTGGGCCAAATGCGTGCGTCAAGTTCCTTCCTGCCAACAAATGCAGCGAACCTATTTCGTGCAACAACCTTTGTTTTTTCTGTACACAATACAAAGAAATTGGGTTCAGTACATCAGGGAGGTGAAGAAATTAAGAATGAAACACTTTAATTTCATTTTCGTCTTAGATTTTTTCGAATTTTGACAATCTTGTACGATTCGCAGCCTACCACGGCTGTTCGTCCGACACTGGTCCGATCACAGTGGTAAGTGGTCGTCGGCTAGGCGTCTGAATCCCGTCTAATCACGCCGGCACGTGGTCCCCGATTTCTTCGAAACTTAAGAGATTTTTTAACTTTGCCCGATTGTCACGGTGCCGGCTGCTGCGCGTCTGATCTCGGCAACGTGTAGTTTTGATCTCTCTTTGTTTTTGATACATCGTTTTGAATAATAACACATATAATACGTATAATATGTCCTTCTTCCAGTAATCTATTGTAACTGCATTAGTAGTAGTTAGACCTTAATAAATAAAATAAAATAAACCTTTCTTAAATCCCCTGAAAAATATCACCTACTTATAGTCTGCATAACATCTCAACACTAACAGCAGCATCCTTGAACCCGTGTCAATTTGTTAATTTTGTTTCTGGAAGCAGGTACTTGGATAACCAAGACAAAAGATCAGTGACCCGGTACTAAAGCGAAAGAAAATTCTATGCGGATTTACCAAACTAATCGACCCCAACATAAACCCAAATAAATGATGAATTCGAGTTTGGTTCTCTCACTTCTTTTGCCTGAACATGTACATTAATGTACTTGGATGGCTCCAGTATTAGTCTATACTTCTGAGATGAGGTAGTGTTTACACTATTTACGTTCTTCGGACTATTGTCTTCATCTTTTTTGCCATGTTTATAACGTTTCTGTCATTGTACACTCCGGCCACCTTCAGGGGTTAAGAATTTCGAAACGAACCCGTTATTTCAATCGCTGAGGTATATAATTCTCATTCCATTTGCGATGCCACTTCTGGTATCTATGTAGGTATCTACTTTTATTTTCAATCTCTAAGTTATTTGTACGCCGCTGCTGTAGCCTCGTATTGAACTCACAACTCAAAGTCGCTAGAACGATAGCCACTTGGCCATTAAGGACACATTGCCACGTGGATATAGACATTAGACCTTAAACCAATTTTTGTATATAATTTATATAATGTATTTAATGAAAAGAAAAACACAAGAAAAGATCACATGAAAAATTAAATAAAAAACTACACCAATTTCTCTGTTATTTTTAACCAATATATATATATATATATATATATATATATATATATATATACTATAAATTATACTTTAGAACATGTACATAATTTCTCTATATATAATCGAAACGAAGGCACGTTCGTTTCGGCATTGGGCCCCCATTGCCTAATAAGGCGAAATGGAAGGTAGTGGAAATCTTTTTCCTTTACATTTATTTAGTTTTGTTAGAGGTGTTAGCTGGGGTTTATTGATATTGTGATATTTCGTTGACAGTTGGAATTTTTTTGTGGAGCACTCTTTTAAATTGATGTTTTAGACGTTGAAAGAATTCTTCGTTTTGTACCCACTCGGATATATATATATATATATATATATATTGGTTAAAAAATATATATATATGAATATATATTTTTTTTTCCAATCTCACTCCCCCCAGGAGCCCCCTACCTATAGGACCTCCTACCTCTACCAAAAAGCTGACTGGGATGCCTTTCACGATTTCCTCTGCGACGTCCCTTGGGGAAAAGTGTTCGACCTATCAGTTAATGACTGTGCCTCTGAGGTCTCGTCATGGGTGAAAGCTGGCATTGATGCCTTCATACCCATCAGGAAGTATTGCTTAAAACCTCATTCCTCTCCGTGGTTCTCTCCGGCCTGCTCAGCCGCCATTGCCCACAGGAACCATTACTTCTGTCTATTCCGGAGACAGTCAACTGATCACAAAAGGCGCCTATTCAAATCTGCTCGCAATGAGTGCAAGAGAACCCTAAATGACGCCAAACAGTTGTTTGCTGAGAGAATGCGACAACACATAGCTGAACGCAAGTTCGGCTCCAAGGACTATTGGAGGATTTGTAAACGAGTGCTCAACAAGAGGAAATCCTCAATACCTCCTTTAATCCATGAATTTGAGGTTCTCACGTCATCTGAGGACAAAGCTGAGTGATTTGCCCACAGATTCTCATCCAACTCCACATTCGACTCATCCGGTGGACACCCACCCAACTTCCCTATTAGAACTGAGGCCAAAATGCACGACGTATATATTACCCCGACAGTAGTATCCAGAGTAATTTCAAAACTCGACCCCCATAAGGGGTGTGGAGACGATGGGATCCCGGTGATAGTCCTTAAGAGATGTGCTCCTGAACTTTCCCCTGTCCTCTCTAAACTATTTAACTACTGCCTTTCTGCTTCCTGCTTTCCTGCATGCTGGAAGTTCTCTTCAGTCGTTCCTGTATTTAAGAATTGTGGTGAATCCTCGGACCCATCCAATTATCGCCCTATCAGTCTTCTACCGATATTTGGGAAAGTATACGAGGCCTTAATCAATGCTGAAATAGTTCATCATCTCACCGCCCACAAACGCTTCTCCGACACCCAGTATGGATTCCGCTTTGCCAGGTCCACGGCCGACCTGCTAACAACCGTAACGGAGTACATGCTACAGGCCCTTGATGAGTCTGACGAGGCTCGCGCGGTTGCTCTGGACATCTCCAAGGCTTTCGACAGTGTTTGTCACTCTGGTCTCCTATGCAACCTACGCGGTTATGGTATTACTGGTCGCCTGCTTGACCAAATCCAATCTTTCTAAAATAACCGCAAAATGAAGGTCGTTCTGAATGGGCCCGACGCTCTTCCTTATTTTCATCAACGACCTCCCAGATGAGATCAAGTCCCAAGTAGGCATCTACGCAGATGACACTACAATATACTCCCGCACCAGTAAGAAACCTGTCGTGCTGACCTTGAGCGGGAACTGCGGTGAACTGTGGCAAGAAGTGGCTTGTCAACTTCGATTCATCTAAGACCAAGCTGTTGTCTGTCAACCATTACAGGCAACCTCTCCTGCCTCCCATAAGCATGGACCAAGCGATTCTCCCGGAGAGTAATACACTACGCCTCCTCGGACTTACCTTGTCCTCAGACCTCAAATGGAACCACTATATTGAATCCATAGCAAAATCTACTTCTAAGAAGGTTGGATCACTATGTCGATCCAGGATGTTTTTTCTACCTGAATCCATCCTGCATATATACAAGTCAACCATCCGTCCGTGCAGTCCGTGCATGGAGTACTGCTGCCATTTATGGTCAGGTGCCCCTGCCGTTCTCCTCAGTGTTCTTGACAGGCTTCAAAGGAGAGTCTGTAATGTTATAGGTACTGATCTGGCGGCTTGACTGCAGCCACTTCCCCATCGTCGAAATGTGGCCTCCCTTTGTCTGTTCTATAAATACTTTCATGGCTTCTGCTCAGACGAACTTAAGTCACTGATGCCGCCTCAACAGGTGTTCACTCGTGCAACCAGACTGGCAACTGGGTCCCACCCATTCACAGTCAGGTTAGCCAAATGCAGACGACAATTCTATTCCTGCAGCTTCTTCTCTCGCACTTCCCGCCTGTGGAACTCGCTCCCGTATTCTTCCTTTCCTGACGGCTACAACCTCCAGAAATTTAAATGCAAAACCAATACTCATCTACTAACCACTGGACTCTAGCTCTCTCCCCTCCCCTGTATAACCTTCCCTTTCTCTCCACCTATGTATCTGTCATCGCACCTGCTTTCTCAGCTTTCTATTGTTCCTTTCTAACTAGTTTGTACTCCTCACTGTTTTCTAATTAATCTTTTTACATTTATGCAGCCCCCTGCACATCAGTAGCGTTTCCGCCTTGCTCGGGGTGAAATGATTAATATATATATATATGTATATATACCATCATTACTAACTACTTGATGAGCCATTGTTCTTTCAATGTCGAAACAAAATGTACAATTTTCTAGTAGACTGTAGTTTGTACATGTTCAAAAGTAGAATTTATAATAAATATTCGTTGTTCTATTTTTATATTAAGCACTGTTTTAAATTAATATTTTGAACGTTTTTATTTTTTCTTTGTTCCTGACATATATATATATATATATATATATGTGTGTGTGTGTGTGTGTGTGTGTGTGTGTGTGTGTGTGTGTGTGTGTGAAAGTGAAGAGGATCCAAGCTTTTACGGTTTTGTTTTTTATAAACAGTGCCCAATACAATAAATATTGTAGAGCTTAGTATAATTATATAATTATGAATTAGATGTGCATTGCGACACGGATATTTCTTTGTATTGAAATAGAATCTCGTCATCAGGCAACGTTGGATATGTAAATGACTTACATTAAAATACAAAAAAAAAACATGGCTTGCTATTTATGTATGTGGGAAGATACACACATACATAAATAGTAAACCAACATTGCTTGATGACGAAATTCTATCTCGAAGCATAGAAATTTCCGTGTCGCAATGCACATTTAATTCATAATATATATATATATATATATATATATATATATATATATATATATATATATATATTGAGAAGATAACTCAGCATATGGTTTGACGGTTATAAATCGAAATTTATTTTGACGACGTAAATTAAAATCATCTAATTCTGGAAAATAAATAAATTCACTCAGAATTTTTTTTTAAAGTTTTTAATAGAGAAAGAGAAGCTTGTATTATGTAAACCGAAAATAGTAATAAATTATAAAATAGTAATAAATAATAAGTATAAATAATAAGGAATAAAGTAATAAATAATAAGTAATATGTTAGAAAATAGTAATAAATTATACTAACTTCACTTCTTCTGTTAAAAAAAGTTTTTAAATATATTTTTAATGGAAGTTATTTATTTTCCGACGGTCTGAATGAGATGATGTAAATTTACATCGTCGATATAAATCTCGATTTATAACCGTCTAATCATGTCTTGAGTTTACTTCTCAATATTCTATAATGCTCTAGATTATATCTATCAAGCTTTCTATTTTTATCTAGTTTGTATATTATCATAAGTGGATAATTTTTTTTTAGAATTATGCTTTCCATCTTTTCACAGCGGAGGAAGGCAAATTTTAGCCTGATGTATACAGAATGTAAACAATCGTCAGTAGCCAAGGGTGTTGAATCCGTTGCTGGACAACGATGCGTAAATAGCGGTGAGTATCTACTGTCTTTAAAATCTACTATTTCTCCAGAGTGCTCAATCGACCGGCGAGAGCATAAATAGTCACCTGCATTCAGTCCTGTTTCGCTGTATCACATCTCATCAATACGGCTAGACATCCGCTTGCTTCCAGCAATATCTATCTATCTATCTATCTATCTATCTATCTATCTATCTATGATTGATTTTTTAATACTTAGTTTTTTGGTCGTAATAGGGTTAGACCAGTACACATTTGCATTAAAAAGTGTTCTATACAATTATATTGTAAAACTTTTGAAAATTTTTCATTTTTAAACGAGTTATTTTGCTACCTTGGTTTCTACCATTAGTGGTATCTCCAAGCTATTTTTAATAACTATTATTAGAAATAATAAATATCGTTATTAAACTATTATAACTCGTTTAAAATTTATATATATATATATATATATATATATATATATATATATATATATATATACTTATGAATTGAATGTACATTGCGACACGGAAATTTATGTTTCGAGATAGAATCTTGTCATCAGCCAATGTTGAATGTTTCACAACCAACAGAAACAAAAATAGATATTTCCGTGTCGCAATGTACATTTAATCCATAATTATATGATTATATTAGGCTCTACAATATTTATTGTATTGAGCACTGTTTATATAAAAAAAATAAATGCCAGGGGACTTAAAATCGTAAAAACTTGGATCCTCTTCAGCTGGATATATATATATATATATATATATATATATATATATATATATATATAGACTGGCAACTGGGTCCCACCCATTCACAGTCAGGTTAGCCAAATGCAGACGACAATTCTACTCCTTCAGCTTCTTCTCTCGCACTTCCCGCCTGTAGAACTCACTCCCGTATTTTTGCTTTCCTGACGGCTACAACCTCCAGAAATTTAAATGCAAAGTTAATACTCATCTACTAACCACTGGACTCTAGCTCTCTCCCCTCCCCTGTATAAGCTTCACTTTCTCACCGCCTATGTGTCTGTCATTGCACCTGCTTTCTCAGCTTTCTATTGTTCCTTTCTAACTAGTTTGTACTCCTCAGTCTTTTCTAATTAATCTTTTTACATTTATGTAACCCCGTGCACATCAGTGGCGTTTCTGCCTTGCTCGGGGTGAAATGATTAAAAAAAAAATGAAATAACTAAGAAACAAGATTGCAATTTGTGTGAAAGTTCAGATAAAAAGAATTATAATAAAAAGGGGAAAAATAAAAGAACAGGAAATAAATGGACGGACGGCAAATATTGATATTGGATTTAAAATTTTTGAGGATCAAAGTTGGTTGCAAAATAACAAACCGGAAAAGTGTCCACTAGCAAAAACTGTGAAAAAGAAACTGTTAGCATTGAACTTGGGGTTACATGTAGGCACTACCGCCAATCTAGTACTGCACTTAAATTGAGAAAATATTGGCACCATAGAAAAGTTTTCATCAATTCCTGAAAGTATTTTTAGAAAAGAGAAAAATAAATTTGTTTACAGTGGTGAGAATGTGACTAAAACAGAGGATACTATGTCAGATAGCGCGCGAAAGTGTTCAGCTTTGTATTTTATCAATAATCTCTAAATATATCGCAGGAGCACCTGATTAGATGTGGCAGCAGTATTCTAGGACGAATGGTAGATTAATAAATATGTAAGATAGATTATAGAGTGAAAATTCTTATATATTTAAATGTTTTTCTGCGATCATTTAACGAGATTATTTTAAATAAGTTCTTTAAAACATAACTTGGTATTTGTAGACGAAAATAGTCAAGTAAATTGAACTTTATTTTGACAAAGTAACTTCTTTTCTAAACTATTCATAATGCATCTGCGTCACCATAAATGATAAGGAAATTATCTTTGCAGTAACAGACCTATCAGGACGATGGCAGTTCACTTCATGAAGTATTAATTTCCCGCCTAAAATTGAGAAAAATATCTCTTTGTATCTATTTTAGCATATATGTTTTCTTTGTTTTGTATTTTTTTTTCTTCTTTTTTTTCTTTTTTCTTATTTTACGATATAAAAATTCCAGCAAGTTTTTTCTCTCCGAATATCGCTGCTTAGAAATATGAAGCTGGGTAAAGAATATTACCAGCTCACTGCAGCAATTCTAAAATATCGTCAATTTCTATTCAGCCTCTGGTCACGCCATATTGGACGTCCCATTAACCTTCCAATTCATTAACATGAACGCGTTAGGTCTCGCCGTTGGCGTATCGATTTTAAAACTAACCATTCGTTCTTACCGAGTAGACACTTTAAAGGAAAAGAGACAGACCGAAACAGAGAGAAAGACAGAAAGAAAGACACGAGAGACGGAGAGAGAGAGAGAGAGAGAGAGAGAGAGAGAGAGAGAGAGAACAAATGAAGGTGGGGAAGCCAGACGCCGGTAGGGCAAGTATTCCCGCCATAAAGTGAAATGGTTTTTCGTTTGGCGCCATTGTTGTTTGGGTGGCGTATATGCGATCGTTAGTGGCGGTAAAAGTCGGCTATCTCCGTTCACCATCTGAATGAGTTGGTCCAGGACTAGGAGGTGATGGGCGTTGGTAATTTATAATCATCATACACCCAACTTAAGAAACAGGATCCGGCGAGTGAATTTGCGTTTTCTAACAAACAAGAACGGATACGAACGGGGACATTTCTTCCTGTAAAATTATATACAGGATAATGTGAAATTGATGACAATATAATCCCATTCCAACAGTATAGAAATTTATCCCCATTCCAGCATAATACACGAGGGCGGATCAAGCAGTCCGTTGCCATTAAAGTATTGGGTTGGTCCAAAACTACGTTCAATTTATTAAGTAAATTTTCTATTTAACAAAGGAACGAACTTTTTGTCAGACCCGATGGTTTTAACTGAATTTTGGTCTGAAGATTTCAATGACTTTTACCCTTTCTCTGCGGTTTATTTTTAGAATTGTTTTAAGTATCTTGCCAAAAGAGTAAATTAATTTAGAAAGTAGATACCATAATTCTTTTCATTAGGATCGGGTTTTATGCATGGGCTTTTAAACATAAAATGAAGAAACATCTCTTTTAAAGTGTCATATTTGACGCTTTAAAAGGAAGATCTTCTTCTTCAATGTGCCTTGTCCCTTCCGGACGTAGGCGACCATGGCCTTTCACTTTTCCCTATCCTTGGTGGCTCTGGGCACGCCTTCTCCTGTTACACCATGCAATCCTCGTTCCGTCATCCATCTGATTAGGTCCTTCAAATATGTTATCCGTTGCTGTCCCCTGTCTCTTTTTCCCTCTATTTTTTCCCTCTATTTGGACTGTATCAGATTCTCCAAGCCCTCCTTCCTCTTTGCGTTTTCCAAGAACTTCAGCTGTCTCTTCCTGATACTCAGTATTAATGTCCTTTTTGTTTCCATCTTTTCAAAGACCTCATTATTGCTCACATGCTCGATCCATGAAATTCGCAGCATCCTTCTGTAGAACCACGTTTCAGTTGCTTCAAGATTTTTCTTCATCTTTGATTATATTGTCCAGCATTCACTGCCATACTGAAGGACGGACATCACGTATCAATCCAGTACTCTCTTCCTAGTTTCTAGCAAAATTGTCCTGTTTCTTATTACTTTACTCAACTTCTGGAATGCTTCCTTCGCCAGATTTTTTTTTCGCCTTCGGATCTCTGTGTCGCACTTTCAGTCTTCTGTTATAACGCTTCCCATGTATTTAAATTTTTGTACCTGCTTGATTCTGGTATCCCCGACCTGTATTTGGCATTTTGGGCTGCCCTTTTTACTGATGACCATGCATTCGGTTTTCGTGCAGTTTATTTCTAGCCCTTTCTTGTTACTTTCTTCTGTTACCTTCTATGTTTCTTCTACTAATTTATTAATACTTCCTTCATTTTGATTTATTAATACTTCCTTCATTTTAATTTCACTTACTTTTTATCGCAGCTGTTCGTACCATTATTCTTTAGCGATACCTGTCTCCGAATGTAGAATAATATTGTTTAAAGAAGAGATGAAAGTCAAGTGAAATTCAGACAAAAATTACTAGTGATACTAGTCGAAATTTAACCGTAATCATGCTTAATGCTTGAGTTCCTCATCGATTATGATGCCTCATTCGAAAGGCATATAATGATACACTTAAAGATAAAACAATGAAAGGCGGGTTCGTTATATTCACTTACTCGCAGGTATGAATTCGCCTCTTCGTTCTATAGATATTTGGATGTTGGGAGTTCAAATATTCGTTTTGCTAGTAGCGAAAAATCACAGACTGGTTCAGTGGAAGAATGGAAGAAAGAGATAACTGAGACAATGGAAGAATATTTCCTTTTTTTTTTTTAATTTTAAATTTAATTTTTTTTTCAAGTGAGGTTCATCCTGCACATGGCCATTGCCATTTCCGGTAAGAGGTACTTTACGCGGATAGCAGAAGATGATAACGGCTAAACAGGTTAAGATTATAGTGATTAGGAAAACATCTAGAGAGTCCGTTCCACAGAGGAGTGGTTGTTGAAAGGAGCTGCTCGAGTGGAATTTTTTTATCAAATGTATATGGAGTAGTGAAAGTAGGCCAGTCAGTTAGTTAAGTGCCATACGTGATACACGCTTGGGCGATCATGTCTCGAAAGAGACATGACTGACTGGGCAGAAGATTATCCCGCAGTAGGTTGACATTGCTTTCTGCGGTAGACTGGTTGCCGACCAAGGCTATAGAACCCAATCTGTCCTGCTATTTAACCCATAACTGGAAGGAAGAGACGGATTAATACCTTTCCCAAGGGTACTTGCGCGTAAGTGAATGCAAGGAATTCAACTGGACTTCGAACTCGGCACCCCGGGTTCACGTTCCGAGCCGATATCCACTGTACCACAACGCACAAGTAGGTGGTTTGCTAAAATTTGACTGGCATGACATAAGTAGCCGCATTTTTATCCATCTTTTGAATATAAAAACAAAACACGCAATAAAAATAAAACAAGACGTACACCCTTGTCCACATTAATTGAAACAAATACTTTCGTTTAATTTCTCTCACCATGCGGACAGTTGTAGACCCACTAGAGTGAAAGGGTGTAATCGGTATCTATTTTTCTTTACATTAGATCATTTCCAGCGGTGTGCAGTAATATGAATCTATTTTCAGGGTGTATAATGAAATTTCTTTATCCTTGAAAAATATTGCGTCATCCATGATTGCATCAGTTTATCACGCCAAGAGACTACTGTTTCGATCGTCGATTAGTTGTCCTACAGACATTGCATGAGATGGACGTTACTCCGAGAAATCGTACAAAAATTTTAACGCTGAACAAACACACTGGCAAGTCTTATAGAATGATGGCGGATATTGTTGATATCAGCCTTTCAAATGTCGGTCAAAATGCGAAAAAACAAACTGGATTCATCAGTCTAAAACGTAAAGGAAAATGAGATCGGAAGAGAAAAAACAACGTCAAAATGACGTATATGCTATCAAGGGAAAGTGTGACAAATCCTCGGAAGACATTATTCGTTTTGTTTAATTAATTTAAATAAGAGATCAGCATTATTAATTGACTATTAGTTTCACTTTATTTTTATTGCGAAACTTAGAATTTAAAATTCGCAATAAAAATAAAATGAAACTAATAGTCGATTAATAATGCTGATCTCAGTTTAATCAAATATTAATATTAATGCCGCAAAAAATCGTTTTTTGAATCTGTTCTCGTATTCTTCAAATTAGAAGTTACTTAAATCTGATTGGTCCACACTGTCTATGCAACAATGCCTCCTGGTTAAGGGGGTTTGGCTTGTTTTTAACCTCTTAAAACGCTTCATCTTAAAATAAACCTAATCACTTGATAAGACACAATTAGTGTCGAAAGAAAATAGCTACTTTTTTAGTGATAGTGATATTATAACATATTTAGGTTATAATTTCTGAATAAATATTATATATATA
The DNA here is from genome assembly GCA_037127315.1 of Ascarosepion bandense. Classification (NCBI taxonomy): domain Eukaryota; kingdom Metazoa; phylum Mollusca; class Cephalopoda; order Sepiida; family Sepiidae; genus Ascarosepion; species Ascarosepion bandense. The sequence goes on from JBBBDQ010000398.1 coordinate 5,496,841, forward strand.
TATAGAATCGCCGAATGAAGCCAATTCGGTCAGGTTTCGATCCCGGGTTAGGAAGCGACCGGAGTCTAAGCCGTACTGATGATCTGTAATACAGCGAAACAGATCTGTCTGAGGATGACTATAGTATATATATATATATATATATATATATATATATATATATATATATATATATATATATATAAGGTTTGATACATTTATGGGTTAAAGTGCTCAATATCAGCGATAAAGCGTATGCAATTATAAAACTGAACACTAAAGTCAATATCCAAATTCGACAGTTTGTTTTATGCTAAATTCAATCGCAAATCAATGCAAACCTAATGGCGTGACAATTCAGTTTAGCATGAAACATACTGTCGCCTCTACGTGTTCACTTCAATGTTCACTTGTATATATATATACACCAGGGTCACAATTATTAGACGAACGCAGTGTTTTAAAAGTATGATGTATTTCATACTATATTTTAGTATTTATTGCCAAGTGAATAATTATAAATGAAAATAGAATGGTGCGTTTGTTAATATTGCACAATAGCATGTGCATCAAATGAATTTATAAATATTTAATAATTATCTATATTGCAGTTTCATCAATGAAAGAATGAAGAAAAATTAAGGTGATTCGGACGATTTAAGGTGATTTAAGGTGATTGTAAAATTTCGCAAATTTATAATAACAAAAGAGCCATTCTATTTTCATTTAGAATTCTCTACTTGGCAATAAATACTAAAATTAGTATCAAATACTTCATTTCTTGTAAAAACTGGGGTAGTCTAATAATTATGGCCGGTCGTATATATATATATATATAGAGAGAGAGGGGGGGAGAGAGAGGGAGAGAGAGAGCAGAAAAAATAATATAATATGGAAAATTCGATTAACATAATAACATAATATGGAAAATATTATAAACTATCAAAAGGTTGTCTATTTTGTTATGTATGTTGATTTAGTATTAATAGTACTTCATATTTATTTTGCTATTTTTTTTTAATTTGGTACAGATAATATTTAAATAAGTTATTTTGAAATCAACAGTTAAGACTATTTAGAAATTTTAAGTGATCACCTTCATTTTATGATTCATGAACTGTTTCTACAGGGAAATACCATCATTTAGGAAGATAATGCACACGTTCATATTGTTAAAGTTGTAGCGGAATGGCACGAAGAACATTCTAGTGAAGTAGAACATTTTATCTGACCACCACAGTCCCCAGATCTCAACATCCATGAAAACTGATGGTTTATTTTAGCGAAAAAGGTGAGGTGTCGATATCTTACACCCCCATATTTAAAAGAATTGGAAACTGTTTTAGATGAAGAATGAATAAATATTCCTCTAGAACCACAACTTTCTACGCAGCACAAAATTCAAGCTGTAATTAATACCAAAAGGGTGTTAACTTATACTGAATTAAACGTGCTGATATATATATAGTAATGTTTGTTACAATGTTTTATAAAAGCATAGTATCACTACACAAAACTTTTCGCGTTTCAGAGCCACGTTTGCTCCTCTTCTGGTGATGAGGTTTAATGAAAATTAAATGGTGAAAACGATTTATTTTTGGTAATATGATATGTAAGTGAATGTGATGGGAGTGTTGTACGATTTAGCCGGCAGTTTGTAGCCATAGTGATGCAGCCTTGGGTTAGGAGAGTGGTGCGGAGTAGCTTAGTTTTGGACAGAGCACTTTTTAGTTTTGTTTGGGTAATTTATATATTGGAATGTAAGTTTTTTTTTTAAGGAAGGTTAGATACTGTTTAATTTACTACATTGAGTGGATGGAATAAAGTTGCTGTTTATGTTGTTTGAGTTTATTTTCTTTTATTTATACGTTGTTCGTTTATTTCTTTTAATTTGAGGTTTAAACATGGGTGTTTATTATCTTTTTGGAGGGGATTATTTAATATGAATGAGGTATTTTTTGGTTAATTAAATTTTCATGAAAAATATTTTTGATGTATACATACCACTGCTACGGTTCAATAATTCGCCGTTGTTGGAGTACTTTAGAAAGTGTAGTTTTTCACTTAAGCATAAAGGGCAGATGTCGTTAATCGAGTTGTAGGTTCTAGTTTTTTCCAGGATTTCCCATTTACTTTTGGTTTCTGTTTTGTGTCTTTTAACTTCCAAAATATGTAAAAAGAGATGTTTGGTTTCGATATAAGTTGTTTTTGAATGAAGTTAAGTGCATGTACCAATGCTGCTTAAATGAGTTCTTTGTAGATCCGATATACGCTTTATTTATAGTGGGGTTTTCTATTGATGTTATATTGCATTGATAGACAATTGAATTTAATTTACACATATTTTGTCAGTCAGTCAGTTAAGTGCCATACGTGAAACACGCTTGGGCGATCATGTCTCGCAAGAGACATAACTGACTGGGGAGAAGATTATCCCGCAGTAGGTTGCCATTGCTTTCTGCGGTAGACTGGTTGCCAGCCAAGGCTATAGAACCAAACCTTTCCTGTTATTTAACCCATAACTGGAAGGAAGAGACGGATTAATACCTTTCCCAAGGGTATTTGTGCGTAAGTGAATGCAGTGAATTCAACTGGAATTCGAACTCGGCTCCTCAATTTCTCGTTCCGAGCCGATATCCACTGCACCACAACGCACATCCTAAGGTAGGATGTGCGTTCAGTAGGGTACTGAACAATAAATTAGAAAACAAAAATTATCAGTTCTATATTCTGTACACCTGTTTGCATTCTGCAAATACACAAGTGATTTTTATATTTTTCATTTTGATTTATTTTGGAGAAGAAAAAAAGTCAGGATCAAAATTTTTGCACAACATAAAATACTGAGTGAATGATTTGTATTATTTTTTAAAACTTAATCCCTGGATATAAGTGTTCATTTACCAATTAATTAGTCGGTGCGTAAATGGTGAGGATAATCCAACAAGATTACCTTAATATAAATTCTTTGGTTCAACACATTCACGGAGGCATCACTGTGTATATTTCATATGAATTATTAGTTTTATTTTTCTGAACACTCGCTTTTTGTCTGCTTTTGAAGGAACCAGCTGCAATGTTGAATTGAACTTGGTACCTTGATTCTCTCTTAGATATTTTCCTGTGAAGCTTCTTGTCATATTCATTGCTTAAAGCACATATCAGTCAATCAATTTGTGTATGTTGGCGGTGGTGGTATTCAAATGCAATAATCGTCATCTAGTATCCCACTGTTCACCAAACTGTTAAAATGTACCCTTATTAGTAGATTTCAGCTTGATGAGACTTAAGAACCTTTCAGTATGAATCCCTTGCTGTTAGTTCAAGCGGATTCACTTGCGCTCAAACTTTTATACCAGCTATCAATTTACAGAGGTCAGAGTTAGCAAAATTATTATACTTTCTAATTTCTACTCCAGCTCACACCAGATCTCAGGCTGAACTTTTATATATATGATCTGTCACAAAATTACCTGGAAAAATGGTTGGTTCTTTGTAGTGTTCCAGAAAGTACCTTAACTTTTTACCATGCTCTATCATTACAAGAGATGGATCAAACCAAAAATGGAAGATTCCTGTTACTTCTGGCCTGGAGCTGCCCACTTTACAATATTACACTACACACACACACACACACACACACACACACACACACACACACATATTTATATATATATATATATATATATATATATATAGGAGTCGGTGCGTAAATGGTGAGGATAATCCAACAAGATTACCTTAATATAAAATATTAATTGGTAAATGCAAGTAGAGAGTTTGATGGGTGTAGTATAAGTTAGTATAAGTAAGTAGGTTGGTCTAATGGGGTCAAACAGACGCCAAAAGTCAAAGGAATGTTTTTTTTTTTCAGTGGTCAAATCATTTCAGGACAGTCTAAACAACTTCAAACTACCCATATTTGGAACTGGACTCTCTCTCTCTCTCTCTCTCTCTCTCTCTCTCTCTCTCTCTCTCTCTCTCTTTCTTTCTTTCTTCCCCTATTCCCTCCCTTTCCTTTCTTTCCTTTTTTCATTTTTCTCTTTCCCCTTACATTTATTGTCATTTATTTGTTTGTTTGTCATCTTATGTTTATTATTATTTTTATTATTATCCCTCTCTACATTTTAAGAAAACGTTCATTCCGGCAGAAATTTTGTACCAGATGGAGGAAATATTGTAAAATGTCTGGTGATATGAGCGAATTAAACTTCCTTGAAATGAACTATAGTTTATAACAAATATGACCCGTTGAGTTTTCCTTTATATATATATATATATATTTAAGTTATAAATACCTAAAGTAATATTCAAATAAACGTTCAATTTGTAATCCTCATCTTCTTCGGAATTATTTTTTTCCGGAATTTCTCGGTAATGGTTAAATTTCTTAAATGTACCATAACCATCCAGTTGTATTCCCTGTTGTTTTATTGGAAGTGTAAAGAGCTTTGATTAACTTAGATTTCACTTCGCCTGTATTTAATATCCCTTGATATGGCTTGCGGTTTCTCTGTAAATTGCATACGTGACTCTTGCTAATTGACTTGCCTGAAAACTATCTGGCATGTGTCAAGGAACCACATCATGTCTTCTCACTGTCTCTTTAGGCTTCATCTTAACAAACAAAATGAGGTTGCTCTACAAAACTGCAACAAAATTTCAAAAACTATTTTGTGGATTCCCCACAATATCTAAACAACAATATATTTCAACATTTCAAAAACGTTGGTCATTAATATTATAATAACAGAAGATAAATGATAAATTTCAGAAAAAAATATTAGAACATCTATTCATAATCTAAATTAAAGATTTCCAATTAATAAATACGAAAATTAGTTTTCTACCTTCTCTCAATAGTGTTTAATAAAGAGCGTTTCAAATAACTGTGGAAATTGTGAGTTAACCATGATATATTTCGGAAGAAATTTACAATAATACAGAATATACGTTAAAAGCAAACATTCTGCATGCGGTTATAAAATGAATTCAGTAATTATAGAAAAATAAAAAGGAGTGTGAGAGAAAGATGTGTCTTATCACCGGATTTATTCAGTCTATACAGGGAGACAATTTTAAGAGAATGACAAATTGTGATTCATTACTAGTGGCCACAATAATACAAGGTTGTCCGAAAAGTTCGTAAACACTTGCAAAAAACTGAAATTTTACTCGCAAAAACAACGAAAATTATTGCTCAAAATAAAGTCCATCATTTTCCAAGACTTTCTGCCATCGATCTGCAACCATTCGGATCTGGTCAAAATACCATTCAGCCGGCTCCGAATCAAAGAATTCTTGACACGCTTCCTCGACTTTATCAAACGAGTCGAATCGGCGGCCCTTCAGAAAGTGTTGCATTGAACGGAAAAGGCCGTAATCTGATGGAGTACAGTTAGGAATGTAGGCTGGATGGAGCAGAACCTCAACGCCGTCCAGATCTTCAAACTTGTTATTGGTTTTCCTGGCGGTGTGTGGCTTGGCATTGTCCTGTTGCATCAAAGCGCGCTTTCGGGTGATCAGAGCCGGGTACATTTTCTTCAACTTTTCGTAGACCTGCTGAAGTTGCTGAGTAAAGTAAAGTTCGGCACTGAGGGCACGACCATTCCTAACCAACTCAAAATGCACGATTCCTTCAAAGTTCCACCAAACGCACAACATGACTTTCTTGCCGAATCGATCTTGTTTTGAAACCGACGGTGTCTCTTGCATTTTCTAAACCCATGGCTTGCCTCGATTGTGCTGGACTAGATAGACCCATTTTGCATGTGTTTACGAACGTTTTGGACAACCTAATAGTAACATATGATATACAGATGACATAATGTTGATAGCAGACAAAGAAACGAAGCTACAAGAATTCCAAGAAAAGTCAGGGAAGGAAACCGAGAATAAATGAATAAATCTCAATAGAAAGAAAACTGAATGTTTGTTTGCCAGCAAATAAAAGAAAATAATAACCAATCATGTTTGATTTTTATATCTCTATTGCATAATTGCAATTTATTCGATTCCTGTTGCTAATAACCAAATACTCAATTTTTTTGGCAATTGATGTTTAGTCGTACAACAATTTAACTCCAGGCAAATGTTTGAACAGAAAACGATTTCGGAAGAACTAAGCAAAGTACTGAGAGATGGGAAAATTTCATTAGAACCAAAGATTTACACTATTTACATTGTTCGGATTTTCGGCCTCATCCTTATTGCCATATTTAGGACTGTTGTATGTTCCGGACTTCTTCAGGTGCTAGGAATTTTGAACCAAATCTTTTATTTCGATCACTAATGTCTATTATTCTTATTACTTGTGCGATGTGTCATGTCATGTACTTTTCTCTTTTTAAATCAACTCTCTGACTTATGTGTTTACCACTGCTTTATCCTGGTACTGAACTCAGAACTCTTTGGGTCAAGTCATTGGATCTAATCAACACTTTTATTTCCTGGATCATGTGTCGTTGTGTGTGTCATAGAACCAAAGTGTACTGAACGGTTATATAATGTCGGTAATCCAATATGGCCATGAATGTGTGTCAATCTCCTCATTTGTGAAGAACTGACTTTAGGCAATCGAAATATGGTTAAACAGAAGCATTCTGAGAATTCGATGAATTCAATATATGAGCAATGTCAAAGATTTAAAGAAAATGGAAACAAAAGGGACAATTACGCTTAACATCAGATGGCTTCAGTTGAAACATTTAGGACATATAACAAGGAAGACGACTTTAAAAATCTGACACTCACAAATCATACTGAATACAAGAGGGGCAGAAAAATACAGGGCATAACCCAGTTAAACATTGTGTAATTTGATGGCAAATATACAAAATTTACAAAAAGCTATAAGCGGCAGCAAATTGTGGAGAGCGATGTTCTCATTGTACTGAAAGGAAAAGATACATACACAAATAAATGTTATATTTTTATATACGATTTGTATTTTTGTGTTCACTGGGTATATTTTTTGTCCTCGATTGAGCTACGATGAGAAAGGAATGTGATGTGCCGCAGCGTGCTTCCGATACTAAGTTTAGAAAATAACAAAATAGATTTCAGTAATAGAGAGAGGCATCAAAAACTTCGTAGCATCGTAATGAAAAGTATGCTATTTTACACGGCAGACATCATCAACGAGTTCAGTGTCTCATAACCAGTTTGCAAAATTAGGTTGCGACGTTTCTAGCAACTGCGTTTCTACGTTGTATTGAGGTTGCAAGAACGTTGTTTTGTAGACTCCCTATAACGCAGCCGCTTCTTGAATTTGCGACGCTATGAGTATGGTGCCTGGTAACGTTATTAACGAAACATAGATGATACATTTCAGAAATATATTAGATCATCGTTTAAGAAAGCATTTATCCACTCGTTCTTGTACCATCAGTACATATCGTTAAGTGCGACACAATCCGAAGGCGAATTGGCTTGGCGAAGACGCGTTCCAGAAGCTTAGTAAAGGATTAAGAGACAGGAAGCTTTCACTAGAAACAAAAACGAGAGTACTGAATTGCCATGTGTTGCCAGTTCTTCAATATGGCAGTGGATGCTGGACAATATCATAAAAGATGAAGGAAAAACTTGAAGCAACTAAAATGTGGTTCTACTAAAGGATGCTTTAGATATCATGGACTCAGCATGTGAGCAATGATGAGGTTTTGGAAAGAATTGAAACGGAAAGGAGAATAATATTGAGCATCAGGAAGAGTTCCTGGGACATGCAATGATGAAGGAGGGCTTGCAGAACATGATACCAACAGGCTAGATAGAGGGAAGAAGAAACAGAGGGAAAAAGAGACAGAGGAAAAAGAGACAGGAAAGCAGCGGATAACATATTTGAAGGACCTAAGCAAGTGGATGACAGAACGGGTCTTGCCTGGTGCTACGGGAGAAAGCGTGCTAGGAGACACCAGGGATAATGAGACGTGGAAGGCCATGATCGCCCTACTTCCTAAAAGGACAATGCATATAGAAGAAGAAGAAAGTGAAGAAAAAGTATTATGTTGTTATTTGACCAGAGCGGAATTTTAGCGAGGCACCTCGTAAGGCTAATAACGTTAGGGATGAGTGGTCAGTTTGAGGTTAGCAAAATAGTGAATTACAGCAATACAGTTGCCCCACCTACGCATATACACCGACAAAATTCCATTCTTTAAGCAATGTTGAGCGAAAGATTCTTTCTACACCGAGTGGTAACAATTTAAATATATCAACCAAACAACTGCTGTTCTGTTGGTGGGAATTAAAATATATCAAATGAATTCCTTACGGTGGAAGGTCTACCCAACAGGTACACGTTTATAAAATAAACTAAAACCATTGCTGAAATATATGAGCAAGAGCTGTCTGGTCTTCCCTTTCCTCTCTCAATAGAATCCAAAACCATCCGGCGTCCTTGTAGGCAATGACTTACTTTCCTCTCTGCAATAAATTTCTTACAGATGAGACGTTGTAAGCATCTCGTTGGTCTATCACTTGTTTCTAGCGAGAGTATTCAGATTGACTACACTCCTTATTTCCACGAGTCCAAAGCCAAAAGCTACGCCATGGACATTGTAGTCAACCTCTCTCATTTCCATCGTGTTTCCTTGCTGAAATGTACAGTCCATTCAAACAGCTTCTTCCCACGAACCACTGACAAGAATTTTCTCCATGATCACTACAAACTTAATCTGTTCCAGTCTAGGTGTTAATCGTTATCTTCAACACATATTCGCATAAAATATGCCTCTTAATTTGTAATTCCCTACCGCGAGTGTCCCTTGGTTCTTTTATAGTGTGAACATAATTATAAAGTATAATTTATACACAGTTTCAAGTCTAAACGATCAATATTTAGAGATAGACTCAAGTATATGAAATAATTATCCTCTTATATTTACCTATAGTTATGAATTATATTCAAGAAGACAGAATGTATGGCTTTCAGCAAACGAAACGCCTATATTGCGAACTCTGAGTTAAAGACACAAAAGGTTAGAAAAGGCCACATTTAAAATATCTACGAAGATACAGAGTTAAAAATATCAGTACAATTTTTTTTTAATTAAAAAAATATCATAGCAAATTAAAAGAATGAGGATAACCCCACATAGTCTATTGGAAGACATAGGGAAACAAATATGTTTTTACGCACATCAGAGCACTTTCACTTCGATTCCATTGGTTGATTCTCAGTTTTGATTTTCTGCAATAAACTTTTTGTTTCTCAAAACTTATTGTGCTAGATAAAGATTCTATCACATGGTGATTTTTATTCTAATTTTGTACAGTAATTTCACTAGACGTTTGAGTTCGATTTGTGTCTTATATTAATTACGAAACTCAGTGGACTTTCTGTTGCAGTGTTGTCATTTTCATCAAAAGACAGGGATCAATAATACGCAATTTTAACATCTACCAATTACGACAAACGAAAATGAAAAGAAAAATCTCTTCATCAGCTTTAAAATTTCATACCTCTTTAACATACAAAGATGTGTATTGATTGATTGTAACTGTAATGAATACAATACACTGTGGTTTTATAGATCAGTTCAAGGACACCGTATATATTACTTCCGAGAATTATTCGAGTTAATATCAGCAATCTTAATGCTTCACCTCCTATTTTCTTATTTAAAGTTTTCTTTATAACATTTAGCTTTATTGTCCGAAAATCTGCGATCATTTATTGTCCCCGTTCTTTGAATTATTTGAAAGAAGTATGATTAATATCGTTTTTATTTTCGACGTATACTATATCTGGTGCGTTATGGTGCAATGGATACTGGCTCAGAATGAGACATAGAAAAGCCGAGTTCGAATTCTAGTTAAATTCGTTGTATTTACTCACACGAAAATGAAGGTATAAATCCATTTTTCTCTCCCCCCAGCTATGGGTTGAATAGAAGATCAGATTTGGTTCTATAGACTTGGTTCGCAACTAGTTAAGCGGAGAAAGTAATGACAACCAACATTCAATGACAATCTTAAGAATTAAGTTTCATCAGGAAATTGAAATAGAAAAACTGTGAAATGTTTCCGGCTCTTTTTAGTTCAAATAAATATTAATACACTATTTACATTATTCAGACTAGCATCCCCATCTTTATTGCCATTTCCACGTTCGGCCGTTGTACACTCCGGCTTTCTTCTAGGGATTTCAAACCGAGTCCTTTTTTACGATCACTAGGTTTTATCATTCTCATTCCTTGTGAACCACTTCTGATACTCATGAGTTATCTCTCTTTAACTCGAATCTCAAAGTTACTTGTTCACTACTGCTGTAGCCTGGTATTGAACTCACAACTCTTTGGGTCAAGTCACTGGAACTAACCAACAACTATATCCACTGGACATGCCTACCAGTAGCGGCTCACAAGGAATGAGACTGATATACCCCAGTGATCGTAATAAACGATTTGGTTCGAACTTCCTAGCACCGGAAAACAAACCGAAGCGTACAACGGACAAAACCTCGTGAAAGTTACAACAAAGACGATGACAATAATGTGAATAATGTGAATAATGTGAATACTACCTTATCTCAGATATATAGACTAACTAGCAGTATAGCCCGGCGTTTCTCGAGTGTAATGAAAGCTCTAAAACTAATCCATCGTCCTGGAGTTCAGACTTAGCCAAAAGAATATTTGTGTGAAGTTTGGTGAGAATCGGATAAAAGATTGTAGATTTGCATAAAGGGCATACAGATAAACCGACACACACACAAACATCTTACCTTTTGTATATATATATTATCCATTTTCTGCACTATTGTAAGAACTGCAACCTTAAAACTTCTGATTATCGTTTCTTATGTCTTTGTCTATGAGTGTATCATATTTGATTAAAATCAGACCACTCCTTCTATAACCCGATTTTTCGATTATCGATTTTCGATATTTTATCCGTGGTACCTCGACACAAAACCTAGCTAAGAATACTCGAGACGCTTATAGTACAACTGTGTAATTTTTCAAGAAAATCAGTTCAGCCGTTTTGGAGTCGATAGGTAACGAACACAGACACACACACACACACACACACACACACACGCACAGTTACATACACACACAATAATCTTAGATAGATTAGATAGATATTAATGTACATTGATTTTTCTTAATACATATTATTAATACATATTGCTTTTTTCAATCCAAAATTAGTTATTTTGATTACGAACGTTATTTTTTGTGAGTACACCGGGATTTTATTCTCCTAAACGGTAAAATTAATAACAACTGGCCCAAATCGAGCAAAAATGTCCACAGCGACAAGTACCAGACATTGTTGAGTTCGAATATCAGTTGAATTCATATCATTCTCTTAAGTACAATTACCCTTAGAAAAGTATTGAGGTATTAACCCATTTCTTCTCGCTCCATCTATTGGTTGAATAGCAGGACATATTGGGTTGTATTGTCTTACATGTCAACCAGTCTGACGAAGAAACAAATAGCAATCTACTGCGGAAAAATATTCCTCGTCAACCATGAATCAAAAGAGAAATGATCGCTCAAGCGTCTACCACGAATGGCATTTAACTGACTGACCATATCCAGGAATCTTTAAAAGACTTTGAACAGAGTGTCTAGTCGCAATAAATTTTCCTCCAGTAAGATTCGTTTATGGCCATATCACATTGAATACACCGGTTCTCGCTTGATCACCGAAGTTAAGCAACGTTGAGTCTGGTCGGTAATTAGATGGGTGACCGCTTGGAAATACCAGGTGCTGTAAGCGTTTAGTGACGGATGTGCGTTGTGGTGTGCATTCACTTAAGCACTGGCACCCTTGGGAAAGGTATTAATCCGTCCCTTCCCTCCAGTTATGGGTTAAATAACTAGTGTAGGACTTGGGGACTTAAAAAAACAAATCCAATAAATTTCGATACTTGAAAAGAATAAATATTATTAGACACAAAACTTATATAAAAACAACAATAAATTGTTGAAAGAAAAAGGTATTACCAGCAATAAATATGTAAAATTTAGTTTGCAATAAATGACCCGCCGAGGTTGATATGCCATAAAAACAAAAGCAACCAACAACCAACCTGTAAGATTTTAACAGTCTTTTGAAATAGACGCAATAACAGCCGTTCTACAATAGGTTGTATTCGGTTTCCTCGAGAGGATTTTCATTGACACGAAACGGAGATTCCGTTCAGAAAAAAAAATATCTTGCATATTTTATGATTTCGTTTTGTTCCTTCTCGATTGTAAAAGGCATAACGATTTTGGTATAACCTTGCCATCAATGACAACCTGCTGTCACGAAGCAAGTGAGTGTTCGTCATTATCCTACCCCATTTTTATCTATTCACAATGGCTGCACGACGGTATCGAACGAGGCTGCATGACGAATGAAGCATGAAGCATGAAGTAGATTTGAGAACTTAACGAAAGAAATAAAAATCATACCTAAGCGAGTTTATCTAAATATTGTCAAACATAGAAATAAACAGTAAGACATGACTTTTGCTTCATTAAAACAGAGATAAGTCACAGCGGGAAAATTATGTTATGGAAATGGCATCAAATCTATCAGTCCCTGTCGGTGGGAAAAATTTTCAATATTGTCGAAAGCATGCATTTAAGTTTATTTTTTTATTATTTTTATCAGAGGATGACACGCAGAGATATTTTCTCTTTGATAAGCTAACGTTTCATTTCTGATTTCATGCATATAGTTGGAGCGATTAATCAACTCATTATTTTCATACAGATATATATATATGAAATCCATTCTTAATAATGGCTAAATTTATAGTCGAATGCGCTCGATAAACAAAACATTGGAGCAATTTTTTTCCTGAAACAAAAAAAAAATACACAAGATATAAAAAAAATTACATAGCCATTATACGTTGTCTTTCTGTTTTAATAAAACCTACATTAAAAAGAATGCTGCTCAAATATATATATATATAGTCATCCACAGTGAGATCTGTTTCACAGCTCATCAGTACAGTTAGACATCCGATTGCTTTTACCCGGGATTGAAACCCGACCGAATTGGCGTCAGACGGTGATCCTACCTTTGAGCCATGGGCGCTCGGTAGAAAGAGGCAGACTTTTAGCGTGTGATGTATCATACACCAATAGCTAGGGTGCTCCAGTTTTTGTCATAAATAAATTAGAACGGTACACAATTGTATTAAACTGTGTTCAATACAATTATATGTATTACTTTCAGCAAATAAAAAAATATTCAAATGTTCTACAACATTTGAATATTTTTTATTTGCTGAAAGTAATACATTTCAAAATGAGAAAACATATATATATATATATATATATATATATATATATATATATATACAGGTTTCATTGAATAATATAGACAAGTTCTGTCTATTTTGTGAAAGATCCTTTCGTATGATTTGATTAGTTTGATAGAGTTGTCATGAAAGGACGACAAGAAATCGCAATGATTGTTGATTTTTTATCAGGTCTGAGCTTTCGCCTTACATAAGCTATTATCAAAGGATGAACATTTAATTTATAGCGAACATAGAACATTTCAATTGTTAACTGAGTGGAGTTATACAGAGAAAATTAAACAGGTCCACTTTTTGCGAAATATTTGAAAAAATTAAACAGATCCTTTATATATATATATATATATATATATATATATATATACATTCAAATTAAGTACATTCAGTAAAATATAAATTAAAATATATATAAATATAAAATATATTTAAATATATATGGATATATATATATGCCGTGGACCCGGATAAAAGTCCAGCAAGAAATAATACAACAATCAAAATAGGAAATAACGAATATATATTAACACAGCAAAATACAAATGCTTAGAATAATTTTAATTTTTGTCAGTTTAATTTTTGTCTTTAATTTGTCTGATTTTTTTAACAGGGGTAGTATTCTGCTATTGTAAATAATTTTTGCGTTTACATCTCGTTTCGACGTAAATGGTGAAAGTTTTCATAGTGGTTTCACTGCTTGAAGGAATTCTTTAAGGGTAGGGTCGGTGTATCATTGGTCATTATGAACCACTCTTCGCAGCTGGCCCTCCTTTCTCTCTTTCTCTCTCTCTCTCTCTTTTCCGATTTCAACTAACCCAAGATGGCGGATAACACCAGTAAATTCTCTGGGAAAATTAAAGAACGGAACCCTAGTTCAGTACTTCGGCTCAAATTTTCAGTCTCTCTTACCTAACTGGTATGTTGATTTCCGCATTTTATTTTAATTTTTTATTTAAATTTTAATTTTTGTCGGTTTAATTTTTGTCTTTAATTTGTCTGAATTTTTTAACAGGGGTAGTATTCTGCTATTGTAAATAATTTTTGCGTTTAAATCACGTTTCGACATTTACTAAGTTAAAACTTAATTTTTTTTTTATTATTGAAATAGGTAGTACTCACCATCACCTGGTTTTACACTCTACCCCCATCTTTTGAACAGGAGTAGAGGTGATCGCCTTGTTTCTTGTTTAGGAAGGGGTTTCCGGTACATATTCCTTCCACTTCGGTCGTGATTTCCAATCTTCTCACTTCCTTTTTTGTTTATTTTTTATTCACTTGGAGTAGATAGACTGAATTATCGCGAGGTTCACACTCTACCCATGTCTATTGAACAGGTGTAGAGGCTCATCCCTTGTTCCCTGTTTAGGATGTGGTTTCCGGCTTTCTCTTTTCCAGTCTTTTCACTTTTTTTTGTTTATTTTTTTAAATGGAGTAGATAGACTAAACTATTGCCCGGTTCACACTACACCCACGTCTATTGAACAGGTGTAGAGGCTCATCCCTTGTTCCCTGTTTAGGATGTGGTTTCCGGTTTTCTCTTTTCCAATCTTTTTACTTTCTTCTTTGCTTATGTTTTTTTTTTTTTTAATTGGAGTAGATAGGCTGAACTATCGCCTGGTTCACACTCCATCCACTTCTATTGAACAGGTGTAGAGGCTCGTCCCTTGTTCCCTGTTTAGGATGTGGTTTCTGGCTTTCTCTTTTCCAATCGTTTTATTTTTTTTTTTTCAATTGGAGTAGATAGACTGAACTATCGCCCGGTTCACACTCCACCCACGTCTATTGAACATTTGTAGAGGTTCGTCTCTTGTTCCCTGTTTAGGATGTGGTTTCCGGCTTTCTCTTTTCCAGTCTTTTCACTTTTTTTTGTTTATTTTTTTAAATGGAGTAGATAGACTAAACTATCGCCCTGTTCACACACCACCCACGTCTATTGAACAGGTGTAGAGGCTCGTCCCTTGTTCCCTGTTTAGGATGTGGTTTCCGGCTTTCTCTTTTCCAGTCTTTTCACTTTTTTTTTTGTTTATTTTTTTAATTGGAGTAGATAGACTAAACTATCGCCCGGTTCACACTACACCCACGTCTATTGAATAGTGTAGAGGCTCATCCCTTGTTCCCTGCTTAGGACGTAGTTTCCGGCTTTCTCTTTTCCAATCTATTCTCTCTTACGTTGCCCCCTGCACACCAGTGGCCTTACCGCCTTGCCTGGGGTGATGTGATTAAAAAAAATGTTTGTAGAACGATAAATACAGATTAGGTAGTAATACAATAATTCAATCCTCGAACCGGGACTTACAATGGTAGTTACGGTAGCAGTCTTGGCTATCTCACTCTGTCTCTGCCTATCGCTGCCAAGCTCTCCGCTCTTCTGCTCATCTCTCTTCTGCTTCATGCTCTGCTTATCTCCCTCTTGTGAGAGGAAGTATATGTAGTTGAAGGAAGTGTTCACTCCGTTGAATGAGTGATGCCACCATGACAAGAAATACAGAAAAACATTCAAATTAAAAATGTTCAGTTCATATGTACCTGATGATGCACGAAAATGCTAGTCTTTTTTGAAAACGTAGGATAATATGTACATTTATTAATGGGTCCACGGAAATATAATACGGAGCACGAGGTGTAGGTTAAAGAAAGATGTATTTACAAAAAGGTTACAAAGCAGAAGGTACAGTAAGAAGAGCTTACGAATCCAGGATAGTCCTTAGTAGTCGACTGCAGTCATGTGCACAGTGCTACGGAATTTACCCACTTTCCCACGTAAGGCATGATGCGACACAAGTTCTTTTTAATGTTGGTCTTCCCGGCCACCAGGCCAAAAATATCTGTCTATCTTTCCCCAGTCATGATTCTAATCTTCGGCTGAACCACGACCAGTTTAGTGATCTCTGACTTCGGGCAGAGAGCGCTCTCCAATCGAAGGCTGACAGTGTCAATAGTAGCACATGTGCACAGTGCTAATAAAAAAAGTACAATGCTACGGTATTTACCAACCTTCCCAAGGCAAGGTTAGATGTGACACAAAGTCATTTTATAATGGTTCTTCGCGCTCATATAGCCGTGCCAAAAAATGGCTGTCTATTTTAACCGAGTTGTACTTCAACCTTTCGGGGAAACAACGATTGGGTTAGTGCACTCTGCTCGGAAGCAGAGAGCGCTCTCTACCCGAAGCAAAGAGCTGACAGTGTCATAGTAACAGCGGCAAATGCCGGCTGAGACAGTGCTAAATTATTTAGCTATCCCTCCCATTAAGGGCAACATGTGACACATGGTCAGTTTATAAAATGTCTGTCTATTTCTGCCCAGTCGTGCTTCTACCCTTCGGCCGAACCACGACTGGGTTATAGCTCTCAGCTCGGAAGCAGAGAGCGCCTTCTACCCGAAGGCAGAGGGCTGACAGTGTCATAGTAACGGCGGCAAAAGCCGCTGAAACAGTACTACGGTATGTACCCTCGTTCCCACACAAAGTTAGATGTGACACAAAGTCAATTTATAGTGGGTTTTCCATCCCATATAGCCGGGCCAAAAAATGTCTGTCAATTATTACCGAGTCGTGATTCTACCCTTCGGCGGAACCACGACTGGGTTATTACTCTCTGTTCGGAAGCAGAGAGCGCCCTCTACCCGAAGGCCGAGGGCTGACTGTGTCATAGTAATAGCGGCAAATGCAGGCTGAGACAGTGCTACATTATTTAGCTGTCCCTCCCAGTAAGGGCAACATATGACATATGTTCAGTTTATAACTGGGATTTCCGGCCTATATGCCCCTGTCAAAAAATGTCTGTCTATTTTTGCCCAGTCGTGTTTCTACCCTTCGGCGGAACCACGACTGGGTTATTGCTCTCGGCTTCCGAGCAGAGAGCGCCTTCTACACGAAGGCAGCGACCTGACAGTGTCAAAGCAACCGCGGCAAATGCCGCTGAGACAGTACTACGGTATATACCAACCTTCCTACACAAGGATAGATGTGGCACAAGGCCATTTTATAGTGGGTTTTCCCGGCCATATAACTGGGCCAAAAAATGTCTGTCTATTAATACCGAGTCGTGATTCTACCCTTCGGCGGAATCACCACTGGGTTATTGCTCTCTGCTCGGAAGCAGAGAGCGCCCTATACCCGAAGGCAGAGGGCTGACAGTGTCATATTAACAGCGGCAAATGCCGGCTGAGACAGTGCAAGATTATTTAGCTGTCCCTCCCATTAAGATCAACATGTGACACATGGTTAGTTTATAACTGAGATTTCCGGGCTATATGGCCCGGCCAAAAAATGTCTGTCTCTTTTTCTCCAGTCGTGCTTCTACCCTTCGCCGGAACCACGACTGGTTTATTGCTCTCCCCTCGGAAGCAGAGAGCGCCCTCTACCCGAAGGCAGATAGCTGACAGTGTCATAGTAACAGCGGCACATGCCGGCTGAGACAGTGCTACATTATTTAGCTGTCCCTCCCAATAAGGGCAACATGTGACACATGGTCAGTTTATAACTGGGATTTCCGGGCTATATGGCCCGGCCAGAAAATGTCTGTCTATTTTTACCCAGTCGTGCTTCTACCCTTCGGCGGAACCACGACTGGGTTAGTGTTCGCTGCTAGGAAGCAGAGAGCGCCCTCTACCTGAAGGCAGAGGGCTGACAGTGTCATAGTAGAAGCGGTAAATGCCGGCTTAGACAATGCTACATTATTTATTGTACTATGAGTACAAATATGGCACAAGCCCTAAAACCGGGTTGAGGATGGCTGGTCTTCATCTGTCCTAATTTAACTTAGCTATTCACTTTCGTTGACCCTTACACACTTACAATAAACCTTTCACAATAATACCACATTTTTACTTACCATTCTTACCATAATACCTCAGGTTCTCTATGTAGTCCTTCTTAATTCCCATATGTACAATTTTCAGTGGAGGGCATGGGCAGAAAATAACAACATTTAAAATTCCCCAATGTCTATTTACAATGAAATACAATATATACAAGAAACTAAAGAAAATCGTATTAGTAATAAAAGCCCCCCACTACTCTAATATTGTAACAGCAAAATCAGTTCCCCGGACGAAATATAATGCGTGGCTTTAGGAATATAATAATACCACTCATCCGATCAGCAATCACTCACACAATCACTCACACATTTAAACACCATAACGAAAACGAAAAGCACACTTGAAAAATAACGAAAGACGCCACGCATCCACCGGAGAAATAACATTGTTGAACACCTAAAGTGGGAAGGAGTGGGGGATGAAACTAAAGAAAAACAGGGGACAAAAAGAAATGGGGGCCAATGAGCAATCATAACCTAGCTAAGTTAACATTGAAGCAAAAACAGAAAAATCAAAAGTTCCCTACACTAACCTAACAGGGAAGGGGTGCATATGTTCTGCCCAGCACACCCAATATCCTGATGCCTAACCAGCATCAAACAACCACTCTAGGTCAGCACCTTTCACTCGACAGAAACGCGCAAGACTCACCCACCTTTTCCCAAATTCAGATGGAGTGAGTCGTTTCCATTCCGTCCTGATCTTGACTTTAAGCTGATGCTCAAAGAACAAGATCAGTTGGGAAGAGGTAAACTTCTCATCACCATAGTATTCCTTCTGCCGCGTCGTCCAAATCACGACTCTCATAACACCTAGTAAGCAAAAGAGCGCATAGTGCTCAGCCCTAGATAACGGAGGTACGACATTGCTACAAACAGAACTAGCCTCAAGGAGAAAGGACTTTCCACGCAGCATACGAACCATGAGATCTTCAAGAAACTTACACAACGGAGCAACAACACTGCAGTGGAAGAAGGCATGATCGACGGTTTCCGCCGACAGCCCACAACACAAGCAGGTTAATTTCGGTGTTAGGCCCGCTGCATGAAGCTTCTTGCCAACCCAGAGAGCCCCTCGAATCATCATCCAGGTGAGTGATGCCTCATCGTTAGTGAGACATTTCAACGCAGGCGCCCAAGCCCATATGGAGCAAGCCTCCTGCTTTGTAAGCCCGATCTCGCCAATCAGTTCATTTTGAACGCCCCCCCACTAATTAATACCCGATATAATGCCCTAAGAGACAACGCTTGGGCGTTGGAGAGGCCATCCGTAACCCGCAAGAGAAACTGGAGAGCCAAACGACATTCTTTATAGAAGGAGCACTCGCCAAGAGGAGTACGGCCGGCCTCCTCCTCAAGGATGGAAAGTTTTTATGGACGTCCTCTTTAACGAGGGCGCCGTTCTCATCCGCCAGCATACACATTCGATCCAGTTATCTAATGCGAAGCGTGTGTTGACGAATCTCAACGCTAGGCATGCCCAGACAGCCCTCAGAAGGATGAAGGCAACAAATCTCGTGACGCACCTTGGGAGCCTTGCCTTCTCCCCCAAAGGAAGGAGAACAAGAGCTGAATTAAGCCCAAACGAATGGCACGCGGGAGAGAAAGTACCAAGAGTCGGTAAAGGAGAATCGGGTAGATACTTCCGCCCTCCCCTTTAAGGAGAGCTTCCTCCGAGTCCACAGACGAACTGCGCACTCGGCCTTCTCTCGAACCTCCGAACAATTCATTTCCAACTGGAGATCAGGACCGAAGAAGACGCTGAGAATCTTGATCCGCCCGTCCGTCCAGAGGAATGATCCGGGAAGAGAAACTCCCTTCCAGGCACCCAATCGCAAGCCGACAGACTTATCGCGATTGATCTTGGCCCCTGTCACAGTCTCATAACATCTGATTTCTATGCTAACTTCGTCAATCTTGGCTTTGCTCAACACAAAAACCGAAACGTTGTCAGCATAGGCGGAGTACCTGGCCGAGGTGGTAGCACCAGGTACAGAAATTCCGCGAAAGACCGGATTCGCCTTTAACTTGCGAAGGAATGGCTCCAACGCAAGAACGTACAGCAAAGGCGAAAGTGGACAACCTTGACGAATGGAGCGAGATAATGTGAAGGGTTTCGATCTTAACCCATTCACTTCCACCAGCGCACCGGGGGATTCGTACAGCAGTCGGATCCAGGAGCGAAAGTACGGCTCGAAACCGGCGGCGAAAAGGACAGACTCCAAAAACCGATGGTCAACACTATCGAATGCCTTGGACTGATCCAAATTGATCAGCGCGGCTTCAGTGTCGGTTTTCTCGATGATCAGGCGTACCAAATGAAGGTTGTCCTGAATAGTCCTGCCCTTCACAGCACAAGTCTGCTCGGGGCCAATCAGACTAGGGAGGACAGCCTGCAAACGGCGGGCCAAAACCTTGGCAAAAATCTTTAAGTCAGTATTTAACATCGTTAAAGGCCGATAATTATCTATGCCACCCACACCGCCCTTGCTCTTGCGAAGCAACTTGATTACACCCCTGGTGAAGCGACGAGGTATAGACCCCTACTCCATCCAGTTGTTATAAACGAGCGCCAGCAGAGGAACAAAAACTGCCTCAAGTACAGTTCGTAGGGAAGACCATCCAATCCTGGAGTTTTATCCCGGCCAACCAATTTAGCGCATCCCAGATTTCCGTCTCTGTTATTGGCCCCTTGCACCCAGCTGCTTTAGCCGCCTCGAGGCGGGGAAAGTCATCCAAATAGGTATGGAACTGAGCAGAGCTCAGACCGGGCTCCCTGGTGAAAAGATCCTGGAAGTAATCCCGAAAAGCCCCACATATACCCATGTCTGTAGTCACGGTACGTCCATCCGGCAATGTGATGTCCTTGATATGCCGATTGACTGCTTGCCTAGCTTCCTCTGCACGCAATTCTGCGGCCATATTCGTTGCCTCAGAAGACATTCTTTTTAACCTAGCCCTAACTACCAGAGTTTGATCCTTCTTGATAAGCAAGGAGGCCAGCTCGACCCTTGCTAAGGCTACGTCCCCACTATTACGGGATTTAACTGTCCGATCAACTTTTTTCACTATCGCCGTTTGCGCCGCTAAATTAGCTAAGTTGAGCCGACGGCTAAAGTCGGCAGCAAACGACCTAATTTTGGATTTAAGTGAATCCCACCAATTATTTCCAACCACAGCCCCCGTCAGTTCCCGCTTTAGTGTTAGTAATAGCTGTTCCTGGAAATCTTGGCTATCAAATAATGACGCGTTCAATTTCCAGTATCCAGCCAACTTAACCTTAGGCTTATCTAAGTTTACACGAACCCGGTCGAGCCTATGATCAGTGTAAACTATGGAATGGAAACTTGGACAACCTAAGAGCCCTACGTCGACTCTCATAACTAGGACTCGGTCAAGGTAGCTTGCGCGTACCTTCGAATCCGAGCTGCCCCTATTAGTCCAAGTCCACACTACCTCCCGGGGGCATTCATTTCGGTATTTATCGACAAGATCATTCCTGTCGATAAATTCCCGAAATGGTTTCACATCCGGGTTGTTAGTACCCGATCTTTCTCCTATACGATCCTTCTCAGGGTCAAGGACGCCATTCCAATCCCCCGCTAAAATTACTCTCCTCGATGTTCCAAAGAACGACTCGAGCCGCCGAAACAAAGCAGGATGCTCCGCATGGTCACTGGGAGCATAAACCCCAATGAGCCGAAAAGACTTCTCCTTTATATCCAGCACACAAATCCTGCCCGCTGGATCTGCGAAGACAAGCGCCCACACCGCACCCAAAGACTTGCTCACTAGCCAGGAAACACCTCTAGAACGACCATCAAAACATGCTGAATAGAGATCGTAATCCGTAGACAGTATGCCCTCATAGTCGCCAGCTAAAAACCGGGTTTCCTGCAGACAACAAACATCCACACCGAGGCGCTGGAGATCATGACTGAGTCTCACCCTCCGAGACTCTGACCTCAGCCCCCGGGCATTCACGCTTGCTAACCATAGAGCCATTGTGATACGTAATTAGGGTTGGGGTCCTGGACAGAACATGGACGGGGATAGGATGCCGACAGCCTCTCCCATTGACCCATGGCCCATTTCATTCTTGATAGTGCCGTCAGAGGAGACGCCGCCAACATCCCAGGGAAAGGTTAATTTCAGAGCCCTATAGAGGGGCGGATGAACCAAATCCGGGACCCGTCCTGAACAAAATTTTTCCAAGTTCGAGAGCCGTTCTGATTTGGTAATCACAATTGGTGGTGTCAGGAATATTACTTTCGCAACCTCCTCGACCATGCCCCAAGTCTGCCGCGCCCCCGGCCCAGTGCGGATAACAGTTAGTATCCTTGGTAATTTGGCCTTGCACCAAACACGTCCGAAGTCCTTACAATTTAAATATCAGAAGAATGAAGTTTGAAATGTGAAAGGATAAAATATTTCGTGTGTACATTAAAGAAAAGATTTATTTACATTATGGCAAGTGTAAGAAGGAAAATACAAGTGAAATTTTGTTAACTGAGCACTATAATATATTTGCGAAAAGAAAATGTTCATTGAGAAAATGCATGCAGTTAGGTAGTTATTATCGTACGTAGTAGTAATGTAGGTATTTGAAATGTCTGCAGAAGTTTAGAGTTTATGGTTGTGTACTGGATATCGGCTCGGAACGAGAAATCGGGGAGCCGAGTTCGAATTCCAGCTGAATTCATTGCATTCACTTACGCGCAAATACCCTTGGGAAAGGTATTAATCCGTCTCTTCCTTCCAGTTATGGGTTAAATAACAGGACAGATTGGATTCTATAGCCTTGGACGGCAACCAGTCTACCGCAGAAAGCAATGGTAACCTACTGCGGGATAATCTTCTGCCCAGTCAGTCATGTTTCGAAAGAGACATGATCGCCCAAGCGCGTATCACGTATGGCACTTAACTGACTGACTAGCGGAGTGTAAAGATTTTGTTCCTCCCCTTTTTTCGTAGGTCACGTCAGGTTGAGAGAAAGAGAAGGCAAAAACAAATAAAGGACTGGTACTTAACACGTTCATTTTATACTTGTTGCTTTTGTCCTCTTTAGCGGTGTGGTGTGAAAATGAAGAAAAGGACATTGAAAGAAGAGGTCAAATGAAACTGTGGCATGACCTACGTTCGGGTTGGCGTCTTGAATTTTTCTTCGTTACATTGTCACGAGGTCATCAGCTAACCGCTCCTATATCAACTGCCCTTTTGATATGGAGTGAGGTGGTTTAAAGAGGGAAACTTCTCATGATGTCTACTCCAGCTTTTTCACTCTGGTGTGAAAATACGTCATAGGTGAATTTGATGTTTGTAATCCAGTCAGCATTTAGCTAGCTTTTCACACTGACTTGTGAATTTTTCTTAGCTGGATTTTTCAAATTTGTTTGAATTCCTTTTTGCGGGTGTGCAATTTTGCTTTGTTTTTTTCCCAAATGTTATAGTCGTTTGAATCCGATTTTGCGTGTGTGTCATTTATTTTGTGTGTTTTAGTTGGTTGATGGATTATATAGGATTTGTATCCTATAATGTATATGTTTTTCGTGTATATGAGAACACCTCTGGCTGTAGTTGATTGTGCCCTCCTGAATTATTTATACCCTCATGTATTGATCAGTTTACTCATATATGTACAGGTTGATATCAAAATCCGAATGATGTCGGTATATATGTATAACATTTGTTAAGAAGTATAAATGTAAAACATAACATCTCGTTTGGCGGTGAAGGGTGGACATATATGTGTATAAATGTTTACATTGTTTTTATACATACGCGTATTAGATCTAATAAGCCAGTGGGAAAAATGAATAGATATACGTTAAAAACGGATTTTGTTTATATATATATATATATATATATATATATATATATATATATAATGAATTATTTTGAACATTATTTTTACCGATACTCGTATTTAAGTAGATATTCTGTTTTTAATCAAACAGTATTTTTATATTTATATCTTCCGGCCTGATTATTTACGATAAATTTTTATTACGAAAACGTGTGCTATCCAGCACGATTCGAATTAAAAACAGAATATCTACTTAAAAACGAATATCGGTAAAAATAATGCTCAAAATAATTCATTACAAATTGTCGGTTGCTTATAACCAAGTTTCGTTAAAATTCGTTAATTTCCGTAACATGTTTTACATATATATATGTGTGTGTGTGTACATGGATTCGCTATTCATAGATGTATTAGTGGGTGAACACAATAATTACATGTGGATATTAATGGATGAAATCTTGTATGAATACATTTGTTTTTACACATGTATATAAATACAGACATGCCTGTAGGGAGATGTAGGTATGTAAGTGTCCATGTGTGTAAGTATTCAAATACATTCGTATTTTATGAACATGTGTGAGAATTGTTATTATACTTGAATATATTTTACTACTATTCATACGCGTGGAAATCCAGTCATTATAAAAATACTAGCAGTATAGCCGGGCGTTGTTCGGGTGAAATGAAAGCTTTAAAACTAATCCATGGTCCTGGAGCTCAGACTCTTTGAACTTTGGCACGAAAGACTAAAAAGAAATAGTTGTTTCCAGTTAAAGCGAAACCGAAGACGGAAAGAAAAATGAATGGATGTAAGTCAAATTTTGATTTCTTGGTATCGATATCAAATAAGTTTTTTTCGTCGTGAACTGAATTTTGAAGGCTAAATAAGTCCTCTGAGTAAATGGTATCATGGCTGAGAATAAGAACTACAATTATACCTACTTAGAGACAAACCCGAAGCAAAAACTAAAATAAAAGGGCTGAAAAAATACAGACATACAGGCAGATAAATAGACACACACAAACATATTGCCTTATATATATATATATTTTCTGCACTATTGTGAGAACTGCAACCTTGAAACTTCTGAATATCGTTTCTTATGTCTTTGTCTATGAGTGTATCAAATTTTATTAAAATCGGATCGCTGCTTCTATAACCTGATTTTTCGATTATCAATTTTCGATATTTACCTCGACACAAAACCTAGCTAAGAACACTCGCAGACGCTTATAATACAATTGTGTAAATTTTCAAGAAAATCAGTTCAACCGTTTCAGAGTCTATAGGTAAGGGACACACACAGACACACACACAGACACACACACACAGACACACACACAGACAAGGTTCCATTTATAAATAAGTTTAGATGTATGTGAGTATGCGAACGCAGAATTTATATGTGAGCATGGATGGATGTGTGTCAGTGGGTATATATAAGTATAAACACAGGCGCATTTGTATGTACATATGTAGATGTATGAACGTGTATGTATGTGGATATAAATAAGTATACGTGAATGTGTTAATATATAGTGTTACACGTATATACGTATTCATGAGCTTGTGTGTGGGCGTATAATGGCTTTATTGTCACTATCAAAGAGGTATGTTCTCTTCGCCACTGGTCTAGATATCCAACTGAGCTAACGCCAATGTCTCTGTTTTTCAATCCTTTCATTTGTTTTCCTTTTCATTTAAAAGAAATGCTTATTCCGGAAAATAATTTGTAACAAATAGAACGAATATAGTGTGGTCTGAAGAAGTGAGCTAATTTAGCTCATAGAAATGAATTAACCAATATAAATGACATGTTGAGTTTTCCTTTATATATATATATATATATATATATATATATATATATATATATATATATAATGTATATTTCTTTACTTTCATGTATTCCAAACCCCGATGACATTTCTGTAAACACATTATTTTCGATATTTATTTACGCCACACACGCTATAATCCGACAAGATCCATTGACACGTGGTAGTTCAAATATAACATATTTACTCTTTTGCAGCAAATGGAAAACAGGAAAGTATAACTGTGAAATAGGCACGGAATTCCGTTTTCCGTTTAATAACCAAAAGAAAACTATCTAAGACACCATTACCAATTTCCCTGTGGCTCCACAATTCATCCAACCGGAGAAAAGTATTGATAACATTATGGCGTCTTCATCTAAATGTCAACAAGAACTTCGAAAGTCTGAGTTTAAAAACACATTTTAAATTAAATTCACACAGTCTAGTTTTGCAGTAAGATTGAGACATTTTCAATGAATACAGATTACCCATAATCTACAAACTTCATCATGGCCAGAAAATTAGCTTAAAACCAATTTATATTGACAGGAATATCACATGGAAAATATTCCATGCACTTTAAAATTTCCTCATCATTGTTTTCACTTCTCGTTGATAAGGAACACAGGCAAAAATTCTGAACTTTTCTCGATATACATCCAATTCCTCAATAGGGCAACTAGTATTGTAACAAAAGACATGATTTACCTCGGAATTCGAAACGAGCACGAACGTGTCATGCCTGCAAGATAATAAAAAAGAAATATGGCCGCTATTGATGGCACAATTTTTGCGTGCCTATCTCGTCCAAAACGAGCCGGTAGTTGCACACATGCAAATTTTGGCAGTTTTATAGTTTATAGTTGTATTATATGCTGTATTTATGAGCTCGAGTGTTCAATATCAATATTTACACTCTGACTTAATAACGAATTTTATATAATCCGACAATTTCATTACTTCAAATCCATTAAAATAATATTTAACATAATTAACAATCTGCACACACACACACACACACAACACACACACAACACACACAAATATATATATATATATATAAATACGCAAAATAATATGTATTAATAGAAGAAAGAGGAACACCCTTTATAACAACGCGTTTTTCTTCTTGCGGAACTTTATCAAAGCTAGTATAGATAGATAGATAGATAGATAGATAGATAGATAGATAGATAGATAGATAGATAGATAGATATCGTAGTGATCCTAAAGATGTAGCTTTAAAATAAATAGTCATTTTACATTTAGACTTTTTAAAAAATCGTTCTGATCCTCATGCTCGTTACTATATATATATATATATATATATATATATATATATATATGTATATATATTGGTACAAAGAGATTGTTTCTTTTTCCAAAGCAGATTCATACCGACTTCGAAGTTTCGTGAAAATACTGTATGTGATGTCCGCACTCCTTTGTACATTAAAGACAGAAGCTGATGATAGTTCGCCTGAAATAGGCCCATACTTCCGATTTACCATGAAATAACGTGTCTGCCTTAAATTTTCTTATATATATATATATATAAATACGATGTTAGATCAAAAAGTCCCCACCCTGACACGTAGTTGATATTTGAAGTTCGACCCAGTGTTCCTAATTTTTTATATTGATTACTGAAGTGCATTCATCAGCTTGGAAATTATGAGTGACATTTGTATTTGTCTGTCTTTACTTACTATCTGTACGTATCTTTTTATCGTTGACCATCTTCTAAATCTCCACAAGACAGATACTTTTAAGAATAGCATTGGTGTCTTTAGAGAGTTTTTCATACCCTAAGTTAACTTATATATAAGATATAATTTACTGAATAATTTTAGCAAAAATCAGTAAAAAAAAAAAAATATCGATAAACAGTCCTTGCAAAAACAACGCTTAACATCAATACAATTGATTAAACCTAAATAAAATCTTCAGCTTTCAAGAAAAGCAAGTGTTTATCAGTCAGTTGATTTAAGGAGCCATTTTCAATTTGTTTATTTAGAAATACTCACGCAAACTTTCAGTTCATCAATCAGCCATAACAGAAAATTTAACCGTAACAAATTTATTTTCGAGCTTACTTTTACAAAGCACTTCTTGTTATTTATTCAATAATCTGCCCAGAAAATATAAGAAGAAAGAACTCGACTCTAATTCCTTTTTCCAGCACAAATTACATCATTTTTTTAAAAATCCACCGCGCAAAATTTTTCTGTAACAAATTTCCAATTCACTTTGTTCTCATATATACCTCGGTAGAGTTGCACGATTTTATTATTGTTTCCTTTTTAAGTAGGTTTTATAGTTTTACAAATCTTTTCCTTCTGTTTCTCGGTAGCCCTCATATTTTCGATTATATCCTTCATCCTAACTTCTTTCTCAGCATATTTTCTTTAAGTAACAGTATTTTATAGATCGATTCTCGCGTCAATAACGACGGGTGAGGTATGAGTAAATTCTATTTTTTTACTGAAAACCTGCTCAAATAAATTGTTTAACCTGGTTAATTGCCTGGGCTCTCCGTCATAGGATCATGTCACATGACAGTTCATGCTACAAACGCAAACATTTTTAGATCCCAGTATCTCATCTCCTAGCATTTTTTATAATTGTTTTACCCCAAGCAAGGCAATACTGTCACTGGTGCGCATGGGGGCTATATGGGGGAAAAGCGAAAAGAAAAAGGAACAAGTTACAGAGGGAGTCTGAAAATGAATAGAAGGAGGAGAATACTGGTGTGTGGAGAGTTACGGGAGAGTTGAGTGAAAAGGAAGAACAGCAATATACTGATGTGTAGGGGAAATGATAAGTGAAAGAAGAGATTCAAGGATGGAAAAGACGGTAATAGACATTGCATTTAAACTCTAGCAGACTGTAGCTATCAGGGAAGCAAGTATACAAAAGAGAGGTCCTCAGGAGAGATGTGCAAGTAAAGAAGCCGAAGGAGTTAACGTGACGCCTACATTTGACTCTTTTGATTATAAAATGGTGGAACCTAGTAACCAGTCTAGTAAATTTGTGTAGAGGGGGCACGAAGGAGCTAAGCTCGTCGAAACTGAAGCAGTGAAAATATTTATGGCAGAGACAAGCCATAACCAGTTAGTGAGCAAGTGACTGGTGTCGGGTTGTCAGATTAGAATCTATTTCATTGCAGATTCTGCTTCGAATTTTGTTGAGGGTCCCAAAATGAATAGTAGGGGCACCCGATGCCTATAGTAATCAATACAGGGACAGATATTAGAGTTGTATATGTGCAATGTGCATTTAGGCTGATGAATCCTATAAAAATATCATTCATTCTTTGTCAACACTATCCAGGCTGGTTCGAATTGAGAAGTTTTACTTAAAAAAGAATGGTTTCAAAACATACAAGAGAAAAAAAAGACTGTCGCGATATGTACCCATCGTTTAGCCCTTCAGTTAAGTGTCATACGGGATACACACTTGAGTGATCATACCTCGAAAGAGACATGACTGACTGGTCAGAAGATTTTCCCGCAGTAGATTGGAATTAATATCTACGGTAGGCTGATTGCCAACTAAGGGTGCAGAACCCAATCTGTTCTGCTATTTGACCTATAGCTGGAGGGAGAAGAGACGAATTAATAAATTTCTAGTTTTACTTTTCTTTAGTACCGTGATGTGTATGGTTTAAAATGCTTTCTCTTAATTTAAGGCTATTTTCATGTTCATTTAAATTGCTCTCTGAATACCCCTTACAAGTAACAAGAAATGATTTATGTTCAGTCAGTCAGTTAAGTGCCATATGTGATACATACACACTTGGGTGAACATGTCTCGAAAGACTAACTGAATTACCCCTGCCATTGCTTTCTACAGTAGATTGTTTGCCCACCAAGGCTATAGAACCTAATCTACCTCGCTATTTAATCCATAGCTCGAGCGAAGAGCGACGGATTAAGACCTTTCCTAAGAACATATTCCCTTAAAGGTATGCAACGAATTCGACTAAAATTCGAACTCGGCTCCCAGATTTCTCATTCAGGGCTGATATCCACTGCACCACAACGCACATCCTGTTACATCATATCCATTATATCACCAGTACATCCGAGTTAGCATCATCTGGTATTCCAAAGAGGTCATCCACCCAGGTACTCAACAGGCTCAATGTTGCTTAACTTAATAAGTGAGTGATTGAGTGAGTGAGTGGTAGCCTTAATTTTTTTATGCTCTAAGATGAATTGTCATTAATGTTTTCCTGGCTACATTAAAATTTTCGAGCTTTTAAACACGATACTACCTCCGACAAAAAACCCAGCTGATGTTGATCAAGTAAAAGCTGTTATTTTGGCAGGACTGTGCTAGATATTTTTAAACAATACTTCTTTGGACTGCCATTGACAGTCTGAGAGGATTGACTTCGTGCGTCAGTCGTTCACTTTATCGAACTCACTGCCTTTGGACGGAGAGGAATCCAAGCGAGGCTCCGCCGGAGGTTAGAGTCTGGGTAAAAGCTGACAAGCTTACGTGCACGGTTTTAACAAGGATTATTCGCCTTGGGCTGCATTTACCTGAGGTTTCTTAAATAATAGGAAAATACTTGTTTTTGAATATTTTTTTTTTACGTGCTCCACAAAAACGCACTCGCAGGTGTGTGCAATGTCGAACTATAAATTAGCATGGTTTCTCAGATGTTTTATTGTTAAGGAGGAAGTAAGAATCTACTGATGATAGTGTTACTAATTAACCATAGTTAGGGGAAGAAGAGGTAGATTTATGCCTGTTCTAAAGGTATCTGCGTGTCAGTGAATGTGACGAACCTAACCGGAACTGGAACTCGGACCTCCGATTAACGATTCCGAGCCATTATTCATTACACTAAACGCACATTCAAGCTTACAGCACCTGGTATTGTCAAGTGATCATTCATCTAGCTACTGATCAGGTTCGACGTTACTTAACTTGGAAAGAGATTTTAGGCGCTGATTTATATATATCATCAGTTTATATATACAATCTATCTCCAATAATGAGCACGCTTCCACCATCAATATAGCAAATTTTAAATAATATATATTAAATTCTGAAACCGCTGTTCCAACGTGATATGGTCGTAAGCCATATGTAAACCTCTGAGCAAATTAATTGAAACAACTGATTTACATTCATTTTTCTTTCAACATACGGGCTGTTTTAGGTGACAGGGTGTAAACGATTTCTATTTTTCTTTTCGATTAGGTCATTAGCAGTGGTGTGCAGTAATATTAATCTATTTTCAGGGTGTATGATGAAAATTGGTTGGCCTTGATAAATATTGCTTCATCTGTGATAGCGTTGGACTTTTATCATGCTCAGACAATATTGTCTAGACTGTCGATTGTCCATTGTCTGCGATGGATGTTACTCCACGAAAGAATTTGAAAATTGTAACACTACACGAACAAACTGGCAACCCGTACAGAGAGATCGTGGATATTGTTTTTCTCAGCCTTTCAACTGTCAGTTGTATCATGAAGATGAATAAACAAATTGGATCCATCAGTCCAAAACGTCAAAATAAATGCGACTGGAAGAGAAAAACAACATAAGGGACGACGTATACGTAATCAAGGAAAGTGTCAAAGATCCTCGGCAGACATTATACGTTTTGTTTCAGTTAATCTGAACAACAGTTTATAATGGAAACTGGGTATATTTTTAAAAAGAGGAAAGAAATATTAGTCATTATACAAAAAAAAAAAAATTCGTTCTTGTCTACAAATGTTTAAAAACGTATCCCATTTTTGGTAGCAGACTGCTATAGTATTTTTCATTATCTTGCCATTTATCTGAAACTTCTAATTTTCAACTTCCTGCATATTCTTTATTGCTAAAAACAAAGAAAAAAAAAAAGAAAAAGCTCGACGTTTTGTCAACCACTGATTATTCAGCAGCATTCTAAACACTAAAAGCAAAGACGAATTACCTCCCTATGTCCCCACTCCCGTCAAAATCCCACTTTTTGCCCCTAGCAGGCGTGGCAAACTCAGCAGATAAAAAACTTTAATAATATACATAAAAACAATGCAAATATTCATTCGAATAGTTTGTGAATTTATTTTTTTTTAATTTCAGACCTTTATAAAAAAACAAAAACTTCTTTCTCATATAAGCATAAATGATTTGCATTAACGTGGTCATAAACTAGAATGCCGTTTTGTCGCTTGGTAAGTATTATTTCACCATTGGCAGAATGTCTTAAAAGTGTGTGTAATGTGTAGCTTATTGAAGTAGTACTCTTATCGGTGTAATGAAATTAATTCCCTACGCAAATGATTGGCTAATAACCGCGTATAATCTAATAGCAGGCTAACAGCGCCTTGATCTGAAAAGGATTACACATTTTCGTTCTTTCGTCTGAAGTGCTTCCTGGGAGTTGATCGGGTATTATTTTTCTTGTTTCCAAATGTGCATACGTGGAATCACCAGTCAACAAAATTGTACTTTAACAGAGTTAAACACTTTTTACAAATTTGATTTTAATTCCTATGAAATAAATATTCCATTAAACATTTCTAAGACATAACGTATGTGTAGCAACTAATGTATATATATATATATATATATATATATATATATATATATATATATATATATATTCCATTTGTAAACGAGTTATTACGCGACCTACGTTTCTACCACGAGTGGTGTCTTCAGGCTATTTGCAATAATTGATTATACCGTTTACCGTTTTTATTTTGAACGCTCACGTGGCAGGAATTTTCGAACGAGTAATTTTTAAAATTACAAGGAATTATGGCGTTTTCATCCATAGTTGTATGAACCTAAGAGGTATTTGTTAGTATGGTTACACTTAGTCACAATTTCCGTTCTTTCATTCAATAGTTTACATATGTAGACTGTGCCAAGAAGAAAAGTTAGAGATTATGCTATTCCCAAACAAAAGCGGACAGAGAAAAAAGGTCAACGGTAAAATCAATTATTGCACATCGCCTGAAAACACAACTGATGGTAGAAACCTAGGTCACGTAATAACTCGTTTACAAATGGAAACTATTCAAAGTTCTACAATATAATTGTATTGAACACCTTTTTAATACAAACATGCACTGGTCTAACCTTTTTATGACCAGAAACTAAGTAATTATACAATCAATATATATATATATATATATATATATATATATATATATATATATATTTCGATTTGGCCGATCGTAAATTCAAGTTGCGTGAAATAGCAGAGGAGTTGAAAATATCAAAAGGCAGTATATTTACAGTTTGCATGAACCTCTGTCAATGAAAAAGCTGTGTTCAAAGTGTCTGTCGTGTTTGCTCACAGTCAATCAAAAGCAAAGCGGCGACGATTCAGTGCATTGTTTACAACTGTTTTAACGCAACAAGAAAGAGTTTTTTTTAATCATTTCACCCGAAGCAAAACATTCCACTGCCACTATTGAACATGAGGCTACGTAGGGGAAGGTAAAGAGAAAGAGTGGTTAGATATAGGAAATATAGGAAATGTCAGAAGGAGGATGATAGATGGGTAAGTATACCGAGGCTGGGGGTTGGGTAGATGATGCTTGCGTAAATATGTTAGAATGGATAAAATATGGTCCTACCACTTAACGCCAGAGTCAAATCGGCAGTCAGCTGAGTGGACAGCAGCAGGTGAAAGCCGTCCTAAGCGACCACAGACGCAAACATCAGTAGGTAAGTTTAACGCTTCTGTATTTTGATATGCGCAATGTATTTTATTTATCGATTACCTAGAGAAACAAAAAACATCAATAACGATTATTATATAGCCTTGTTGGTGTGTTTGAAGGAAGAAATTGCCATAAAACGGCCACAAATAAAGAAAAAGAAAGTGATCTTTCTCCAAGACAGCGATCCATGTCCCAAGACGGTCGCAACGATGTCAAAACTATTCCCACGATTCTCCAGATTTGGCTCTCAGCAAGTACTGGCAGTCTTCAGATATCAAACGAACTCTCCAGGGAAAGAGATTTGGCTACAATGAAGAAGCGATATCGGTAACTGAGGCGTTCTACAGAAAAGACATCGAATTCGTTGGAGAAGCGTTGGAAACAGAGTATCACCCTAGAAAGAAAATGTGTTGGTGAATAAAGTCAGATGTCGATTAAAAGTCGTTGTTTTATTGGTTAGGCCCGGGATTTATTGAGTGATGATTTATTTATTCATGTATTAATACGAATCGCCAGATAAAACTCGTAAGCGCGAAACCATACTAGCGAAACATACTGATCACCTAAATTTAAATATCGAAAATCTCTACATTTGAAAACTTCGTTTCGTTTCAGACTGTTATGGTGCCCTATCTATAAGAATGAACTCTTCCTGCGCCAATAAAGACTAACCTGAGTGATATCCCGTGACGCAGATGAATGACTGAAAATTCCAGAGTAAGTCTAGTGACAGTCAAGACGCAGCGAAATTTTAGCGTTCGGACTTACACTTCATTTTTTCTGATTACTAACACTTATTATTGTATATATTGTTCTGTTATTCTAATACACTGTTTATACCTACCTTCTTGTTTCTCTGTCTTACTTTCGGTCCAAAAAAGGTCACAAAAACTTGGCGACGAAGATTTCACCATAACACAAAGTGTTGTGTTATGGCGAAATATTAGCTAACGTCAAAGCTAACCTCGCAACCGAGATTGAAAAAGACCTCCAATCCACAGTGGACTGGGGTAAGAAATGGCTATTAAATTTTAATGCTTCTAAAACGAAGCTACTCTCAATTAACCATCATCGACAATCTCACCTACCTCCCATTAGCATGGACCAGGCTTGCCTCCCAGAGAGTAAAACACTACGCCTCCTTGGTCTCACACTTTCAGCGAACCTCAAATAGAATGACTATATCGAATCCATTGCTAAATCCGCTGCTATGAAAGTCGGTTCTCTGTGTAGGGCCCGGAATTTTTTTCCGTCTAAATCTATCCTGCACAAATATAAATCTACCATCCGCCCGTGCATTGAATACTGCTGCCATATCTGATCGGGTGCCCCTGCTATTCTCCTCGGGCTTCTCGATAAGGTTCAGAGGAGGGTCTGTAATGTGATAGATACCGACTTGGCAGACCGCCTGCAGTCTCTCTCCCACCGGCGCGACGTGGCTTCCCTGTGTCTCTTCTATAAATACTTTCACAGCTTCTGCTCCGATGTACTTAGATCACTGGGGTGCCCCCTAAATACGAATTTGCTTGAGATACTAGATTGGCAACTAGATCCCACCCTTTTACAGTGAAACCGATAAAATGCAACCGTAACTTCTACTCCAACAGTTTCTTTTCTAGCACTTCCCGACTGTGGAATTCCCTTCCACACGATTGCTTCCAAGACGGCTAAAATCTCCAGGAGTTTAAATGTAAGGTCAATAGACACCTCCTAACACACTAACCTGCTCCCATTCTATCAAACACTCTTCCCATCTGCCCAACCCTCTTCCTCGGTATCCTTACTCATCTGTCACCTTCCTCCTGACATTCCCTGTGTCTAACCACTCCTTCTCTTTACCTTCCCCTATGTAGCCCCATGCGCAATAGTGGCAGTGGAATGCCTTGCTTGGGGTGAAATGATTAAAAAAAAATTGAGTAATTGAGCAACTGAGTAATATTGTAATACAACTGTTTACTTGTCTAATTTGAATCTGTCTTATAACTGTTGAGTATACACACACACACACACACACGCATATATATATATATATATATATATATATATATATATATATATATTTATATATGCGCGTTACTCTTCAGCAATAAACTGGGTTCTTCCGGTGACTGGAATGTGTATACACCACTTATATATAACACACTAAAATTTTTTCCTCTCTCATTCTATGTACCTTTGTTACTCCTTTGCGAGTCAGTCAATGCAATTTTCTGCCTAACCTCATAAGCAAGAGATATACTGTATTTTGATTATACGTATTTTTAAAAATATTAATATTAATAATATTAATAATATCCGCTTAAAATGTTCCCTGGCGCACAGCCGGGTGTATTTAATTTGGTTTTTTTGTGAAGACTTTCATTATTTTCTGCAATATTTTCCATTGCATTCAGCGCTGAAATGCCGCGGGTCTACCTGACAAGCCCGGCAAATCATTCAACGACACTCTTTCGCTTGTTTCCGTTTCATAAACTACGAATTGCTACCTCTTTTGTTTTACGACATCCTCTAACCGGGCAAAACATACAATTATTACAATTATCGAAACTAATTGTTAACTCAAATCCAAACAACTTCCTCTTTCCATCTATCTTTCTGTTAATTACTTCCAAGGATTTCTTTTCTGTTATTTCTTTTTTTTCCTCTTTTGTTAATTTCTTTATTTTGACTTCGTCTTTGTAGTTTCTTTCAATTTTCTTTTTTTAATCATATTACCCGAGCAAGGAGGATGTGCGTTGTGGTACAGTGGATATCGGCTCGGAACGAGAAACCGGGGAGCCGAGTTCGAATTCCAGTTGAATCCATTGTATTCACTTACGCGCAAATAGCCTTAGGAAAGGTATTAATCCGTCTCTTCCTTCCAGTTATGGGTTAAATAGCAGGACAGATTGGGTTCTATAGCCTTGATCGGCAACCAGTCTACCGCAGAAAGCAATGGCAAACTACTGCGGGATAATCTTCTGCCCAGTCAGTCATGTCTCTTTCGAGACATGATCGCCCAATCGTGTATCACGTATGGCACTTAACTGACTGACCCAAGCAAGACAGGACAGCCACTAGTTCGCAGAATGTTACACACAAATGCAACACACACACACACATACACACACACACACACACACACACACACAGAGTGAGAGGGGGGAGGGAGAAAAAAGAAGGGAGTGAAGAAACAGATAATGATAGATGGAATTCTGCAATTGACTTCGAAATTAAACTTTTGGTGTGTGTAGCTTTCAGGGAATCAAGTAAATGGAAGGTAGTTCCACGGCGAGAAAAGAAACGATTAGAGTCGGTCTTATTTAACTATTTCCACAGTAAAAGTGTAGGACCTAGATGCCAATCTAGTAGCACCCGTGATCGTATGAGTTCGGAGCATCGGAGGAAAAAATAACTTGTCAGAGCGGTTACCATGGAAATATTTGTAGAAAAGCCAGAGAGAAGACATATGACGTCGATGAGAAACGCCTTCCAAGTCAAGATGCCAAGTCACGATCGATTACATTGCAGATCCTTCTTCAGTCGTCAATGCACAGACGAATAGTAGCTTTATAAATGTGCAAGATAAATTCTGACAACAAAAATATCTCCTTTTCTTTTTTAAAATTCATCTGTAACTATGTATCCCTTCCACTTGCTTTCAATAATTCTTTTCATCGTTTTTGTAATTTTTTTTCCTACGCCCCATGTTTCTCTTTTTTTCATTCATTCTTTGTGCTCTCTCTTTTACTTTTTCATATTCTTTTTCATTCTTTTTTTTTTCTTTTATTCTTTCATTCTTTTTTCGTATTTCTTTATCCGCTATCATTTTCTTCCCCGTTTTTACTTGTATATACTGCTTTAAGCTTGTTTTCATTTCTATCATTCATTCTTGTTTTTCTTTCCTTTAATCCGAACTTTCAGTTTCTTCTTTCCTTCTGACTGCGTTTCGTATTTTATTTTTATTTATATTTTTAACTTTCTAGTGTTTTCTTTTTTCTTTCTTTCTTTCTTTCTTTCTTTTTATTCTTTTTCGGTATCTCCGAATGTATAATTCTAGATTCATTCATCCCTTCTCCTTTCTTTCTTTTTACTTTCTACTTTCTTTTTTCCTTTTCATCTTTTTTTGTAATTTTTTCGTTTTTTTTCCTTTCGTCCTTTCTTTCTTATCCGTTGATTCTCTAGAATTCTTCTATATGCGTTTGTTTCTTTATCAAATTCTCTTCTTCTTTTCCTTAAAATTTTCCTAATTTTTATCTCATTTTCTTGAACCTTCTCTGCTTGTTCAACGTTTTCAAGCCTTCCGTTTGGGGGTATTTCTTTTTTGGAGGTTGCAAAGTTTTCTGAGGCTGTTAAACTTCATTTAATATTCCATTCTG
The DNA here is from genome assembly GCA_037127315.1 of Ascarosepion bandense. NCBI lineage: Eukaryota > Metazoa > Mollusca > Cephalopoda > Sepiida > Sepiidae > Ascarosepion > Ascarosepion bandense. The sequence continues at coordinate 5,534,586 of JBBBDQ010000398.1, forward strand.
ATTCTTCTTACAGCCGTTTCACTGCTTGGGAGGAAGTTTTTAAAATCTTACAAAAGAATACTTCCAGAATATTCGACTTTAATTTATTGTGAAAAGAAAATCATGAAGATTACTAAAAATTAGAAACAACGTAAAACGAATTTGCTCCATTCCCTCTGTTTTGCATCATTAGTTCTTTCTTTCTTTCTTTCGTTCTTTACCATGCTTCTACTTTTTATCTCTTCACGTCTTCTTCTTTTTCTCATTTTTTTATTTCCTCTTTCTTTCTTTTAATGCCTTCGACATTCTTTACGTTTTCTTTCTTTCCTTTCTTTCTATCTCACACTTCTTTCCCTTCTCCTTCTCTTTCTTCCTTTACTATTTCATTTCCGCTTTCTTTCTAAGCCTTCGAATTCTTCTACCTTCACGTCTTTTTCATTCTTTCTATTTTCCTGTCCTTCCCACTGTTTCATTTCTTGTTTTTCTTCTTCCCTGAGGGCCCAACAAAAGACAAGCATTTGACTGAAAATATGAAGCATTAAAGTTGAATTCACTTAACAAAATCGCAATGAATGTATTTTTTCCTTTTTATTTCCATGACACAAGAAGCACCAAAAAACTCTACTTATAAAATAATTGCTTTTCAAAATCACGTATTTTTATTTTTTGTCTGATAGATGATTTCCTAAAACTCCATATTTATATTTTCGTATACATTTTGCTAATGGAACCCATGAAAAATCCACAATTATTGATAAATATGAGAATACTTTACTTGCATGATATAGATCTTAACATTAGGTATATAATAATTGAGCACGTTTGGCCCCTAAACAAATAATCTTTTTAGAAAAATAATGTAACGATAAAAGCAGACATAGGAGTGTAAAACTAAAAATATAAATTGTTTGCATATGGTTTCTTCAGGTGATAAAACTCTAGATTTAATATTGTAAGGTTTAACTTATTAATGATGTCGTATGTAAATGTCTACTTATACTTTTAATTAAAATTTGTTAAACTTATATTATTAAATTCTTGTTTTATTTTTCCACTTTATTAAATGCAAAAGAAAGAACTGCCAGTATTTTATTGTTCCTCATCTTTTATATTTACTTTCAGGAGATGGGCAGACATAACTCTTCACTAATTCTTATCCTTTGTAATTCTTACAATGATTGTCTATTCACAATATTTCCAAGTTTTTGGACTGCAATCCATTTACACTAGCTAATTTGTCGGTTGCTCGATGGGTTCCTTTGTCCATCTTGACTTCTGAATATCAAATTATCAAAGCCTTCTTCATTATGAATCCAAGGAACTTCATTTTTTTTTTAATATCATCATTACTCACATGTTTACTTCATTTTATTTTTTAGTGATCCTTCCTAGAATCACAATTCTCTTGTCTTAAGATTATTATGTTTGGTATTGTTAGATGTAAGAGGCTTAGAGTAATAATTTCATTTATGGATTCGTTTTCCATAGCACATTACCTTCTTGCGGATTATTTAAAACCAAAGAATGTTATTAGATTGAAACATTTTAGGAAGCTAATAATGATTTACTGATACAAGTACTGGTATTGGGAAAAGAAATGAATTAATCAGTCAGTTAAGTGCCATGCACGATACACGCTTGGACTGACTGGACAGAAGATTATCCCGCAGTAGTTTGCCATTGCTTTCTGCGGTAGACTAGTTGCCGACCAAGGCTATAGAATCCAATCTGTCCTGCTATTTAACCCATAACTGGAAGGAAAAAGATTATCCCGCAGTAGTTTGCCATTGCTTTCTGCGGTAGACTAGTTGCCGACCAAGGCTATAGAATCCAATCTGTCCTGCTATTTAACCCATAACTGGAAGGAAGAAGATTATCCCGCAGTAGTTTGCCATTGCTTTCTGCGGTAGACTGGTTGCCGACCAAGGCTATAGAACCCAATCTGTTCTGCTATTTAACCTATACCTAGAGGGAGAAGTGACGGATTAATCCTTCTCCCCAGGGTTATTCGCGCGTAAGGGAATATAACAGGAATTCGATCTCGGCCCTCCGATTTTTTCGTTCCGAGCCGATATCCACTGCACCAAAAACGCACAACTTATTTAGTAGCACGAATAAATACATGTGCTCAGAGAACCACAATCTGTCCTATTATTTAACCCATAATTGGAAGGAAGAGACGGATTAATACCTTTCCCAAGGGTATTTGCGCGTAAGTGAATGCAATGATTTCAACAGGAATTCAAACTCGGTTCCCCGATTTCTCGTTCCGAGCCGATATCCACTGCGCCACAAAACCTTTATCAATTATATTTACGTGTGAGGAAAATTAAGGCACCCAACTGGAATCGGAACACAGCTCTCCGTTCATTTTACCACCAACCCATCCGACCTTGCTGCACCTGATATTGCCAAGCAATCACCTATCTAGGCCTGACATTGCAAAAGTTTGGGGATCGTACGGAGGACAGTGTTTAAACGCTACCTAAGACCCTTAAATTGAAAGAGTTGTGGTTTTACTGAAGAACGCTAACCATAAACATGAATTAAAAATATGAGGAAGGCGGAAGATAAATCTTATCCAAATATCTGAGATATATAAAGTGGATTTATTTTTTACTTGGAGAATTTAATAAACCATTCTTCTAGACCTCAGAATATCAACATAGGCGTCTCCCAAAGCTTTGCTATTGATCTTTCTTTCTGCCTACTTGTCATTTTTTTTAATAATCCGCCTAGGAAATTATTTCTCAGGTCATGAGTAAACATCTCTGCTGATGATAGTAGAGTTTTGGACACGATAGCAAAAATGAAGCTTATTTCTCGTCTAGCCTTATTTTAACAACTATATTTCTTTTTCTTTTTTTAAGGCGCAGGAAATCATGGTCCTCCATGACTTCTTGTCATTTATATCGCTTAATAAGTTTTCTCGTGTTTCTTATTATCTTTCAAACCCGATTCTACCATTCATTTACTCAACTTCATCATGTTTGTTACACGTTGCTTTGCTCTGTTTATCTATTCTTAATGTCTTGTGAGTATCAGATTTTACAAGCCGTCCTTCCTCATCACGTGCCTCAAATATTTTAACTGCATCTTCTTGATTTCAAAGTATAAGTTTCCTTTTTGTTTCCATTTTCTCTAAAACAAGTTGCTGACATATTAGATCACTGGTAACCTCAACATCTTTCTATGTTTGTTGCTTCAAGTCTCTTCTACATATCTGTTGGAAATCATCTTTGATCATCCCAATAGATCTTCAGATCTCATTATTGCACTTTCGATTCTCTGTTAAAATATTTCCCAGATATTTTGTTTTTTATTCTACTTGTTTGATTTCAGTATCCCCGATATGTAATTTGCATTTTGGACTCATCTTATTGCTGATAACCATGCATTTTGTCTTCTTATAGTTAATACTTAGACTTTTCTTCTCGTCTTCCTTAAATGCATTCTGTAGGAGTTTCCTTTTTGTGTCTGCTATCAGCATTGTGTCATCTGCATATCTTATGTTGTTAAGAGAGTGGCTTTCAATAATAAATCTTAGCTAGACATTTATTTCACTCGGAATGGCCTGTAATTAAAATCTAAGAAATCAATTTAGGCTCTTTTTACTAATCAGTGGTCAGACCCTGGCTTTTTTCTAAATACGATGAACACATTCACTCCACACTTTGGCCGTCTATTTGGTTTCGTGTTTACAGAAGATCAGAAGTTAAGCCCATGTATATAATCCGTTCCTATAACAGATGTGAAAATCAGTAAATCCGTTAAGTGATACTCGCTTTGGCGACCATGTCTCACAAACATATAACTGATTCAGCAGTTATATCTCTTTTGAGTACATGATCGCTTACTTAACTCTATAAGTTATTTGTTCAGAACCGCTGTAGTCTGATATGGAACTGGAATTAACCAAAGTCTATATCCACAGGACCATCTGTTCTTGAAGATTAAGAGGGTTTTAAAGTGAGGTAACTACATGGCTACCAGAAGTGGATTCGCACATGGAATGAGAAGTATATACTCCAGTGATCAAAATAAAGTGTTTGGTTTGAAATTCCTAGCAGCTGAAAAAGGTCGGAGCGTACAATGGCCGAAACGTTTTAAACACGGCAGTAAATATGAGGACATGTATAGATGTCTCAAGGTTCAGGTTATAGTATTTACTTATTCCACACGAATTACTTTTTAGAAAATATTCAGCATACGTTCCAACGGGGCTGGATACTAAACAATTGAAGGTAGAATAGTTTATGCATTCTTTTGTAGAACACCAACTACTAATGTGCAACCTTTTTGAAATTCCATTTCAAGAACCTTGTATTTTGATATATTCCTTTAAAGATTTTAAAGATACTATTCAAGGGTTTGCTAAATCAATAAAAATGCACATTTTTTTGTGGTCTTTGATCAAAATATCTAGGCGATTATTATTATTTTCTTTATTGAATATTATGTAAAACTATTCTGGAACGGGATATATTCTTGCCCGAATAGAGTTAGAAAAGTAATTTTGTATTTTTAAAAAGGTACATAACCAACAATTTTTAGGCTATTCTTCGAAATCCAAAACTTTGGTGCTAAGTTTTGGCCTCTCTCTCTCTCACTCACTCTCTCTCTCTCTCTCTCTCTCTCTCTCTCTATATATATATATATATATATATATAAGTAACAAAGAAAATATTTGGAACATTCATAACATTATTTTAAAACAGAGCTCTATATAAAAATAACATTTATCACCATCATTATTGTCTAAGCTGATGAGACATTGTTATTTCAATGTCGAAACGAAATGTAGAACTTTTGTAGTAGTTTGTAGTTTGTCCATGTTCTGAAGGGTCTATTCTGTATCGAGCACTCTTTATAAAAGTAAAGGGGTTTTTAATGTACGGGTTCTTTCAATTTTCTTTAATATATATATATATATATATGTGTGTGTGTGTGTGTGTGTGTGTGTGTGTGTGTGTATATATATATATATATATATATAGCGAGAGAGAGATAGATTTAGAAACAAGCACTTAGCACTTTCTAATATAACTCCTTTCTTTTAAATCTGAACTGTATCTGTTCCGTATATATATATATATATATATACGGAATATTTTTGAATTTTTCCAGCGTCTGTAATATTTAAAAAATTTTCTTTTCTTTAGTTTCTTTCTTTTTCCCTCCCTTCCTTCTTTTATCTCTCTTACCACCTTTTTTCCGTATTGCTTAAACTTGCGTCGATTTAACACGGCTGTCTGTTAATTTTTAGTTACATTCTCCCTTTTTTTTGCGAACCCAGACGATGTAATTTTTTTTCTTTTCTTATTTATTTGATTTTATTCTATCTTTTTCTTTTTCTTTTTCGTTTTCTTTTTCTTTTTCTTTCCCTTTATTTTTATTTTTATTTTATTTTATTTTATTATTTATTTTTTAATTTCTTTGCAATCTATTTAAAAAGGAAAAGTAGACTAATTTTTCTCCAGTTTCCGAAAGGTTTTTTCTGTTGCTGAGGTGATGTGTCGTCCCCCGTGGGGATCTTCATATCGAAATGGCCATTCAACATCTTTGAATTAATCCTTTTTTAATATATATATATATATATATATATATATATATATATATATATATATAGTCATTAGTGCCCAGTGGGATGACAGTGAAAGAAGAAAAACAGAGTACAGGAAGTGTCAAAAAAAGGATTAAATATGGATGGAATTCAAGAAGATAAAAGATGTTTAAATTTTTTAGTGATTGTGCCTATCAGGGAAGGAATTAAACGGTAAGGAAATCCACAGACAGTAAGTACAAGAAATGAAATTATTATAGTAGAAAAGGTGGTTACATTTAATTATTTCAACGGTAAAAAAAATGGACGTGTGAATTCATGTAATCGACTCACCATAAAAAACGGTCGTCAGAGAAGTTGCCATAAAAACATTTTTAATAAATAACAGAAGAAAGCCACATCACGTTACTGAAAAAGTGACTGATGTCGAGATGCCAAGTCAAGATCGATTACATTGTAGATCCTTCTTTGGGTTTTTTTGAGAACCACGAGGTGAAAGCTGGAACAACCGACCAGATTTGGCAAGATTATTCTATGCAGGGAATGATAGATTTATATATGTGCAAGACAGAATCTGACGAAAACAATTTTTTTTATGTATAGACACAATGATCCAACTTGCTTAGCTGTAGATGCACTTATAGATTAGATGAAGTCATTCCACTTTAAATCTGTTGAAAAAGTGAGGACAAGGAGGCGCAGTGTGTTGCTCTCCAGGAGACTAACGTCATCCATTCTAATGGCTGATAGAAAAATTTCTCTATGGTGATCTAATGAGAGCCGTTAAATTATAGTGATGATTAGTGCTAAAACAGCTTTTGCAGTAGTTTACTAGTAAAAAGGTCTTTTTGGCGAGCAGACCTTTTTTCATAAAGTGCTCGATATGAAGTTGAGGATAAAAGCGTTAATATAATTAATGTGGAGAAACTTGTTTTTCAGTTGAGCAATGTTGTTCTAATCATGCCGAATTAGAGTCTTTCTGAGCGCGTTATCGCAGTGTTTTCACTTTTAAGGGTCATTTGTTTATTTTACTGTTGTTTCTCAGTTTTCTTTTGTATTTCTAAGTTTGATGAAATTTAATATATTTTTTGTGTGATTGATTTTTTGTGCATGTTGTATCATTTGTTTATCTTCGTTTTATTGCTCTTTCGTGAGTGATGTATTTGTTAGTGTTTATTTTCTTTTTATTAATTCGACCCCTTATAAAGACAAAAATAGGAAACAACAGCAGAAAACAAAGGACCCTGAAGAGTGAAGACAATTACAATAATGCTATCACAAAACTTTGAAGTCGGCATGACTGAAACAACACTGCTCAGCTAAGTGACAAGCTTCGCCACATCAATTCTATTAACACTATATCATTATCTTGAAATCGAGCATTATATATATATATATATATATATATATATATATATATATATATATATATATATTCACACTGTATACCCTGTATCCTGACTAGATAAGACATTGTGTGATTGACAGTCCTTCGGTCTAACCATAATTTCCTCCCATTGTTTGTTACACACGCGCGTGGAGACTAGTAAAAAGCGCCGTAGTATTTGTTGGCAGATACAATGATTTGTTCGATTTCAGTAGCCTTGACCAAAACAGACACAAGCATTTAATATATCGAGGTGGCCCGCTCCTATTATATATACGGGAAGTGTTTGTGTAGAAAGGATTAGCATTCTTGAATATCAAGATTTTCCAATACACTCACACCGACGCCTTCATCTTTCATATTCTCCTGTGATGTGTCATTGTTGCATCGCAAGGTTAGAACCTTTTACGTTTTATAAATTCACGTGAAAACATATTGGTTTGATTCATTAGTAAATGACATTACACAACGAGTTAAATTTAGACAGGAATTACTATTTTAATAACTATAATTAAAATGGGAAAGATATTTTTCTTCCGCGTATTCCTTCATTCATAATCGCGTTTCGGAATTAGAAATCTGAGAGTTGAGTGCAAATTCCAGTCAAGTTTTATAGATTCACTTACACGAATAAACCTGGAAAATTTATTCTTTCCCTCAAAAATGGGTTAAATAGTAGAAGATCTATATGAAAAACAATCGCGACATTCACTCGAAAAAAGATATATTCTTACTATCGAAAAATATATATTTCGGCTTTAAATAAAGTTTTATTAATTTATTTTTTCCATAAACATTTCACCCCATGCAAGGCAGGACTGCCAGTGGCGCGCAAGGGCTACAGTGAGAGTAAAAATGTACAGAATATTTTAAAAAAAAAGGATAAGAAATGAATGGAAATGAAGGAAATATAAGGTGGCAATTGACACTGCATTTAAACTTTTGGAGATTATAGCTCTTAGGGAAGCGAGCAAACGGAAAAGAACTGTAAGAAAAAAAAAGCAAGTTCCACAAAAAAGTGCAACAAATTTTTAAAAAACTTAGAGCAAAAGAGGCGGTTATATTTAACTATTTCGACGGTAAAAGGGTGGGGCCTTGATGCCAATCTAGTCAGTCAGTTAAATGTCAAACGAAATGCCACTCTTGGGCGATCATGTCTCAAAAACGACATGACTGACTGGGTAGATAATTTTTCTGTGTTAGAATGATTGCCAACCAAGGCTACCAGAACCCAATATGTTCTGCTATTGAACCTATATCTAGAGGGAGAAGTGACGGATTAATCATTCTCCCCAGGGTTATTCGCGCGTAAGGGAATATAACAGGAATTCGATCTCGGCCCTCCGATTTTTCGTTCCGAGCCGATATCCACTGCACCAAAAACGCACAACTTATTTAGTAGCACGAATAAATACATGTGGTCATAGAACCTAGAATAAAAGTCGATCAACAAATCATTCGTGCTTTACTTACCACGTAGTTTCCACCGTATCATTTGCTTAGTTAAAATATGTTTTTTCCTGTTTGATTGCAAGGAAAGAGAGAAGAAAATGTATATAGAAGGCGCCGTTTAGTTTTAGTGAAATTGTTTTCTTTGTTTTTTTTTTATACATCTATCTATTTCCAGGGATGTGCGTTGTCGTTCACTGGATATCGGCTCGGAACGAGAAATCGGGGAGCCGAGTTCAAATTCCAGTTGAATTCATTGCATTCAATTACGCGCAAATACCCTTGGGAAAGGTATTAATCCGTCTCTTCCTTCCAGTTATGGGTTAAATAACAGGACAGATTGGGTTCTATAGCTTTGGCTGGCAACCAGTCTACCGCAGAAAGCAATGGCAACCTACTGCGGGATAATCTTCTGCCCAGTCAGTCATGTCTCTTTCGAGACATGATCGCCCAAGCGTGTTCACGTATGACACTTAACTGACTGATTTATTTACAGATTATCAACCTTTGCAAGTTATTTAAATGTAGAAACTATTTATTTCCGAAAAAAAATTTTTGGTGATAATAATTGTCATGTACCCTCTTATGATGAATGAACTCTTCCACTTGTTATATACAATTACCTGTGTAAATTCCAAAGGGCAGCTAACGAAGGAGTTAAAAATAGCTAGTACGGCAACTGACGACAGCTACTAGTCAGGCAATAAGCAGCGTAATAATACCTTCGGACTTACTTATTTCTAGTTACTTATTATAAACACATCCTTTGAATATCTTGTTTCTTGATATACTAATACAGTTTTGAACCTACTTCTTTTGTTCCGTGTCTTACTTCCGGCCAAATCGGTCATTACACTTTTCGGCAAAATTTCACCACAACTCCACAACAAACTGGCGATGCAGATCCACAACAATAATTGATTACAGATACAAGTCATACGGTTTAACGCATAGTTGGATGTAGAAGTGGTGCACTCATACGGTGGATTTACGTTTTTTAATTCCGATGTGTTTAACCATTACACTAGACTTGCAGAGACTGATATTACTCTGCGGTCGCCCATGTAATGACCAAGCTAAATGTTATCTTTGAAGTAGTCGCTCCTTAGGTCAGTAAGTACTTTTGAGACAGGGGAGAAGGAAAGAGGCAAGCATAGTAGCCACTCGATTGGTTACACTCTTCTCCTTTGGTCTGTGCCAGTCTGTCTGTTTGCTTTTTGTCTCGGCTTTTTATATCTGCATTTTTGGATCAAATCAGCTCGTTTTGGGATTTCACACTTGTATTTGATTCTGGGCTTCCCATTGGCTGGTAAATAAAATCCGCGTAGGCTGGGCGAAATGGAAATTTGATATTTGATTAATTTTTATTTTTCAACCGGAACATCTGCGCGAATACACCTGCGCAGAAACGACTTTTGTTCAGTTGCTTTCTGTTCGGTATAGAGCAAACATCCGGCCCCTCACCACAGTAGAAATGAATGAAAAACAGATCTGGTGATACTGCTCCCTTGTGTATAACGTCTGCCTCAAGGAAACGGAAAAAATTGTCAATGTCAAATAAGTTTGTTTAGATTTCTTTAATTAAGGACCTGCATTCATATTCTTCATTGTAATATATTCTTAATGTTGTTGAGCTCAAATATCTAACTCAGTGGCAGAAAGATGCTTCATAGATGACTCAGATTTCAGTGTCTAGTATTTCTTCTATGTGCCCTGTCCTTTCAGGACGTAGGCGATCATGGCTTTCCACGTTTCCCTATCCCTGGTGACTCTAAGCACGCCTTCTCCTCTTACACCATGCAATCCTCGTTCCATCATCCACCTGATTAGGTCCTTCAAATATGTTATCCGTTGCTTTCCCCTGTCTCTTTTTCCCTCTATCTGGCCTGTTAGTATCAGATTCTCCAAGCCCTCCTTCCTCATTGCATGTCCCAGGACCTTCAGCTCTCTCTCTCTCTTCCTGATGCTCAGTATTAATTTCCTTTTTGCTTCCATCATTTCTAGGACCTAATCATTGCTCACATGCTTGATACATGATATTCGCAGCATCCTTCTGTAGAACCACATTTCAGTTGCTTCAAGTTTTTCCTTCATCTTTGATGGTATTGTCCAGCATCCACTGCCATATTGAAGGACTGACAGCAGGTGGCAATCCAGTACTTTCTTCCTAGTTTCTAGCGAAACTGTCCTTACTAAACTTCTGGAATGCTTCCTTCACCATGACAATTCGTCTTCGGATCTCTGTGTCGCACTTTCCGTCTTCTGTTATAAAGCTTCCCAGGTATTTATATTTTTGTACCTGCTTGATTCTGGTATCCCCGACCTGTATTTGTTATTTTGGGCTGCCCTTTTTACTGATGACCATGCATTCGGTTTTCGTGCAGTTTATTTCTAGTATCTTACTTGTTACTTTCTTCTGCTACATTCTCTAGGAGATCTTACTGATTTCATATGTTAATGTTGTTAAGCTCAAATATTTCACTATGTATTAGAATAAAATTCACAAGTATAATTTTGTAGTCCTTAAAGTCGCAAATAGATTATTTACTCATTAATTAATTATTTATTCATTAATAGATTAAATATTCATTATTCATCACAAAAGTGAAATCGGAATTCTGTAATGTTTTCATAAATATTGCCAAATTTTACAATCACTGCTGAAATATCTTTAACGAATATATTCACACCTGCCTTTTTCGGGCTTTTTGGCGTCCTATGAAAAATCATTATTCTCCAAGCGGCTGGTAGTTTGAACAAACCACTTGTCTGTTAGTTATCTAACTTGGCTATGCCAAAACATCTGCCAGTGGGAGCGATTTAAGTCTATATATAGACAATCATATTCTCTTTCTTCGTCTTTTTTAACTCTTGTTTCAAAAGGTAGTCGGACATTGGTAAAGGTAGCTGCCACTGAGGCAAGGTCGCTTCCTTGTTCCATTGTCGACATTTAAACTCTCTCCCATACTTACACACAAACGTGTCTATCCCACACGTTTCTTTCACACACACACACACACACACACACACACACACACACACACACACACACACACACACACTTCTAATAACTTGTTTTAATAGTTACTCCTTTCATTTTAATTTTTCACACATGTAATTCTATTTGTCAATAGAATGTATTGTCTTTTGTTGTATAGACATTGTTTGAATCTTATTTTTACCGGGAATTACACCAATATTATTTGTGGAATAGAGGTTCCACGAGCCCATAGACATTTAATATAAAATGTCTAAACGTATCACCACCAAGGTGTTGAATCCGGCAATAACTTTTCCAGCATTCCTTGGCAAATTACAAGCGACTTAGTTTATACATTTAGCATGCAGGGTTTGCTTTCAGAAAAAAATAAAACAGAGCCCAAAAAGAAACACTTTGGCTTTCGTTTCTATAAGAAACCGGCTATGTGATCATTTCTTATTACATAAGAAATTGTCAAACGATACGTAAAAATGTTGCAATACGCCTATTGCATTCTTTAGAAAGTATTTGACAGGGGTTCGGCCTACTGGTCATTTTGACAAGCAAAAAGCTTATGTCGTTTGTAACTGATTCTTTCTTTTGATTCAGTATTTATTTTGCATTTTTTTTTGTGTGTGTTAAACTTTACCGGCCACTCTTCTAGAGCATTTTGGATTCACGCAGCCGTCCCTCATGACTCTATTCTGGGAACCCACTCTCTTCTTTATTTTTATCAACGATATTCTTCATATAATCACTGACTCTGTATCCATGCGGATGCTATAATTATTTACTCCTGCCAGTAGTATGTTTCAAGGGCTTGAATAAAACAAATTTAGTAGTTGATCTCGGAAAATGATCCACAATCTTTTTGTGGTTTGAGATAAGAAATGGTTAGTTAATCCTAACGCCTCCTCCACGAAACACATTGGTACACCTGTGGTCTATTGTCTAATTTCATTGCGCGTTGCAGAGAGACACGACGAACAGAAAAAAAAAAGAAAGAAAGAAAATAAATAATCTCCCAGGAGAGAACTTCGTTTTGACTTCCCCGGCTAAAGTTTTGGCTGACATTAATATATATTACATTCAATAAGGCTTAAGGCCATATCACGTTGAATACGCCGGTTACCGTTCGATCACCGAAGTTAAGCAACATTGAGCCTGGTCAGTACTTAGATGGGTGACCGCTTGGGAATACCAGGTGCTGTAAGCGTTTAGTGACGGATGTGCATTGGATATCGGCTTGGAAAGAGAAATCGGTGAGCCGAGTTCGAATTCCATTTGAATACCCTGCATTCACTTAAGCACTGGTACCCTTGGGAAAAGTATTAATCCGTCCCTTCTCTCCACTTATGGATTAAATAAGAAGGGTAGGACTTGGAGGACCTTGCCCTTAAAATCCCAATTTATCTTGATACTCGAAAAGAAAAAAGTATTACTAGACACAAAACTTATATAAAAACAAAAATAAATTTTTGAAAGAAAAAAGGTAAATGACCCGCCGAGGTTGATTTTCCATAAAAACAAAACAACCAACCGACCAACCAACATTCAATAAATTGCTAAGTGTGCAGCTAGGAAAACTGGTGCACACTTAGCAATTCATTGAATGTTGATTCACTGGTGCACAGTGCACTGGTGCACTGTGCACTGGTGCACTGTGCTAGACAATATCTCCCATAATAAATTTTTTAGAGATTCATAATTTGTTCATTGATTATATATTTCTGTCATAGCTAAAGTTTCTGCTACTTAGAAATTCTTAACAAAATCCAAAGAAAAACATGTAATTTTATCAGTCCTGGCCTGACAAATCGGGCGTAGTCAATTTCTCATCATTGTAACGCAGTTACCCTATACATTTTCTATAAATATTACCAAGATAATTGCCCTTCCTCTTTAGTATCTACACAATACAAAGGTAAGTGAACTATTGATTAACAGGATGTGCGTTGGGTGTAATGAATAGCAGCTTAGAAGGAGAAATTGGAGTGCCAAGTTCGAATTCTTGTTGACTTTGTTGCATTCACTTGCTCAATACCGTAGAAGGAAATGGCAACCTACTGCCGGAAATTTTTCTACCTAGTAAATCATAGATCAAAAGAGACATGATCGCCCAACTTGTATCACATATGGCATTTAACCGATTAATAGGTCAGTGAGTTAAGTGGCATACGGGATACACACATTGGGCGATCATATCTCTTTCGAGACATGACTCACTGGGCAGAGGATTATCTCCTAGTAGGTTGCCATTGCTTTCTGAGGTAGACTGGTTGCCAGCCAAGGCTATAGAACCCAATCTGTCCTATTATTTAACCAATAACTGGATGGAAGACATGGATTAATATCTTTCCCAGGGGTATTTGTGCGTAAGTGAATGCAAAGAATTCAATTGGAATTCGAACTCGTCTCCTCGATTTGACATTCCGAGTCGATATCCATTGCACCATGTGTCCTTATTATACAGTTGAGATTTACTTTACTAACGGTTTCTCTTATCTCGCTGGTGGAATTTTCTTCCGACCAATATATTCCCAGTCAGTTTTTTGCCTTAAAAAATTTAAATGCAGTGTCAATCTTTATTTTTTGTCATATTCCCATTTATTTAATATTCTCTTTCCTTAATAAAGTTTTTCTTTTTCTCGTGTTTATTTTACTTTCAGTAATCACTACCGTCTTATTGGATTTAATGCATTGATTAGAGGAAAATTATTTTTAAAAACAATTAAAATATATATATATATATATATATATATATATATATATTTTTTTTAAATCATTTCACGCCAAGCAAGGCGGAAACACCACTGATGTGCAGGGGGCTACATAAATGTAAAAAGATTAATTAGAAAAGAGTGAGGAGTACAAACTAGTTAGAAAGGAACAATAGAAAGCTGAGAAAGCAGGTGCGATGACAGATACATAGGTGGAGAGAAAGGGAGGGTTATACAGGGGTGGGGAGAGAGCTAGAGTCCAGTGGTTAGTAGATGAGTATTGACTTTGCATTTGAATTTCTGGGGGTTGTAGCCGCCAGGAAAGCAAGAATACGGAAGCGAGTTCCACAGGCGGGAAGCGGAAAGTGCGAGAGAAGAAGCTGCAGGAGTAGAATTGTCGTCTGCATTTGGCTAACCTGACTGTGAATGGGTGGGACCCAGATGCCAGATTACGACCAATATTTCTTTGATCCCTGTATATGAGTCGGTGAGATTTTATATCATCTTTCGTAGTATATAATATGACGTTTTCTAATGATTCCATGAGTTATTCGATTGAATATTCATACTTTTTTTTTATCTATGTTTCGGTATTTCTTTATTTCGGTAAGGGATACACTTGGAGTTTTTGTGGTGTATGAAGTAATGTTTCGGACTCTAAAGTATGAGATTAAATAACTCATCACTCACTAAATCACTGGCCTAACTTATAAAACAACCATTAGAAAAATTCCACTTTATTAATCAACAGTGTCTCCTTCTAGGGTAGTACACTACGTTTCTCTAACAATTCGATGCCATTTTTGCGGAACGATATGTCTTTGGCCTCAAAATACGCCTCAGTATCCGATATCACTTCTTCATTGGAGCCAAACCTCTCTCGTAGCATTCGTTTGGTCTGCAAACAGCCAGCAGTAGATGAGGGCCAGATCTGTAGAATAGGGTGGATTCGGAAGCAATTAGAAGTGCAATTCATGTAGTTTTGCCATCGTTGCAATCGACTTGTGAGACAGTGAGTTGTCTTTGTGAAATATCATTTTTTCTTCTCTATCTGTGGCCGATTTTGACGATTTCTTCATTCAAATGCACCAATAATGCTCGATAATATTCGTTATTGATAATTTTTCCTATCTCACGGTAATCGATGAATAAAGTACCTTGCGCGTCCCAAAATACAGAGACGTTAAACCTGCTTGATGATGGTTGCGTCTTTGGTCGTTTTGGATGGATTTCACCTGCTGCTGTCCACTCAGCTGACTGCCAATTTGACCCCGGAATGAAAAGGTGGACCCATGTTTCATCCGTTGTCGTATATTTACTGCAATAACTCCTTCTTGTTGCGTTGAAACAGTTGCAATCAAAGCTCCGAATCGTCGACGCGTTGTTGTTTTTGATCGACTGTAAGCAAACGCGGCATGCACATTGAATGCAGCTTTCTCATTGAAAAATGTTTATGCAAAATGGTGAATACACTTTCTTCTGATATGTACAACTCCTAGGCTATGTCACGCAACTTCATTTCACAATCGACCAAAATCAATTTCTGGATTTTTATTGCTTTCAAGGGCAACTTTTTTTCTTTTTTTTTTTTAATCATTTCACCCCGAGCAAGGCGGAAACGCCACTGATGTGCAGGGGGCTACATAAATGTAAAAAGATTAATTAGAAAAGAGTGAGGAGTACAAACTAGTTAGAAAGGAACAATAGAAAGCTGAGAAAGCAGGTGCGATGACAGATACATAGGTGGAGAGAAAGGGAGGGTTATACAGGGGTGGGGAGAGAGCTAGAGTCCAGTGGTTAGTCGATGAGTATTGACTTTGCATTTAAATTTCTGGAGGTTGTAGCCGTCAGGAAAGCAAGAATACGGGAGCTAGTTCCACAGGCGGGAAGTGCGAGAGAAGAAGCTGCAGGAGTAGAATTGTCGTCTGCATTTGGCTAACCTGACTATGAATGGGTGGGACCCAGATGCCAGTCTGGTTGCACGAGTAAACACCCGAGGAGGCATCAGTGACTTAAGTTCGTCTGAGCAGAAGCCATGAAAGTATTTATAGAACAGACAAAGGGAGGCCACCTTTCGACGATGGGGAAGTGACTGCAGTCGAGCCGCCAGATCAGTACCTATCACATTACAGACTCTCCTTTGGAGCCTGTCAAGAACACTGAGGAGAACGGCAGGGGCACCTGACCATAAATGGCAGCAGTACTCTATGCATGGACGGATGGTTGACTTGTAACTACCAATTTTGGGCGACCTAAGCGTTCAGCATTATTTGGCGACTCTACAACCGCGTTTCAAGTCATCATACCACCTCTTAACTATTGTTTTTGATGGAGCAGTGTCCGAGTAATACTTATCAAGCCATTACTTTGTTTGAACAGTTTTTACCCATCAGAAAGCAATGTTTTATCGACATACGAAATTCAGATTTTCCATAGTTTTGAAAATCACAGTAATTTGTAAACTGATAATCCGATTGGGCCCAAATTTTGTCACATGCTTTTTAAACGTCAGTACTTTATAAAAATTATATGGATCTTTTTATTCGTGGTGCCATATATATGTCAAGCCCGGGACTTTTTGAGTGATGTGTTACTATCAATATTCCAGAGATTAATCGAACATTTGATTCTCTTTTACAGTTATCAATGGAGTCGAATTCGAATTTCAGTTGAGTTCGTGTTATACGTGTAAATGCAAAATGTGTGAATTCATCACTTCTCTCTCTAACCATGAGTTAAATAGGACAGATCGGATTCTATAACCTTGGTTGGAAACCAGTCTGCCGCAGAAAGTAATGACAACCTATTGCGCGTAGTTCTTCTGGGCAGTCAGTGATGTCTCTCTCGCTCAAGCGTGTATCACGTATGGCACTTAACTGACTGACATAATCAGGTACACGCAGAGGTAGGTTCATTTTCTAAGCGTAGCAAATATTTTTTTAATCATTTCACACCTAGCAAGGCATTTCACTGCCACTATTGCGCAGGGTGTTACACAGCGGAAAGTGATGAGAAAGAGTGGTTGGGGGTTACATAGGGGAAAGTGATGAGAAAGAGTGGTTGGGGGTTACATAGGGGAAAGTGATGAGAAAGAGTGGTTGGGGGTTACATAGGGGAAAGTGATGAGAAAGAGTAGTTAGGGGGTTACATAGGGGAAAGTGATGAGAAAGAGTGGTTAGATTGTTACATAGGGTAAAGTGATGTGAAAGAGTGGTTGGGGGTTACACAGGGGAGAATGATGTGAAAGAGTGGTTAGGGGGTTACGTAGGGGAAGTGATAAGAAAAAGTGGTTAGATATAGGAAATGTCAGAAGGAGGGTGATAGACGGGTAGGATATCGAGGATGAAGTTTGGGTAGATGGGAAAAGTGTTTGAGAGAATGGGTGCGAGTTAGTGTGTTAGGAGGTGTCTATTGCATTTAAACTCCTGGAGATTGTAGCTGCTGGGGAAGCAAGTATACGGAAGGCGGGAAGTACGAGAAAAGATGCTGTTGGAGTAGAAATTGCGGTTACATCTTATCTGTTTCACTGTAAAAGAGAGAGACCTAGTTGCTAATCTAGTATCAAGTGCAATTTCGTACCTAGGGGGCACCAGTGATCTAAGTTCATCGCACCTGAAGCAGTGAAAGTATTTATAGTAGAGACACAGGTAAGCTACGTCATGCCGGTGAGAGAGTGACTGCAACCGGTCTGCCAAGTGTGGCAAAAAGGTGAAACTAGGGGGGACACAATGAGCAAATGACAAGGTGTCCCCAAAAGAATGTGAAAGCGTTGCTTAGATGCGGTACAAGACCAAAAGTATGAAGCACCCAGTGAGGATGGAACTTACAATATAGTTGTAACTGATCTAGCAAAACAAGCTTGATAGCCATCACACCACGTAGATATTTTTTATATTAAGTTTTAACTTTGTATAAGTCGGAAGAAGCTTCTAAGCCAATAGTTTTGCAGTACCCCCAATGCCCGCTAAGAAAAACTCAAGATAAACGAAAATCCTTTGAAAGTGCGAACTCATTTTTTTAAATAGATATAATATAACCACTGCTACGAAAAGGAAAAAATAAAAAATATGTTCTACAGTAGGTAAATAAAATACATTCCCAAAATTAAAAAAGCAACAAATATATATATATATATATATATAACCCGGGATTGAAACCCGACCGAAATTGGCGTCAGTTGGCGATTCTCCCTCTGGGCTATGGGCGCTCGGTAGAAGAAGGCAGACTTTTTAGTGTATACATTATCATTATACACGCCCAATAGTCAGAGTGCTCTAATTCATTACGAAATGAGCGATGTATATATATATATCACAACCTGATTGAGCACTCTGGAAGAATGGTAGACTTTGAAAAACAGTAGCTACTTTAACATATACGCATCGTTCATTCAGCAAAGAATTAGAACACTCTCAGCTATTGGGCGTGTATAATGGTAATATGCACGCTAAAAAGTCTACCAGCTTCCACCGAGCGCCCATAGCTCAGAGGTAGAATCGCCGACTGACGCCAATTCGGTCGGGTTTCAATCCTGGGTAAAAAGCAATCGGCTGTCTAACCAAACTGATGAGCTGTCATACCGCGAAACAGATCTGTCTGCGCATGACTATATATATATATATACTGAATGTCGGAATAAACAACAGGATTTGAATTTGAAAATTTCAACGATAAAGATAGAACAAATTGACTGGCAGTAAGAATGAAACAAAATAACTTTATAACTAGGAACGCGTTTACAATAATTGGAGTAGATAGACTAAACTATCGCCCGGTTCACACTCCACCCACGTCTATTGAACAGGTAAAGAGGCTCATCTCTTGTTCCCTGTTTAGGATGTGGTTTCCGGCTTTCTCTTTTCCATTCTTTTTACCCTTACGTAGCCCCCTGTGCATCAGTGGCGTTATCGCCTTGCTTGGGGTGATATGATTAAAAAAAAAAATGGCCAAAATGATTTTTAATCGTAGATTACATGTGGTACAAAGCCAAAATTATAGGACGCCCAATAAAAATCGAACTCACTATTCAGTTATAATTGATCTAGCGAACCATGCTTGCTAAACATTGCACCACGAAGGGATGCCAAAAATTATTTTTAAAGCGTACCTTAGATGTGGCACAAGACCAAAGGTTAGGGTCACTTAGTGAGAATCCATCTCACTATTAAGCTGTAATTAGACCAGCAAGACATTCTTGTTAACCCCTATACTAAGTCGAAGTGCCCCTAGAAGCAGATTTAAGATGAACGAATGCTTTTATGTCTTTTACAAGCATCATTTTCATTTTTTTCTTCCCCTTCTATGTGCCGGTCCCCTCATAATGTAAGCTATCACAATAATCCGCAATTTCCTGTTCTTTGTCGCTCTTAATAATGTTATCTTTTTTGTTATTCCTCCTAAACCCTCTTCTATTTTCCATTTACGCAAGTTTGCTAAGCAACATCCATGTTGCATTCCTCTGTCTCTCTTACTTTCAATCTGTCTTGTGAGTATCAAATTTTCTAATCCCTCTTTTCTCCTTGTATGCCCTAGTTATTTCACTCTCTTTTTGTTCCAATGATATCTAGAAGTGTCCCTTTTGTTTTCATTTTCTCGAAACATCGTCGATAATCACATAGTTGGTCCATGTTTTTCTCAGCAATTTTCTGTAGAATTAGATTTCTATAACATTCAGTCTCTTGATATCTGCAAAGATTATCCAGCATTCTCTTCCATGTAAGAAGTCTGATATTACGTAATGACTCTGATCAGTAGTATTATCTTTCTTTTTAACAAAACTTTTGATTTTTCCTAGTTAGTCAGTCAGTTAAGTGCCATACGTGATACACACTTAGGCGATAATGTCTCCAAAGAGACATGACTGACTAGGTAGAAGATTATTCCGCCATAACTTTCTGCGGTAGACTGGCTGCCAGCCAAGGCTATAGAACCCAATCTGTTCTGTTATTTAACCCATAACTGGAGGGAAGAGATGGATTAATATCCTTCCCAAGAGTATTTTTGCGTAAGTGAATGCAAAGAATTCAACTTGAATTCGAACTCGGCTCCCCGAATTCTTGTTCCGAGTTGATAGCCACTGTACCACAACTCACGTCAACTTTTTCTTAAGCAGGCTTTTCCTAATATTCTACTTAAAATTCGGTAGGCAAATTTAACGATCCCAATACACATTTATATTTAAATATCACATTTTTATGTCATTTGTTGATAACCTTTCCAGATATTTAAGTTGTTGCACTTGTTTTATAATTCTGCATTTTGTAATTTTTTGTGGGGGGTGTTTCTTTTTGCGAGTAATCATACATTTTGTCTTCTTGCAATTGCTTTATTCTCTTTTTCTTTTATTGCTTTTGACAGATTTTTTACTTTGTTTTCTGTTTCAGCAATAGACGTTGTGAAAACTGCATATCTTATGCTAAAATTATGGCCGTTAATAATGAATGCTGCGCAGATTGAAATTATTTGGCTCGCAATCAGTCTCCAGCCGACACATTTACAGAAATTTACACTTTAAATGATTTAATCTGGCAAAAGATGACAACTTTGGTGTCATCTGTGGAAATAGATGTTAATAACATCACAATGGTCGATAAAATTAATTTCACTACATTTATTCAGAGTCGAGAGATGCTCAAATTACTTACAAAGCGTAAGACACTGTAATCTGCATATCTTATGTTAAAATTGTGGTCGATAATAATGAAACCTGGTAGAACTTCTAATTCTCGCAGAATGGAATTGCAAGATAAGTGATAAGCTCGGTGACACGTCCTATTTTTTACGACTCTTTTTATTTATCTACTAGCAGTATAGCCCGGCGTTGCTCGGGTGTAATGAAAGCTTTAAAACGAATCCATGATCCTGGAGCTCAGACTCTTTGGACGTTGACGCGAAAGCAATAGTTGTTTCCAGTTAAAGTGAAACCGTAGATTGAAAGAAAAATGAATGGATGTTAGTCAAATGTTGATTTCCTGGTATCGATATCAAATACGTTTTTGTCGCCGTAAACTGAATTTTGAAGGCTAAATAAGTTCTCTGAGTAAATGGTATCATGGCTGAGACTAAGAACTATAATTATACGTACTTAGAGCCAAACCCGGAGCAAAAACTAAAATAAAAGGGCTGGAAAACTTATTTTGATCAGATCCGGTAGGGTATCGGGGTATATTTCCAATATCAGACTCAAATAAGTTATCTAAGGATAGAGCTTCAACCTGGAACTTCTGAATATCATTTCTTATGTCTTTATCTATGAGTGTATCAAATTTGATTAAAATCGGACCACTCCTTCTACAACACGGTTTTTTCGATTATCGATTTTCGATACTAATCGGGGGGGGGGGTACCTCGACACAAAACCTAGCTAAGAACACTCGCAGATGCTTATAGAACAAATGTGTAAATTTCCAAGAAAATCGGTTCAGCCGTTTTGGAGTCTATAGGTAACGGACACACAAAGTTCCATTTATAAATAAGTTTAGATTTTGACTGAATTACTTTTTTCTCTCTGTATGCAGGCAGTTTGCTGCCAGTATATTTCTGGTTGGTTGGTTTGTTTTATGGCAAATCAATCTTGGCGGGTCATTTATTGCCAACTAAACTTTATTACTGGTAATACCGTTTTCTTTCAACAATTTATTGTTGTTGTTTTATAGACGTTTTGTGTTTACTAATACATTTTTCGAGTAACAAGATTCATTGGGATTTGTTTTCAAGGGCAAGGTCCCCAAGTCCTACCCTTGTTATTTAACCCATATCTGGAGGGAAGTGACGGATTAATACCTTTCCCAATGGTACCAGAGCTTAAGTGAATGCAGGTATTCAAATGGAATTCGAACTCGGCTCATTGATTTCTCTTTCCGAGTCGATATCCACTGCACCACAACGCACATCCGTCAGTAACCGCTTACAGCACCTGGTATTTCCAAGCGGTCACCCATCTAAGTACTGACCAGGCTCAACGTAGCTTAACTTCGGTGATCGAGCGAGAACCGGTGTATTCAACGTGATAGGCCGTAAGCACTATATTACTGGATTATTCTACTGTCAAGTTTACCAAGCAGTTGCAGTAGTTCAGTATAACGTACAGTATCAAATGTTTTTGCCTAATCCATAAAATATATGTATATATCCTTTTATATTTTGATATATTTCGGAAATTAACGAAGATTGGTTATAAACAACCGACAATTTGAAATGATTCTTATACATTATTTTTGATCGATGCTCATATTTAAGTAGATATTCTGTTTTAATTAAACAGTATTATATATTTATATCTACCGGCCTGATTATTTACGATACATTTTTTTTACGAAAATGTGTGTCATTCGGCAGGATTCGAACCTGCGACCCCTATCCACATGGGGGAAGCTACTATTTGATCTGGCAACGTCTTAGAGCTCTCGACCACGAATGACCTCCAGTCTAAACGAGGATTTCTAATATCATTTTAAACCTCATTATCGCTATCCTTGTACCATTGTCTTTAACGAACTTCCGCTGCTCTTGTCCTATTTAAGGTCTAATTCTGTTGTACACTCGCATTGTCAATAATCAGATAAGTTTTTGTTCTGGGCTCGGCCGATAAATGTTTAACCTGCAGAAAGTTTTTTCGTCTGCAGTAGAATAAATGCAGTAAAATAATTCTTATTGTCCATTACTATTTTATTAACGTCTGTTTCCACGGATGAAATCACGGTTGTCGTCTTTTGCCTGAATAAAACTCAGTTAAAGTGTAAGTTGTCGGCTGGAGACTGATTGCGAGCCAAATAATTTTATCTCTAGTAAGTGCAGAAAAGAATTTTCCTGAGAGAGTGACAAATGACTGCGATATATTGACATGCAAGATCTGTTTTACGCATTATTCGATCTTCATGGGTCCTCCATTTTTTTTATTAGTAACTATCTGGATGATTGCGTGTCGGTGATTTATAATCAGCAGGCAAATCTTGTCGTCCATTGCGCTGGAGTTCAATCAGTACAAACTGCTCAATTACGATGGTATTGTGGTATCTGGTCAATGTTTGGAATACTTTATAAAAGAATAAAATTTTGTAGAGCAAATAGTTTTTTTTTTTTTGCAGTTTTAAATTTACCATTGTGTTTGTGTCTGTGCATTGAATACCGCTGTCATATTTTTAATGATGCTCCTGCTATTCATCTCGAGGTAATCGAAAAAATCCAACGAAGGATCTGCAACGTAATCGATCCTAACTTGTCATCTCGATTTCTGTGACTTTCTCTACGTAACATGGCTTCCCTCTGTCTTTTCTACAAATATTTTTAGGGCAACTGCTCTGACGAACATTTTTGAATTTAATCGCTCTACTAGATTGGCATCTTGATCTCTTCCTTTTATCGTTGACAGAGTTAAATATAACAGCCACTTCTACTTTAACAGTTTATTTTCTCGCACTTTCCGTCTGTGGAACTCTCTTCCGTTTACTTGCTTCCCTGATAGCTACAATCTCCAAAAATTTAAATGCAACATCATTGCCATTTTCCGTCCTCTTGAATCCCGTTCATCATTTATCCTTTCTTCAATACTTCCTGCACCCGGTATTTTCTCTGACGGTAACCCACCTGCTTTGGTTGAAACGATTTTCGAAATAAAGAAATAATATGTTTGATGTGCGATGTTGTTTAAATGATTTTTGCTCGGAATGAGAATTTGGAGAGCCGTGTTCGAATTTCAATCATTTTTGTTGCATTCCTTACGAGCAAATTTCCTTGGGAATCAATCCTTTCTGGTTGAATACAAGAGTAGGCCCGATAGCCTTGATTGTCGTTCTGTCTGTCCTCGAAAGAAACAGCACTCTACTACGGGATATCTTCTGCCTAGTCAATTTATGAATCTATCGTCAACCAAGCGTATATAAAGTCGGATAAACTGCTTGACATGTATGCAATTAGTCTACGGTATGTGCAGTGGTTTGCAAGCCAGTATCTCAAGTCTTGTTTGGATGGTTTAATACTTGTTTGAACGTCACGAAATTTTAGCCTTTGTAGAAGATTAATAATAATAGTTTTCGAAGATGCTGAGGATACTATGGACTGAGCACGTAAACAACGATGAGGTGTTAAAGAGAATGCAAACGAAAAGAAAACTTAATATCAGAGATGGGTGAGGTTCCTGGGATTCGTAATGAGGAAGAAGGGCTTTAAGAATTTAATACTCCCATGACGGATAGAAGGCAGCGCGAGACATACTTCATAGGCCTGAGCAACTAGATGGCGGGGCAGGGTTTGAGTGAGATACCAAAAGGAAGAATATTGAGATCGACAAGAGACAGAGCCAACTGGAAGTCCTTGATCGCCTACGACACGGCACATAAGAAAGTAGAATGAGGAAAATTAATAAACTAAAATGTTTATTTAAAATGCGAATAGAATATTGAATATATTTAAACTGCAATTGTTCATATATGTTGGTTTCCTTGTAGACCAACATTTTTAAAATTATCTTTTATTAACAATTTCTTTGAATGTTATGATATGTAATCCAATTTACTAGAAATTATAAGTATAAACCATTATTTTTACAATTATTATCATTATTGTTAACAAAAGAAAAAATTAATAAATTCAAAAATTATATATTATAATTTGCTTAAAAATGATTTATCGATTTATTAACAATTTTACTATAAGGATATCGTCAATTTTTCTTAATTTTATCGACAGTTTATTTTTCTGGCTTTTTATTGCTTTCAAACAGCTCAAGGAGAAAATAAATAAAAAAAATTAGGGAAGCATTGTTAATGGGTTTCTAACCCAGTAGAAGATCCTCCCTCTTTGCAAAGAAGGTTTAGTAAAACCATCTCCAGTGTGACAGTAGTTGCCAAGACAGAGCCATTTTTGTCCCATATGTACGCGTATTTTGCAAACCATATTACAAAAAAAAAATATCGAAACACATCCTATTATTATGGGGAAGTAAGTAAATACAAGCGTCCCTTTGACTTGGTGTTCCTCCATGGACTAAAATATCGTACCTAATTTTCAATTCACCGTCGTATTTCTCCCTACCGAGAATTCACCGAAAAGCTTTGAAAGACGTATGGTGCATGAAACTCAAACTTTAGGTACGCCAGTGTGACATTTATTGCCAAGACAGAGTCATTTCTCTCCAATATGTACGCGCATGGGCAAACCACATCCTATTATTATGAGAAAGTAAGTAAATACAAGCGTCCCTTTGACTTGGTGTTCCTCGGGGGACCAAACTATCGTACCTAATTTTCAATTCTTTGTGTAGTATATCAGGTTACTGACAAACTACGCTGTTCTTCGATGATTTCTCTAACAAGGAGGTTTATTTTACGCCCTGTAGTTGTACGGTTTTGAATTCAAAGTTGTTCATCTCCTAGGCTGGTTGACAAACAGAGCTACGAGAGTAAATTATGTCCTTCTACAGAATTTCTACAATGATTTACACTATATTAAAATAATAAAAATAGAAATATCCATGCAACTTTTTTTAAATCACAATCAAATAGAAAAAAATGACCATTTACAGTGTCGTAAATTTAAAAATAAGAAAACAATGCTCTTTCTCAAAAATTAATGTATTTATTTATAATTTGCTATTTTTCGTATAAATCTAAAATGTTTTATTTCTCCCTACGTTGAATTCACCGAAAAGCTTTGAAAGACTCAAATTTTGTGATTTGATCTTCCTAATTTCATTAAAGAAACAGAGTTAGTGGAAACGAACTCCAGTGTTGGGTCAGCGCAATTTGCTCCTTGATCCACATTTATTCGCATTCAAAGCGATTTTGTTTCACTTCCAACTACCGTAAGAAGAAGAGTAAATAATTAATCCATCAATAAATTTTAGAATCATCATCGTCTCCACTGCATAGCACCGATATGAATACTTCGAATTCTCATCTAGTTGATGTCCTCAGACGATATTTAATGGGATGGAAGTGCCACAAAGATGGCGCTTTTGTTGCAGAGCTGCAAGTTTGGCATCAGTTGTTTGACGCCACGTTCTTCGAGAAAGACATTTTTAGAAACACAAATCTCAATGACTAGTTATATTTTTACAAACGTCTACCAGTCTGTGAACCCTAGAGTCTTAATAAAGAAAGTGTTGCGCCCGCTACAACTCAAATCTGCGTCTACCTTAGACTGCTCCACCAAGAAAAACATTTACACTTAAATTTCCCTTGCTCTATTTACGCTATTTGAATTGTTCGGAATGTTGACCTCATCTTTGACGTCATATTCATGATGTTTTGGCTATTGTACGCTTCTGGTGAGTAAAATTTTGAACAGATACATTTATTTCGTTCACAGGGCTTCATTGTTCTGAAAAAAAAAGCCGAAGCGTACAACAACTGAAATGTCGTTCGAAACCAACAAATATGAGAACAACAGTCTGACCAGTATAAATTGTCTAAATACTTGCAATATCCTATCTCATGAATATGAACATATATATTCTATTTAAGAAACGCTCGTATTTCAGGATCCCTCGAAGCAAATATTTGCCAGTTTTTAATCCTTGTTAGGATACCTCGAAGCCCATATATAGGAATATTTAAATTTTCTTAGAATCTTTCGAAGCTCATATTTACAAAACTTTATGCCTTGTTAGGATTTTTCGAAGCTCATATTTACAAAACTTTATTTTTTATTAGGATTTTTCGAAGCTCATATTTACAAAACTTTATTTTTTGTTAGGATTTTTCGAAGCTCATATTTACAAAACTTTATTCCTTGTTAGGATTTTTCGAAGCTCATATTTACAAAACTTTATTCCTTGTTAGGATTCTACGAAGCTCATATTTACAAAACTTTATTCCTTGTTAGGAATTTTCGAAGCTCATATTTACAAAACTTTATTCCTTGTTAGGATTTTTCGAAGCTCATATTTACAAAACTTTATTCCTTGTTAGGACTTTTCGAAGCTTATATTTACAAAACTTTATTCCTTGTTAGGATTTTTCGAAGCTCATATTTACAAAACTTTATTTTTTATTAGGATTTTTCGAAGCTCATATTTACAAAACTTTATTTTTTGTTAGGATTTTTCGGAGCTCATATTTACAAAACTTTATTCCTTGTTAGGAACGCTAAAAGTCTATAATTAGAAGCGTTTATTTTTTGTTAAGAACCCTGAAGCCCATATTTGAAAGTATATATTTTCACCTTCCAATAAGAAAACAATGCTCTTTTTCAAAGATTAATGTATTTATTTATAATTTTCTATTTTTTTCGTATAACTCTAAAATTATATTATTTATTTAGATATCTGCGCTTGTTTTTCTTTGTGTAGTATATCAGGTTACTGACAAACTACGCTGTTCTTCGATGATTGCTCTAGCAAGGAGGTTTATTTTACGTCCTGTAGTTGTACGGTTTTAAATTCAAAGTTGTTCATCTCTTAGGCTGGTTGACAAACAGAGCTACGAGAGTAAATTATGTCCTTCTACAGAATTTCTACAATGATTTACGCTATATTAAAATAATAAAAATAGAAATATCCATGCAGCTTTTTTTAAAAATCGCAATCAAATAGAAAAAATGACCATTTACAGTGTCGTAAATTTAAGAATAAGAAAACAATGCTCTTTCTCAAAAATTATTGTATTTATTTATAATTTGCTATTTTTCGTATAAATCTAAAATGTTTTATTTATCTAGATATATGCGCCTATTTTTCTTTCTGTATAGGTTACTGACAAACTACGCTGTTGATGCGATGATTTCTCTAGCATGGAGGCTTATTTTACGTTCTCTAATTGTACCGGTTGTGAATTCAAATATGTTCTTCTACTAGGCTGGTTGACAAACAGAGCTAAGAGAGCCTATTATGTCCTGCTATTTATCCTATAGCAATTCATGTCAACTAAAAGATATTTGTGCGAGAACGACTATCATCGCCACGGATGGTATTTTAACTGTTAAATGATTCAGTGCTCACCAAGACGTGCCAGACTGTTTTTCTTCTCAGAATCCATCTTACACGTTTATACTTGTGCATTGGTTATTACTGTAATATCACTTGAAATTTTCAAAAATAAAACATCCAAAGAACGGTCAGTAATGTTATCGGTTCAAATCTGGCATACTGACTTCAGTGATTCCTACTGCTGAAAAGAGTCTGTCCTCTGTATTTTTTATAAATGTTTGTATAGCACTTCTGTCAATGAGCTCGCTTGATTGGCATCTCGCCCGCATGAACTTAACCCTCTAGGGCCATTCGCATCATATTGGATACAGTATTTCCCTATAAGGAAACATTTGGTATTTCCCTATAAGGAAACATTTGGTATTCATTGACTGAGCAGTCAGTACTGCTTTCATTTGAAATTTATAAAATATTTCTCTTAAAAAATTTTTCAGGAAAATATTTCTTTCAAGGCTTGTTTTCATACTGTATCAAATATGATACGAATGGCCCTAGAGGGTTAAGATTGGCTGTTAGGTCTTATTGTATTACTGGATGGACCCGTTCTATCTGTAAAGGTTCTATTCTAATAGTTAATCGTCTCGCACTTCTCGCTTGTGTAACCTTCTGCCAGTTTCTTACTTCCTGGCCGCCTATGATGTTCAATGAATATAAGGTAGTGTAAATCACCAACTTCTGTCATCCTAAAAACTGTTCTTTTATTGTCCTTTTCCCACACTAAAGTTATCTCATTCTCTTTAACTTTCAGTAGCCTCCATGCGTTTTCCGCTTTGCTTGGGGTGAAATGATTAAATCATGAAACTGTAAGACACTTTCAAAGTCCGCTCTAAATAACATAGAATAAATTATATCCCCTTCATCAAATTTCGTTTCTTTTCTTTTATCTTTGTTTGAAGAAAAACCTGCAGTATTATCTGTCCTGATCTTCACATCCGGACGTCTGTTTCATATATTAAATGCAATGAGTAGCTTTGAAGAGGAGCAGTACTATTTAAGCCCGCAGAAGAAGAAGCAGTCTTTTAATGCGTCGAAATTCTTTTTTGGCGGGATATGATGACCTTAAAAGCAAACCCTGATTATTCACACCTTTATACAGGAACACTGGTCTCTGCTTCGACAGTCTCATTTACGAGGCTTTTCCCAAAATTTTGGTATTAATTAATTATTATTTAATGCATTATAATGCAGTGAATATAATTTCGGAACGAGAATCGGAGAACAGATTTCGAATTCGAATTTAAGTAGAATACGTTGCATTCACTTACGCTCAAATACCCTTGCGAATTGTATGAGTCCGTCACTTTTTGGTTCTTGGATTAAACAGCCGGACAGATATAGACTTAGTTGGCAACCTATCTATCGCAGAAAAATATGGTAACCTATTGCGGGAAAATCCTCTGCCCAGTCAGTCATGTCTCTTTCGAGACATGATCGCATAAACATTTATCTCATATGGTACTTAAGTGATTGACTGTAATTACTCGCAGAATTGTAAACTATCACGGTTATGTTCAAGCTTGCCTTATCTGTGAATATGCAGTCGAAACTCTGGCTTTTAGCCTGGTTTTAAAAAAGAAGCAACCTTGCCTGTGAGGAAGTGCACGTGCCTCAACTTTGAAGCCTCCCAAAAACACCTGCTGCATATTTTTCTTAATTCCCTTACAAATGGAAACCATAGAAAAGGTTTGCACGTCACGACGGAATCTTCAAATGTAATGAAACGTCAAATGCACAAAACATCAATTGAAAAAAAGATGATGCATGGCATATATTGCGCGGGAATGAAAGTTCTGTCCGATATACACTGCAAATTGAAACAATTGCAAGATCAGCTCCTAAGAAAGCTGGTCCACTATACTGTTCGAGGCGAAATTCTCTCTCCAGAATCTGTTACATATCTATAAATTAAACATTTTTTCATGCCTAGAATATAGCTGTCACATATGGTCTGGTGCCTCTACTATTTAACTTAAGCTCCTTGATAATATCCAAACAAGAATCAGCAATAATATTGGCCCTGGTCTGGAGGCTTAGCTTTAGTCGTTTTTTTACAGACGTAAGGTTGTCTCTCTGTGTCTTATTTTTATGAATACTTTCATGTTAATTGATCGGATGAGCTGTTAGGCTTGATGCTTTGTCTTTTTTATTTTTAGCGCAGTATTGTTGTGTTGCATTGGATATCGGCTCAGAACGAGAAATCGGGAAGCCGAGTTCGAATTCCAGCTGAATTCATTGCATTCACTTACGCGCAAATATCCTTGGGAAAGGTATCAATCCGTCTTTTCCTTCCAGTTATGGGTTAAATAACAGGACAGATTGGGTTCTATAGCCTTGGCGGGCAACCAGTCTACCGCAGAACACAATGGCAACCTACTGCGGGATAATCTTCTGCCCAGTCAGTCATGTCTCTTTCGAGAGATGATCGCCCAAGCGTGTATTACGTATGGCACTTAACTGACTGACTGAGTACACTGGCGTCTAGATCTGACCAATCAAGTAACCAATCAAGTGACCAACGCTTGATCGAGCTGGACGTAGCCGTAATTTCTATGTTAACAGTTTATTTTCTGGCTTGTGTAACTTCCTTCCGGCTACATGCTTTCTAGCCAATTTTAAATCTTATAATTTTCAAAAATTTAAATACAACGTAAGTCACTTTCTACTGTCCTCCAGATTACTCTCTTCTCTTCTTGCCCATTATTAATGTTTCTGCTCCTAATTCTTCCACACACTGTAACTCCTTGTATATTAGTGGCTTTACTGCTTTGCATGGAGTGATACAAATAAAATATAATAACTAAAATGTCAATCACTATCTATTGTACTCCTGATTACTCCTTCCTTTTCCTGCCCATCATTAATGTTTATGTTCCTAATTGTACCTCACCTTGCAACCCCTTGTGTCATAGTCGTTTTATTGCTTTGCCTAGGTTGATAGAGACTGAAAATAATTAAATGCAATGTCAATCACTATCTATTGTACTCCTGATTACTCCTTCCTCTTCCTGCCCATTATTTATGTTTATGTTCCTAATTGTACCTCACCTTGCAACCTCTTGTGTCTTAGTCGTTTTACTGCTTTGCATGGGTTGATAGAGACTGAAAATAATTAAATGCAATGTCAATCACTATCTATTGTACTCCTGATTACTCCTTCCTCTTCCTGCCCATTATTTATGTTTATGTTCCTAATTGTACCTCACCTTGCAACCTCTTGTGTCTTAGTCGTTTTACTGCTTTGCATGGGTTGATTGAGACTGAAAATAATTAAATGCAATGTCAATCACTATCTATTGTACTCCTGATTACTCTTTCCTCTTTCTGCTCATTATTAATGTTTATGTTCCTAATTCTTTCACACCCTGTAACTTCTGTCTTAGTGCCTTGCATGAGGTGATACAGATTTAAAAAATGATTGGACAGAAATTAGAGTATTACCATCATATCTGGACTGGAGCAGCTCAATCCTCACTTTTCAGCCTCAATTAAACGAACCTGGTTGGGGAAGAATTGCTCTCCACTGTGCAGCTTTTTTCCCACAGATATAACTTGCCAGCTTATTCCTACTCTATCACTATTTCCATGGCAAATGTTCAAATGAGCTTCATCCTTTGCTTCTAGCAGTTAGGCCTTCATAACTAGGACATGCATTTCTACATCCAGAGAGTCAAACTTTAATTTTCACTCATGAATGCTCATGAAGATATCTGTCAAAACATCTGATGATGGGATAGAATGCAGAGAAAGGTCATACATTTTTCAAGAGCAATACGATATAGTATGTTGCCTTTTTTATAACATTGCGTCTCACTAAATATTGAAGAGGTTTTGTGGAAAAAGAGAAAGAAATTGACAAATAGTGAGTCAATGTGAGTAAAATAAATTTTATCAAGTTAAAAGTATGAACAAAAAAGGGGTTTGGTTAATTTGAATTCTACAATGTTTGAAGATGAATCTTAGTACATTTGAAAAAATCTCGTGTGTATATATATCCAAGGTTCCTGTTAAGCAAATGAGTTTGAAGTTGTTTGCTTGCGTGTGGCTTAAGAAGCGGTTGAAAGTGTTTGGGAGAATGAAAATATGCAATATTTACATGGTGTTATATGGATTAAAAAAATCACTATCTACAGTCCTACCGATTACTCTTTACCGCTCATTATTAATATCTATGTTCTAACTTCTTCCTCACCCTGTAATCCTTGTGTTTTAGTGGCTTTACTGCTTTGCATGGGGTGAAACGGAATAAAAAAAATTAATGTAATGTCAATCACTATTTATAATCCTGTTGATTACTCTTTTCTCTTCCTGCTCATTTTAATGTTTATCTTCCTACTTCTTCCACCCTCTGTAAACCCTTGTGTCGTAGTGGCTTTACTGTTTTGTATGTGGTGAAACGGATTAAAAACTTCAATGCAATGTCAATCAATGTCTACTGTCTTTCTGATTAGTCTGTTCTCTTCCTTCTCATTATTAATGTTTATGTCCCTCATTCTTCCACACCCTGTAAACCCTTGTGTCTTAGTGGCATCACTGCTTTACGTGGGGTGAAACGGATTAAAAAAATAAATGCAATGTCAATCACAATTTACAGTCATCCCGATTACTCTTTTCTCTTCCTGCTTATTATTAATGTTTACGTTGCTAATCTTTCCAACCCCTGTAACCCATTGTGTTTTAGTGGCTTTACTGCTGTACATGGGTGAAACGGATTAAAAAAATTAACTGCAATGTCAATCACTCTCTACAGTCCTCCCGATTACTCCTTTAACTTCCTGCTCATTATTAATGTTTATGTTATTCATTTTTTCACACCCTGTAAATCCTTTGTGAATTTGCCTGGGATGAGACGGATTAAAAAAATTAAATGCAATGTCAATCACTGTAGATAGTGTTTGACATTGCATTTAATGTCC
>JBBBDQ010000398.1:5575000-5622500 GCA_037127315.1 Ascarosepion bandense
GTTTTGAGGACCTCACATTTATTGATTAAAGGAGGGATTGAAAGTTTGCCGTTGTTAAAGACGCTTTTGCACAGCCGCCAGTAGTTTTTAGAGCCTAACCTACTGGTTTCTATACGCTGCTTCATTCTATCAGCAAATAAGACATTAGCGCAATTTAGGATCCTCTTGCATTAATTACTAGCAGAGGTATACAGGCGTCTATTATAGTCAAATGCGTGGCTCCGATAAAGCCGGAAAAAAACGATTTCTGTCGACAATGTTAGCCGAACAAGCTGGAAAAAACTAAGGGGAGAAATAACGTTCGTCGGAACTTCCTGGCTGGGATGAAAGCATCGATGCCAGCTTACATCCACGAGGAGACCTCGGAGGCGCAGTCTTCAACGAGTAGACTAAACACTATTTTTGAAGAAGCGTCACAAATCGCGCAAAAACTTCCAGTTCGCTCTTTGGTAGCTGCAAGAAATTTTGGTAGAGGGAGGCCACAAGTAGTGGTTGCAGACGGTCATCAACTAACATGTGTAGGAAGGGAAATGATGCAGACTGCAGCATAGTATGTCCTCAGGTTTGCCCACCAAAGGCGTTTGCAGTAACATCTATCCTAGCGCGTCATTGCACTGCAATGACTATGATATTATACAACTGTTGTTCACAGCAGCTGCTCAAGATGCTACGCAAGAGTTGGGACTTCTAATTACCAGTCAGAAGCAACAACCAGAAAACTGCCTTATACCTCAGTATAAAGAGACGTTGTTCTTGTCCACCTAATTCATAGAAAACTTGCGAAAGCGCCACTATTGAGGAATAAGGAGAGGACTTAAATCGTTTCGTAAGCATAACACAAGTGTTATAACATAAGGCAGAACGTGTGGAGAACTCAGCAGGAAACTCAATCAATTGTAATTCATCTATCGAGACGTTTGCTAACCGTAAGACAACACCGATGTGTCCATAAAAATATAAAATATTAGATAAAATATAAAAATCAATAAAATATACAGAAATTATATTGAAACTAAAATATACAAAATGTCAAAAATATTTTTAAAAATGTAAAATACACAAATGAAAATATAAACATTTCAAGAATTTCATTATTAAAACAATATATTTTTATTGACTTACTAGCAGTATAGCCCGGAGTTGCTCGGGTGTAACGAAAGCTTTAAAACTAATCCATGGTCCTGGAGCTCAGACTCTTTGGACGTTGGCACGAAAGACTAAAAAGCAATAGTTATCTCCAGTTAAAGCGAAACCGTAGACTGAAAGAAAAATGAATGGATGTAAGTCAAAGTTTGATTTCCTGGTATCGATATCTAACAAGTGTTTTTCGTCGTAAACTGAATTGTGAAGGCTAAATAACTCCTCTGAGTAAATGGTATCATGGCTGAAACTAAGAACTAAAATTATACCTACTTAGAGCCAAACCCAAAGCAAAAACTAAAATAAAAGGGCTGAAAAAATACAGGCAAACAGGCAAATAAACCGACACACACACAAACATCTTACCTTTATATATATATATATATATATATATCATCGATTTTCTGCACTATTGTAAGAACTGCAACCTTGAAACTTCTGAATATCGTTTCTTATGTCTTTGTCTATGAGTCTATCAAATTTGATTAAATCGGACCACTCCTTCTATAACCCGATTTTTTCGATTATCGGCTTTCGATATTTATCGGGGGTACCTCGACACAAAACCTAGCTAAGAACACTCGCAGCTGCTTATAGTATAACTGTGTAAATTTTCAAGAAAATCGGTTCAGCCGTTTCGGAGTCTATAGGTAACGGACACACACACACACACACACACACACACACACACACACACACACACACACACAAAATTCCATTCATTAAGAAGTTTATATTAATTTGTCAAAATCTTTAAAATAATGCATAAATTAAATTGAAATCAATAATATAATTTAAATAATATGAAATGCTACTAATAAAATACATAAAAAAGACACGATAAATAAATAATAAAGAATAAATGTTTACATATACAGCAAGAAAATATTCTGAATTTTTTGAAAATTGTTTCTTGTTAGACATTAGTTAATTCTTAAATTCATCCACTTTTTTTCTTTGAATAAAATTCAATAACCTAAAATAACTTCCATTCTGAATAACACGAATGGATTGAAATATTTAATTAAATTATCTCAAAATAAACTTTAATTTCACGGTAATATTGAAATTGACTTGGATTCATTATAACCTCTGTACAGTCGACGATCGAACGGGTCACAATCATATGAAACTAAAAGTACAAATAATGATCGCAATTGCTTTCGAAAACCAGTCCATTTCTTGTCAGCACGAATGAAACAATTTCTCTAGATATAACGTTTTCAAGCATCCAAGTTGTTAAAAAAATTGTCATAGTTTCAAATGGCGACGGCAACTGGTTTCAAATTTTAAGTGACATTCACAAATTTGGCATCATTTACAATAATGTTTACCATTGACTGGATTCTCTCTCTCTCTATCCCTCTATCTCACCATTCCTCTCTTCCTTCCCACTCCTTTCTCTTTTTTCCACTTCTCGCTCTCTCTTTCTCTCTCTCTATCTTACCTTTCCTCCCTTCCTTCCCACTCCTTCGTCTTTTTTCCACTTCTCTCTATCTCTCCTTATCTCTCTCTCTATCTCACCTTTCCTCTCTTCCTTCCCACTCCTTCCTCTTTATTCCACTTCTCACTCTCTCTCCTTCTCTCTCTCTCTCTAAAAATAATGAACAACAAAGCATCATTTTTATAATAGAAGGAAACTGTTGAATCATGACTTGCTGATAGTCAGGCAGTTAAGAGCCATACGTGATACACGTTCAGTCTCTCATGTCACCAACGAGACATGACTGATTGAACAAAAGATTTTCCCGCAGTAGGTTGCCATTAATTTTTGCGGCAGTTTGGTTGCCAACCCAGTCTACAGAACCGAATCTGTCCTGCTATTTAACCCATCGTTGAAGAAAAAAACAGCGGATTAATACTTTTGCCAAGAGTATTTGCATGTAGAATGAATGCAACGAATTCAACTGTAATTCAAACTCGGCTTGCCAAAAGACACCATGGAAAATACTGTGTCGATTTATTTCCCAGATATGCAAATCAGAAGTAAATAAAACAAAGTAAACTATCTCTGGATGTGTGCTGTGGTGCATTGGATATCGGCTCGGAACGAGAAATCGGGGAGTGGAGTTCGAATTCCAACTGAATCCATTGCATTCACTTACGCGCAAATACCCTTGGGAAAGGTATTAATCCGTCTCATCCCTCCAGTTATGGGTTAAATAACAGGACAGATCGGGTTCTATAGCTTTGGACAGCAACCAGTCTACCGCAGAAAGCAATGGCAACCTACTGCGGGATAATCTTCTGCCCAGTCAGTCATGTCTCTTTCGAGACATGATCGCCCAAGCGTGCATCACGTATGGCACTTAACTGACTGACTGAAACTATCTCTACTTAAAATTAAATTGAAGCTCTCACCAAAATGACATGTCAATTGGGAGCAGTTGGTTCGTGGGTTAAGATTCTTAGAAGGTATCGATTTAATGTCGAGTTAATACCTTTAATGTCGAATTAATACCTTTGTCAAGGTTATTTGCGCGGAAGTGAACGAATTCAACTGAAACTCGAACTCGGATTTACGATTTCTCGTTCCAAGCTGATATCTGCTGAATCACAACGCATATCCAATAATATTTCATTTACTATTAAATAATAATTTGATAATACAGTACCGTTATCAAATATACTTAGTGTCTACAAAACCATGTGAATGTCATTGGGGATTTTGCAATTAAAATAGCACAATGGCAAGGGACAAGTCGTCTGGTAATCATCAATCTCCAAATAACAATTTTTTAAGTTAAAAAAAAAATTCAATTATCTAATTTTCAACGAACAAATCAATATTTTTGCTTGAAAATTGATTTCGAAATTGTCTCTTCATTTTTTTTTTCAATTTTTTTATTTTTTCCATAAGAGTTTTTCCGACTTTACTGGCATTTTTAGCTATTCTGGAAAGTGAAGAAATAAAAACGAGACAACTTAAGACTATTGCGTTAGGATCAACCAGAGAATTTGACACCCACAACACTTATAGAAGTCAAACGCGATAAGGGTAAACAGTGGGCTAAATATCTGCAGAGGTTGTCTGAATCGGTGACCCTATAGCGAACCGGTAATCTAAGAAGAAAAACGTTACTAAGTCTTACAAAAAAAAACAGAATATTGTGGAAATCTATAATCGGCTATGTCCAAAATGAACACAACAGGATTCCGATTACATTCAAGCATTGGCTCGCTAAAAGTGCTTTATGGACATTATGTTACATGTGGAGCAGCGATAAACATGTAGTAGTGGGGGGGGACATGTTAATCCCTGGAAGAAGCCAAAACACACCATAGAAAAATACGGTATCGATTTAGTTCACAGATACACAAATCAGAATTAAATGAAGCAAAATAAACTATCTTTACTTAAAATTAAATTCAAGCTCTAACCAAAATGAGATATCGACTGAGAACCGTTGGTTCTTGGGTTACGATTATTAGAAGGTATCGATTTAATGTCGTCCATAAAATAAAATTATCTTGTGAATATTCGCTTGAGAAAGATGCAAAACAATATATATATATATATATATATATATATATATATATATATATACATTCAGTTAGGAAAACTACAGAAATGTTGCAAAATCTTGTCCTAAATATATTTTATTATCATTTTTACGACAGTTTCGCTTGAAAAGAAAGAAGAAAAATCGAATTAGTTGGCAAAAATGATGCAGTTATTCCTCTCTCATTTAAATCCGCCATCAGTTACACATACACACACACACACACTTACACATTTACACACACACACACATGTATATATATATATGGAATGGAATAAATCCGTCATATATTAAACAAATAAATTATATATATATATGTAATATATATAAGTAACGCCATATATATAGGGCTATGTTATATTACATACACACAAATATTTATACACATGTGATAATGTTTATTTATATATGAGATAAAATATAGGTTTAAGATATATTTAGGTGTATTATATATATATATAAAGGAAAACTCACACGTCATTTCAGTTGGTTATAAATTATAATTAATTTCTATGAGCTTGATTAGCTCATTTCATCAGACCTTACAGTATTCCTACCATTTTCTACAAAAAATTTTTCTGGAATAAGCATAATCTATAACTAAAGCGAAGGATACAAATATAATAAAATAAAAAAATTTTTAAAAAATAAGATGAAGGAAAAGAGTAAGTCAGGACTCAGGCATTGGCGTCAGATCTGTCTGGGATTGCTCAGGCCGTCGTGAAGAAGTTGACCTGTTAAAGAATTTCTAATTCCCTGAATACTGGTGATTGTGTGACCCCATAAAACTAACCCATCTATTTATACTAACTTATATCCATAGATACATATGTGTACATTCCCGCATTTACTTACAAACGTGACTTTGTTTATGCCTACATATATTTACAGACTTACACTATTTCCTATCTACTTACAGATCCTGGCATCCATACATCTCATAAAGGTAGGATTTCCGCGCGTATAAGTATCGTTTTATATATATATATATATATATATATATAATTACTAGTATTT
Organism: Ascarosepion bandense; assembly: GCA_037127315.1. Classification (NCBI taxonomy): domain Eukaryota; kingdom Metazoa; phylum Mollusca; class Cephalopoda; order Sepiida; family Sepiidae; genus Ascarosepion; species Ascarosepion bandense. The sequence goes on from JBBBDQ010000398.1 coordinate 5,580,661, forward strand.
TTCACACATACTCCCAGATTTCGCCAATATTTTCATACTTCCATACTTTCAGTTGATTTACGCACATATGCAAATACATCTGCATATATGCATATGTATATATAAACACAACGATAAATATATAAGTACACGAGCAACACTTTTTTATCTGCAAGCACAAAGACAATGTACGTTTGTGTACATTTAATTCCCAATATAGTTGTGTTTATAATTTGGGACAATTTCACAAGAAACAAAAAGGAAAGTACTGGATTGTTATGTGATATCGATTCATCAATACGGTAGTGAATGTTGGACAATATCTTCGAAGATGAAGGAAAAGCTTGAAGCAGCTGAAATGTGGTTCTACAGAAGGATGTTGTGGATATCATGGACCGAGCATATGAGCAATGACGAGTTTTTGGAAAGGATGGAAACAAAAAAGAAATTTATACTGAGCATCAGGAAAAGTCAACTAAAGTTCCTGGAACATGCAGTCAAGAAGGAGGGCTGGGAAACACTGTTACTAACAGGCCAGATAGAGGGAAAAAGATACAGGGGAAAGCAGCGGATGACATATCTGAAGGACCTGATCAGGTGGATGACGGAACGAGGGTTGCATGGCGCAACAGAAGAAAGCGTGCTAAGAGCCACCATGTACAGGGAGATGTGAAAAGCCATGATCGCCTACGTCCTGAAAGAAGAAGAAATTGGCATTAACTAACATACTTATTTAAATTTATTTGTTTGAGCCTTTTGTTTATATGGACACTCGTATTTAAGTGGACAGGCTATTTTTGAATGATTAAACAATACAATTTTAATATCCATTGGCATGAAATATTCGAGAAATCTTGTTATGAAAATATCTGATGACGCCATCTCCCCGGTGTATGGGAGCTGCAGGTTCAAATCCAGAAGGAAAACGATATTTCTTAGTTCCCCTTTTGAACCTAAGGACCCAAGTTTGAGATTCCCTGGTGAAGAAGAGCACATAAAACGATCTTGTAGTACATCAAGGAAATCTAGCTGGACACTGGACAGCTCGAAGCAAAACAGAGCAGTAGAACACAATATTTTATTTAATCTGACGTTAGTAAAAAAAAGTAAAGAAAGTTGGAAAGAGTCAGGTATTTTAGCTAAATGTCTGCGCTTGTTCATCGATGAAAAATAAGCGTAAGGAAGACAGGCACCGTCCAGGCAAAGTAATTACAAACATCAACCTTAATTATTTAGCTTGAAAACTACGGATGACAAAATGGAAATTCGAATTAAGTAAGAAATTAGATCGTCTAACTGTATTATGACAGAATTCTTGCTCGCGAAGTTTTCGTCACATACATTATTTATTTAAAGAAAATAATTCGAAACTATACAAAAGGAGATAAATAATTAAAATAAATGTGAGGAGATGGAAACTGAAAATTACATAATCTAAATTAGATAAGCAGTAAATCTAAAGTTTTAACAGATAATATTAAAGACAAATTCATCATCCTTTTGTTCTTATCGATGTAGGTAAGTGAAAACCTATAATAAACAAACTGGAATTATTTGTGTATATATATATATATATATATATCCTGTCATGCGCAGGAAAAGTGAGGCAGCGTCGGCTCATTTCATTCTCTTTACAACAAGTGATTAAACTTTATTCTCAGGTAATGAAAATTCTTCCTGCGTGTTCGTTTTTTACCCCAGTCTTATTATTTAACTTTCTGCAATAATTATGTCAGTGAGTAATGAAGAATATATATATATATATATATATATATATATATATATATATATATATATCCTCTCTATTATGATAAAGACTATTATGTATCTATATGAATATATATATATATAAATTTGTATATATATATACAAATGGATATTTACGCACTCACACCCTGATTGAGCACTCTAGAAGAATGGTAGACAAAAGAATAGTAGCTACTCAAGCATATACTGAATTCAGTAATGAATTAGAACACTCTAACTACTGGCGTATGTATACATGCTATATCATACGATAAATAGTCTGTTTCCTTCGACCAAGCGCCCATAGCTCAGAGGTAGAATCACAAACTGACGCCAATTCGGTCGAGTTTCAATCCTGGGTAAAAAGCAATCAGATGTCTAACAGTACTAGATGATCTGTGATACAGCGAAACAGATCTGTCTGGGAATGACTCTATAACAGATATAAAACACTATGTAACGTGTATTTATTGGTAAAGTTAAAAAGTGCGAGAAGCCGTGAACGTTTTGTTTAAAGTGTAGATTTATTATTATTTTTTCATTTTTCATCATATTTCGATTTCTGCTTTGGTCTCACTACCAGCCAAGTCTGCGGGGAGACCTAAGGCAGGTTGTTATGAGTCCATTTCATGTTTTTCTATCTTCACTATCATCCCTAGCATTACATAGATAAAGTTTTCCTTAGTGTGTGGGCTATACTTAATAAGACAATTTTTTGTATATCTCTTAAGCTGAGGTTTCCAGGGATTCTTTCAATGTGTTGTTTTGTTCCATTTTTTATCACTCCAAGTGCACCTACTATCACTGGCACAACTCTTGTTTTCAATTTCCACATTTTTTCTATTTCAATTTCCAGGTCTTTATATTTTGACAGTTTTTCAAATTCCTTGATTGCTATGTTACAATACGCTGGACAATCCATATCAATTAATAGACAATTTTTCTCCTTCTGGTTTTTAACAATAATGTCTGGCTTGTTTGCTTCAATTTTTCTGTCTGTGTAGATGGTGTAATCCCATTGAATGGTTACATCTATTTCTGTAACCGGTGCTGGGTGATGTTCATACCAGTGTTTATTTACAGATTTTCCATAATGTTTGCATATTGCCCAATGTAAATATTGCCCAACTCTTTTCTTGCACTTCTCGCCCGTGGGATTCCCTTCCGTTTACTTGCTTTCCCGACAGCTACAATCGTCACAAATTTAAATTAAACGTCAATAGTCATCTCCTATCTCACTAATTTGCATCCTCTCTCTCTCATGCTCTTTTCTTCGTCCACTCCACTCTTATCAGTATTCTCATCCTTCTCTTATTTTCTTCCTGACACTCCCTGCAATCTGTCACTCTTTCTCATAATTTTCCTCTTATGTAAACCCCTGCTCAACAGTGGCAGTAAAATCCTTGCTTGGGGTGACACGATTACAAAAAAAAGTGTCCTTGACGAAAGTGCATTGTTCTTGTACGACCTCTGCACTTTATTCATCAGAATTTAGATGTTGTTATGCCTCTCATTAAGCTGATTGTTCGGTGGAGTTCCCATTCTTTTTGCATGGATTATGAACGGCTTAGCTCTTCCGGTATCTCACCACGGTTATTGAATTCATTTATTAATTATGTAATTTTGTCTACGCCGAATTCGTTTAAAGATATTAGCATTTCTATTACTATTCCGTCTAATTCTGCTGCTGAGTTTCTATTTAGTTTGGCCAGTGCAGATTCCACTCCGGTTTTTTAGTATTCCCGGTCCGTCATTATCTCTTTGTATTGTCGGTTGCTCACTGCCGTTTTGGAAGTGATCTCTAATACACTCATTCCATGGTTGAAGCATTCTCTCTCTCATTCTCTCTCTCTCTCTCTCTCTCTCATTCTCTCTCTCTCATTCTCTCTGTCTGTCTGTCTCTGTGAGCATTCTATCTCTGTGAGCATTCCATCCATGGATTTTATACATCCTGTTACGAGCGTGTCTCTTTTTTTGTTAGATCTCTTATGTTTTATGCGTGTGTCCTTAATACTCAATATCCCTATTTCTGCACATTTGTCACTGAGCCATTCTTCATTAGCTTATCTACATTTGTCCCTTATTTCCATGCATAGTCTTCTGTATTCCATTCCAAGTCTTGGCATTGTTTTCTCTCTCTTTTGCATCATAGCGAGAATTTTATCTCTAATGCACTCATTTTGTCTTTTTACGTCCTTTGTCCATGCAATTACTCGCAAACGCCCTTGGGAAAGGTATTAACCCGTCTCTTCCCTCCAGATATTGTTTAAATAACAGGACAGATTGGGTTCTATAGCCTTGGCTGGCAACGAGTCTACCGCAGAAAGCAATGTCAATCCACTGCGGGATAATCTTCTGCCCAGTCAGTCATATCTTTTTCAAGATATGATCGTATGACACTTAACTAACTGACTGACGTCTTTTGGGACGATGTCGTTTACTGATGTTACAAAAGCTTCCTTTAAAGTGTTCCATTTAGAATTTTCCGTTTCCAAATTTGCCCCTAGCTGTCCGTGTATTTTTCCTGCATTTAACGAGTTTGTTGTGTTGCAATCTGGGTATTGCACTGAGTTTCTTCAATCTCCAAAGTTTTATCCTTAGTTCTCATATATCGAAGTGGTGATCGCTTCCACAGTCGGTATTTGTATAAATTTTGCATTGAATATCTAATTTCCTAAATCTCCTGTTTATACCTATGTAGTATATTTAGATTTACGTGTCTCCTCGTGTGCTTCCCCATGTCTATAATTGTTTTGGATGTTCTTGAAACCTGGTGTTGGTTATTCCATGGCCATTAGTTACCAACAGTTATATCTTCCCTCTAAATGCCTACTTGGCATTCAGGTCTTTCATGATAATTCAAATTTCTTTGTGTTTTGCGCTGAGCAATGATTTTGTCCAGTATTGAGATTAAATATTCTATTTTCTCCTCAGTGCTTTGCGCTGTCGGTGCATACACTACTATATCAGCTACGTTGAATGGATTTCCTTTCAGTTTGACCACAAGAGCTCTAACGTATACTTGACAGTACCCCAAAACGCATTTCACCATGTCTTGATCTAGTATGAAGCCGACTCCTTTTTCATTATTTTTGCCCCCTGCGTACATGATCCTGTGTTTGTCACTGACGAAATCTCCGTTGTTTGGCCAGGTAGTTTTGCATATCTCTAGAATATTGATATTTAATCTGCTCATCTCCTGCTTTACATTCTTCAGCTGCCCCACAGTTGTTCAGCGTTCAGATGGCCCATGTCTCTACAGTCATTTTTGTTTGGTGTATATAGCCGTAGGATAACGGTTCACTGATACATATCGTTCATGTCGTTTCTTTCCGAGCTCCGAAGAATTGTGTCTTCCTTTACGCTGTTGGCGCTCACATTCACTGGATGACGGCCAATTGGCACCTGTTGTCTTTGTCGGTCCTTAACAGCCGAGGGGTCAATTTCTTTGGACTTAACCCCTTCACGCCGTTGAGTTTTATATAGTGATTTTATACTGTCTGCGTATACGATCCCTTGGTTGTCACTGACGAAATCTCAGTTGTTTGTCCACCTAGTTTTGCACATGACTAAAATGGGGATACTCAGTATGCTCATACTGACCCTAAATAATGGTCCTGTCTGTTAAAGGAAACACATAAAGGTCAACACCCTTCCATTAACACCGAATTGAAAATATAAACATTTTCGGGGGAAAGCCTGATTTGAATGGTTGTTTGCGGGGGTTCGCAGTATTTCACTCATAGTTATTTTTGCTTTACTTATTAGGATACATTACTCGTACCGTCACCGTTCTCTGCGAAAAAGCATATTTTTACTTCATGTTCCTGCAACGAATCACAGATGGAAACCAGTTGAGCGAGATTTAGTAGATGCAACACTCGACTATGACATTTGAAAAATATCTACCATACTCCTTAGTCATATAATGAGTATTAGAGGCGACTCACTGCTTTATTTTCCCGCTTCTAATCTCAGTTTTCCGGCTATAGCGACCTACATCTTGAGCTGAAAAGTATTCCGATTGAAATTTTTGTTTTACAATAAGGTTCAGTCTGTACCAGATCCTCGTGCCACTAGAGGTAGAGAGTTAAATTAAAGAGTAGTTTATGTGGATAGGAGGGGAAGATCACGGTTGTTTTTAGACCTGAACAGGTTAAGAAGAGTGCTTCGCAGGAAGAAGCTGTTCGAGTCGAACATTCCACCGATGGAAGACAGAGGAATTGGTCGTGGTTTACTACAAGGTAAGCGGTATGGCAGGTTTGAGGTGAAAGTTAGACCAGGTTGAAACGATAACTATACTTATGACATACGCGTTCTGTAACATCGACCACACCGTAAACAGAACATATCTCCTCTCATTTCATTGGTTGATTTAAAAAAAAAAAAAGGCGAGGTGACAATAATGATCGTTTAGTTTCTGTATTTCAAGGGAATCCCAAGCACACAATATACAGTCTTTCTCGGCGAAAGTTCGAGACAACCAATGTTGAGGTGTCAAGTATCTAACAAGTGCGCATGCGCAAAGGAAAAACTAAAGTTAGCTCTTTATTAGAGGGTTTAATTTTTAGTCTCAGATAAAACTGAACGGATTTTTGGCCAACCAATTGAATGGAGGATCATCGGCCATGCATCCTAACAACTTCAGGGATTTATGTAATCTATGCTTAACGGAAAAAATTACAATAATTAAATATAAAAATCTCAGTGAAGTACTAAACCAAAAGAATTAACTCAACTTCAAGTTCAGGCATAAAAACAGGTTTAAATTGTCTGATAAAATGGAATTTACACTTTAAATGTCAATTCGGTTGAAAACTGATATATAAATTCACAATTTTCTTACCCCCCCCCCCACGCTTATACATTATGAGGATTACGTTTGTTATATTTTTTTATTATTATTAGTTTTAACCTTTTCCAAAAACACACACACATATATATATATATATATATATATATATATATATATATATATATATATTCCCTCAAGTTTTTTTTGAACAGAAGTATACGCTTATCCCTTTTTCTCTGTTTAGAATTAGGTTTCTGGCTCCTTCTAAAACATTTACATTCTAAATTCTGTGAATTTACTAAAAAACATGTCAACTCAGGTGATATGATCAGAAATTGTATTCAACGTAATGCACATTACTTTAAAATTCTTCTACCAATTCTACGAGGATTTTTTGCCAATGACATCTGCTTTCATGTTAAATGTGTTGAATACGTGAGTGCATATGTGTGCGGGTGAGAGAGGGAGAATGAAAGTTAAGAAGTTAGAAAGCGTTTATAGATGCTGTGCAACATCCCCAAGCAGTTTACTGAAGTCATATACGATAGGTAACAAATAATGAAGAAGAACTCTGAATTCAAAACATGCCGAGGTTCGTTTTGGGAAGTTATGGCATAATGTACACCAAATCTATGCATTTGGCTATGCGAAAAATGATTGTAAATTCTGCACAAGCCTTCACCATTATAATCAAATGATATGTGCCTGTAGTCTGGTTGTTGGTTTAAAAACTGAGAAGTTTGGCACTCATATATCGAAACATTGTCACACAAAGAGCACATACACCAAATCCCGCATATACAAAAAAATCTTAGAGAAAAAGCAATACAATATACAAAATAATAAGAGAATAGATTTAGCAGTACGAAACAGTACACAAGTCCACAACTATACGAGGCCATATGAGCGCACAATGATATACACGTAATATCACAAAACTACAAACAACCAAAATAAGGAAGAAATACAAATAAACGTTTAAAAAAGACGGATCTATATAATAGAATACAGATGCAGTCACAAATAATTAACATAAAAAAAAACATAAATAAATTAAAAGCTAAAAATAATGAAGTAAATTAAATTTCACGAAGAAAAAATTGACAAAAATAAGGAAACAGAGTTTCACAAAGAAAAGATTCATAGAAATTATTCACAAATATATATATATATATGTGTGTGTGTGTCTGTGTGTATGTGTGTGTGTATGTGTTTTTATCACTTTAAACGTTATTTTTAGTGAGTACGCCCATTTGAGTAGACGCTCTGTTTATTAAGGAGTATATTTATTTATTTTCGTCTTGTATATTCGAGAACTCACAAAGTAATTTCCTAAAGAACCAATGAATTTTTATGCATTAGACTCTCTCTCTTTCTGACACACACACACACACACACACACACACACATATATGTGATAAAAAATAATGTTCAAACAATTCATTTCAAATTGTCGGTTGTTTATAACCAAAGTTTCGCTAAAATTCGTTAATTTCCGTAACATGTTTACATTTGTTAACATTACGATACATTTCAGAGCTGATATGGTTGTTGTGATGAATCAAATATATATATATATATATATATATATATATATATATATATTGATTGATTAATTACTTAGTTTCTGGTCATAATAAAATTAAACCAGTGAACATTTGTTTTAAAAAGTGTTCAATACAATTATATTGTAGAACTTTTGAATATTTTCCATTTGTAAACGAGTTATTACGCGACCTAGGTTTCTACCATTAGTGCTGTCTTCAGGCGATTTGCAATAACTATAACTATATATATATATATATATACACTTTGGCAGCTACCTTTTTATCTTTTATTAAATATGGCGGATAAGGTAGATTCAATTAACTTTTTGGTTTTTACGCATTCTAACATTTTTCCGTGTTATCGGGAATAAGAAATTTAAAACTGTCCATAATTTTTATCGTCCTGAGCACTTTCATCCATTTCTAGAGCTATTTTCAAAGGTATTTATGTCTCTAAATTGTCTCTTGTTATTTTTCCCCATGTTTTGACTGTTACTTTGAAATCATGTGAGCATCTTTTTATTCCAATATTCCATTTTTGCTATTAAATAAAGTAAAGTAAATGTTAAGAAAAAAATGTTTGATATATAGTAATGTTTGAATATATATATAGACTAGCAGTATAGCCCGGCGTTGCTCGGGTGTAATGAAAGCTTTAAAACTAATCCATGGTTCTGGAGCTGAGACTCTTTGGACGTTGGCACGAAAGACTAAAAAGCAATTGTTGTTTCCAGTTAAAGCGAAACCGTAGACTGAAAAAAAATGAATAGAGGTAAGTCAAATTTTGATTTCCTGGTATCGATATCAAATAATTTTTTTTCGTCATGAACTGAAATTTGAAGGCTAAATAAGTCCTCTGAGTAAATGATATCATGGCTGAGACTAAGAACAACAATTAGAGCCAAACCCGAAGCAAAAACTAAAATAAAAGGGCTGAAAAATACAGACATACAAGCAGATAAAAAGACACACACACAAACAACTTGTCTTTTATATATATATATATATTATTGATTTCGTGAACTATTGTAAGAACTGCAATCTTTGAAACTTCTGAATATCGTTTCTTATGTCTTTGTTTATGAGTGTATCAAATTTGATTAAAATCGGACCACTCCTTCTATAATCCGATTTTTTCGATTATGGATTTCCGATGTTTATCAGGGGGTACCTCGATACAAAACCTAGCTAAGAACACTCGTACAGGCTTATAGTACAACTGTGTAAATTTTCAAGAAAATCGGTTCAGCCGTTTCGGAGTCTATAGGTAACGGACACACATACGCACAGACACACACACACACACAGACAAAGTTCCATTTATAAATAAGTTTATATATATATATATATATATATATATATATATATATATATATATATAGTAAGATTAAGATGATCACTGAAATCTTTTTCATTTCTGGAAAGCTCTCAATCCCTTCTGGAAGAATCTTTAGGGGAAGAAACCAGTGGAAAACGCAGATTATACAAATATCTGCTCCTGTCCTCGTAGCAATACGAGACATTTGAAAACTGACAACTACTCTTGCAAAGAACCTTTAATTAGTGGTTAACTGGGGCAAGAAATGGCTTGCAAAGTTAATGCCTCTAAAATAAAACTGCTTTCACTTAATCCCCACAAACAATAATTTTCGGCCTGTCATCAGCATGACTATTTCCATACTCCAGTCGAGTATGCAGTGGAGTGATTATATTGAATAGATTTCTCCGTCTAGTGCATAATACCGTCTCAGAAAACCTCTTGAGCATTTATAAATCTACCATTCGTCCGTGCATTGAATACAGCTGCATTATCATGTCTATTCCTCTTGCTACACATTTCGAGACTCTTGACTACATTCAGACAAGGATCTGTAATGTTATCAATCATCATCTGACATCTCGAAATCAGTAATTTTCTCACCGACGTATCGCGGCTCCCCTCTGTCTTCTTTACAAATATTTTTTTATGTTTTTACATATTCGCTTTATTGCCTCGTCTGCATGAATTTAAACATTGTACTAGATTGGTAATCAAGGTTTACCGTTTTACTCATAAAATAGCTAAATGCAACCCCCTCCTCCATTCTAATAGTTTCTTTTCTCGCACTTATTAGCAAATGCTGTAATAGAAGTATTGTAATAAATTAGTTCTTTAGAAATTATTGATGCTTTCCATTTGGAAGACGAATTAATGTCTCTGTGGTTGTTAGGCATTCTTTGTTTTCATCCTGGGGGCTGAAACGTACTCTACAAAATAAAAATCTGTAAGACTGTAAAAATCTGTAAAAGCTGAATAAAAATCATACCATTTTATATTTACAATCACACACACACACACACACACACATATATATATATATATATATATATATAGTATTTACGCTCTCACACCCTGATTGAGCACTCTGGGAGAATGGTAGACGTTGTAAACAGTAGCTACTCCAGCATTTACGCACCGCTCATTCGATAATGAATTGGAGCACACTAGCTATTAGGCGTGTTTATGCGCGCTAAAAAGCCTGCCTTCTTCTCGTGGACGCTCGTGGCCTAGGTAGAATCGCCGACTGACGCGAATTCGGTCGGGTTTCAATCCTGGGTTAGGAAGCGACCGGAGTCTAAGCCGTACTGATGAGCTGTATTACAGCGAAACAGATCTGTCTGCGGGTGACTATAGTATATATATATATATATATATATATATATATATATATATATAGGTAAAGAGTAACTAGACATAGGCAGATACCGATTTACTTAACGTAAGGTCGAAAGTGTGGGGCACAGGAGTGACGACGGTGCTCTCTACTCAGTCTTAACCGCTCATGCCACTAACCATGAAACCACCACGAAGTATCCATGTATATATATATATATATATATATATATATATATCTTGAATGAAAGAGAGTGAAGATATTTGCATAAACAGATAAATAGAGGAAGATAGAAATAAATTGCGAAAGAATGAAACTATAGATAGATAGATAGATAGATAGATAGATAGATAGATAGATGGCTATGCCTATATATCGTGATAGAAAATTCTCCGTAGCTGTTAGGTAAGATTACTGGAGCTGGATTTCAATCGGCCTCAAGCAATAACCGCCAAAAGCAAAATGTTTACGAATCATTATTGCGCCAATTTCCACTGATATTTGGTAAATTTCAGCAGAAATATTCAATAATTCGCAAGGATTAGAGACCAGATCCTAGATAAACTACCAGAAAACGACGTTTATTTAGCTAAGATTGGCTTAGTCTAGTACAAGTCCATAATAATATGAGCACCCAAATGAAATCCAAGTTGCGTGTTCAGAAAGTTACTTGCACACAGTCAATCAGTCAAGTGCTATACGTGATACACACTTTGGGCTATCATGTCTTGAAAGAGACACAACTAACTGGGCAGTAGGTTTCCATTGCTTCAGCGGTAGACTGGTTGCCAGCCGTGGCTATAAAACCCAATCTGTTCTATTATTTATCCTATTGCTGGAAGGAAGAGACAGATTAATACCTTTCCCAAGGATATTTGAGCGTAAGTGAATGAAAAGAATTTAATTGGAATTCGAACTCAGCTCCCCGATTTATCGTTCAGAGTCAGTATCCACTGCACAACAACAACATCCTCAACTGGCATACACTTTATATTATGATCGGCGTCCTTTCGAAATCATATGTAATTTCTTTTGGTCTGACGTCCATAATACTGGACCCCCCAGTGAGAATCGAACTCAATATTCTGTTCTATACTATGGAAGCAGATGCATACATATAGCGAAAACTTTGTTTAAACGAAATTTCTGTTCATACGATTTCAGACCGTCTTGTAAACGAGCCGTTTTACTTTTTTCCGGATTCTTCAAGATCTTTTCAATAAATATTTGTCCCTGAGGTAACAATATTACATATTTTTGTCTCAATTATTTCTCTCTCTCTCTCTCTCTCCGTCCCTCCCTTTCTTTTTCTCTCGCGCTTTCTGTCACTCTCACACTCTCTTTCTCCCTCCCTTTCTTTTTCTCTTGCGCTTTCTCTAACTCTCTCTCTCTCTCGTCTTTTCTTTTCTATCTCGCTGTTTCTCTTTTTCTCTGACTTTTCTTTTCTGCTTACAAATTTAGATTCCGCCAAGTATGTAGATAGTAAAGAATCCCCAGAAGATCTCGAAGCTGTCATTTTCATGAAGAATTGGTCGCTGATATTCTCAATGACAATCATTTCTACAAAACTAAAATTAAAGAAACAAAAAAAAAAAATCATTGGTACAAGAAATCAAGTATTTGGCGAAATATCTGAATTTTTTTTCTATTTCAAATATATTCAAGTCCTATTCTAATGTTTTATTTATTCATATATCCAACATCATCATCACAATCCTCATGTTACTTGTCATATTGTTATTATTATTGATTATAATGTATATCTGTTGAATATCGCTTTTCAGCACTTACGAAATCTCGCCATTTTTATCTATTATAATATTTTTCTTCCGCGCGGTTTTCGTTTTTGAACTGGAGAACATGCATTGTAGTAATCCTCATCAACCCGTACCAAACAGCACGTTTCAAAGTCTATTTCCAATGCCAAGCAACACCGACTTCTGAAGCGATGCGATATTAGCTTTATTCTCATTTTCCTAATGTAGGAACCTTCATTCGGTGGTATAAACCCAAACACGTTCAAATGATGACTCGAAATATCTTTTTTTTATGTACCTTGTCATTTCAAGACGTAGGCGATCATAGGCTTCCACGTCTCCCTATCTCTGGTGGCTCTTACCACGCTTTCTCTTGTAATATCTCGCAACCCCCGTTCTGTAATCCTCCCGTTCAGGCCCATCAAATATGCCATCCGCTGCTTTCCTCTGTCTCTTTTTCCTTCTATCTGGCCTGTTAGCATCAGATTCTCCAAGCCCTCCTTCCTCAGTGCATGTGCCAAGAACTTCAGATGTCTCTTCCTGATGCTATTAATTTCCTTTTCGTATTGAGCTGAATTTCCCACATTTTACCATTTTCAATCCTGAGGTCGGTGTATCACTTACGTTTTGCCAATTTGGTTCACTTTTATATTATTTATCATTGTTGTTGCTGTTTTTTTTTCCGACGGCAGTGATGTTTAGCTTTGTCGTGTCGGGAATGCGGCCCGTTTCGATGTTAAAATCTAACAAAATCTTGACCTGGTCGTATTCCGCCTCATTCTCTGGTTTTTGACGGTAGATACAGAAAGGGAAATACAAGTCTTACTGCAGAAGGTAGGAAAGGAAAGCGAGAAGAAAGGACTAAACATAAACTACAATAAAACTGACTACAGGTCATTTATAATAAAGACCATTATATATATATACTGTAATAGTTGTTACAATGGTTTATAATTTCATTGTATCACTACACAAAAATTTTCGCGTTTCGAAACTAGCCCTGTATGTGGGCTGCTTCTTCAGGTGATTTAGTTGAAATGAGAATTATCTAGACCGTTTATTTGTGTTGGATTTGTTTTTTTAGGTGTTAGTGGGGTTGGTCTTTTCAACTAGATAATTCTCATTTCGGCTAAGTCACCTGAAGAAGAAGCAGCCCACATACAGGGCTAGCTTCGAAACGCGAAAATTTTTGTGTAGTGATACTATGAATTTATAAACCATTGTAACAACTATTACAATATAACGCTCTACATTTGTATCGAGCACTCTTTATAAAAGTAAATGCATGAACAAAAGGTTAAAAAACGTACGAGTTCTACAACTTAGTTACAATATATATATATATATATATATATATACGAGTTCTACAACTTAGTTACAATAATATATATATATATATATATATATATATATATATATACGAGTTCTACAACTTAGTTACAATATATATATATATATATATATATATATACATCCTGTCACGCTAATGGGGAGAGAGACAATAGCGTGGCAGCGTTGGCTAACTCCATTCACTCTACTACCAGTTATTAAACTTTACTACAAGTTATGAAATCTTTTGCTGCGTGTTTACTCTTTAACAGTGTCATATTATTTGATTTGTTTGCAATAGTCATGTTGTCGAGTTTATATTTTGTGTATTTTTGTGTACAGTTGTGTATTTATTTGTATACCTATAATTCATTTGCCTCCTGCCTAGCTGAGAGATCTGGATAACTTAATTTTTTTTCTTAAGTCTTAATGTATTATACTCAATCGGATGTACATCAATATGTATCTTGCCGTCATTCTAGTGAAATTGAAAACAGTGTGGAAGATGAAAACAAGAAATAGTTCGTTCACTAAATTATCGAAATGTTTTACTCATTAACCAATATAACGTTTTAGGCTTTTAAATAGAAAGGTATTTTTCTGGAAGAGCCAGAGACAATATTTTCACTCTCGCTTTATTTTCTTATTTTTTAGCTTCCTTTCAGCTGCAATAGCAAAAAACTTGCTTCCTTTAGACCGTGTTGTTTTCACAGTTGTGTCTTTGCCTAATAAAAAAGAAATTTGCCTTTAAAGACTATTCGAATCTAGTCAAGTGTTTAATGGAACATTAAAAGGGATGTCTTAATAGTATGTCTATTCAGAACGTAAGTGTAGTACAGTAAGGAGATCTTTTTAATATGATGGCAATTCCGAACGTAAGTACGGTACAGTAAGGATATCGTTTTAATAGTATGTCAATTCAGAACGTAAGTATGAAAAAATAAAGAAATCTTCTTAATAGTATGTTAATTCAAAACGTAACGGTGGTGCAGTAAAGAAATCCTTTTAATAGTATGTCAATTCAGAAGGTAAGTATGGTACAGTAAGGAGATCTTTTTAAGTGTATGTCCATTCAGAAGGTAAGAATGAAACAGTAAAGAAATCTTTTTAATAGTATGTCAATTCAGAATGTAAGTATGGTACAGTAAGGAGATCATTTTAAGTGTATGTCCATTCAGAAGGTAAGAATGAAACAGTAAAGAAATCTTTTTAATAGTATGTCAATTCAGAATGTAAGTATGGTACAGTAAGGAGATCATTTTAAATGTATATCCATTCAGAAGGTAAGAATGAAACAGTAAAGAAATCTTTTTAATCGTATGTCAATTCAGAATGTAAGTATGGTACAATAAGGAGATCATTTTAAGTGTATGTCCATTCAGAAGGTAAGAATGAAACAGTAAAGAAATCTTTTTAATAGTATGTCAATTCAGAATGTAAGTATGGTACAGTAAGGAAATATTTTTAAGTGTATATCCATTCAGAAGGTAAGAATGAAACAGCAAAGAAATCTTTTTAATAGTATGTCAATTCAGAATGTAAGTATGGTACAGTAAGTAGATCTTTTTAAGTGTACGTCCATTCAGAAGGTAAGAATGAAACAGTAAAGAAATCTTTTTAATAGTATGACAATTCAGAATGTAAGTATGGTACAGTAAGGAGATCATTTTAAATGTATATCCATTCAGAAGGTAAGAATGAAACAGTAAAGAAATCTTTTTAATAGTATGACAAT
Source organism: Ascarosepion bandense (assembly GCA_037127315.1). Taxonomy (NCBI): domain Eukaryota; kingdom Metazoa; phylum Mollusca; class Cephalopoda; order Sepiida; family Sepiidae; genus Ascarosepion; species Ascarosepion bandense. The sequence continues at coordinate 5,596,203 of JBBBDQ010000398.1, forward strand.
TCAGAACGCAAGTATAGCTCTCCGCATGTTTTTTTTTTAAATGAATATTTTCAACTTTCGACATCTTTCTTACATAAAAAATTGCTATCCAGTCGTTACTCTACCATTATTTTCATGGTAGATGTTCAGACGAACCACATTTCTTCGTTCTGCCAATTGAGACATCTACTGCTTGGACCCACAATGTCACTTAAACTAGTCGACTCACCCTTATTCTCTTCATATCCCATTGGTAAGAAAGGATCCTTCTTAATCTTAAATCGTAATCTCATCAAGTCGATGGTCAACATTTATCTATCTTACTTATCAACCTTTGTTACCACCATAAAAACCCCAGCAATAGTAGCTCTTTGACCTTGTATTAGATGAAATATTGTAAAAATAATGTCTGAATTGTCATGATTTGTTGCGAAAAATTGTGGCGTGCTTTCATATTCTTTATTTTGATGTTTTAAACTAAGTGCTATCATTCTCTGAGACTAAATGCCTACCAAGGCCAATTTACCCAGCCATTTACCGTTTAGGTCTGGGGATAATAATAAAATGCGATTTCAACAGACTAGGAGGGAACTTGAACTAGATTCCATTTTTCACGCTGGAAACCATTACGCTCGCGGCACAAGGCTGAAATCATCCCCGAAAGATGGATTTTAAAATAAATGGAAAATCACTTGGAAAATGTGACATCGAAATGAGGACGCGAAAATGTGACATCAAAATGCGGACTCGAAAATGTAACATCGAAATGCGGATGCGAAAATGTAACATCTACATAAGGACGCAAAAATGTGACATTGAATGAGGATGCAAAAATATGACAACGAAATGAGGACGCAAAAATGTAACATCGAAAGGAGGATGCGAAAATGTAACATCGAAATGAGGATGCGAAAATGTGACATCGAAATGTGGACGCGAGAATGTGACATCGACGTGAGGAACGCGAAAATGTAACATCGAAATGAGGATGCGAAAATGTAACATCGAAATGAGGACGCCAAAATGTAACATCGAAATGAGGACGAGAAAATGTAACATCGAAATGAGGACGCGAAAATGTGACATCGAAAGGAGGACGAGAAAATGTAACATCGAAAGGAGGACGAGAAAATGTCACATCGAAATGAGGATGTGAAAATGTGACATCGAAATGAGGGCGCGAAAAATATGACATCGAAATGAATACGCAAGAATGTGACATCGACATGAGGATGCGAAAATGTGACATCGAAAGGAGGACGAGAAAATGTAATATCGAAATGAGGATGCGAAAATGTGACACCGAAATGAGGATGCGGAAAAGTGACATCGAAATGAGGACACGAAAATGTAACATCGAAAGGAGGATGCGAAAATGTATCATCGAAATGAGGATGCAAAAATATGACATCGAAATGAGGAACGCGAAAATGTAACATCGAAATCCAAACGAGAAAATCTGATATCGAAACCGGATAGCAAAGCAAATGATGCAATTCAAAACCGCAACATTTCGTGAAGTAAATCTGTTTGATGTTTTTAGCACGACGTTTCTTATGAGTTTTTCAGTCCTTCATCATTATACCCGCTCTCCACAGTAACTCAACCGATACTGATTGAGAATCGACTTGTCAGCTACAACTTAACTCATTTGAAAATTACACACTGTCACTTTTTTCGGCAATCTGTATTCTAATCATGGATAACTTCCATTTCACCAACTATCTACTCTCTTCCATAAAAAAGGATATCACACATATTAACGGTTTCACTTTGGTAAGTGGTGACGCGTTTGGCTTAAAGTGTTAAGTAATGATATTTATTTTTATCACTGAGATATAAACGTGCATACGCACAAACACACTTAACCCTTTCTATTTAATTTTATATTATTTTTATAAATTTTAATAATCCTTTTTATTACCGTATTTACATTATTTGGACTATTGTCCTCATCTTTGTTGCTATTTCTATGACATTTCGATCGTTTTACGCTCCGGTCTGCATCAGGTGCTACGAATTTTGAATCGAACCCCTTATTACAATCACTGGGGTATATTATTCTCATCCCATGCGTAGTAATGGCTCTTTTGGAAGTCATGTGTTATCTCCCTCTAACTCTGCAAGTTACTAGTTCACCAGTACTTTAGCCTGGTATTGGGTCACAACTTTTTGGGTCAAATCGCAAGAACTAACCAGCATCTATAGCCACACCTGACTACCAGAATGGGGTCTGGGCAATGAATTAGAATGATATGCCCCAGTGATTGTGATAAAGCGTTCGGTTCGGTTGTAATAAAGCGTAGGTTATGTGTCCTTAAGAATAATGTAAATACCATAAATACTATCTCATCTCAGAAATATAGACAAATCCTTTTTCTTCTAAATTAACTGGGTCCCACCCTTTTACTCTGAAATCAATAAAATATAAACGCAAATTCTACTCCCTCAGTTTATTTTCTCGAACTTGCTGCCTGTAGAATTCCCTTCCGTTTTCTTGCTTCGCCGACAGCTACCATCTCCAAGAATTTAAATGTAAAGTTAATAGTCATCACCTATCTCACTAACCTGCATCCACTATCTCTCTCTCTCTTTCTCTCTCTCTCTCTCATGCTCCTTTCTCGGTTCACTCCAATCCCATAAGTATTCTCATGCTTCTCTTACCCACTTCCTGACACCCCCTATAACCTGTCACTTTTTCTTATCACTTTCCTCCTATGTAACCCCCTGCAAAATAGCTGCAGTAAAATGCCTTGCTTAGGGCGATATGAAAAAAAAAAAAAGTACTTACACCATTTGAGTATTTTAAACAATATCTACAGCTAATTGATTGGCCAATCGATTCATTTTCAACAGCTTATCAAATCAATGCATGTTATTTAAAGCCAAAAAATGTTTTTAGATTCTAAGTACTTATTTTTAGATAATAATGATTTAGCGATATAATTCTACTTATTAAGTCTTCTCTGCGAGGAGGGAATAAGAGTTGTGTTTATATTTTTCTTTCATGTATTTGTGCATAACTGAATATAACAAGCAAAGTGAGCACCGATTAACAATTCCAAGGCGTTATCCATGACACCACATCGAGCTTTATGACACCTAATATTCACAAGCGTTTACCCATCTAGGTACTGACAAGACTTAACGTTCCTTAACTGATCGTATAGCAACCGCTGTTTAAACGTGATAAGGCTATAAGCCTTCAATAAGTTATGATACTCAGAATCAGAAAGAGATAGTTTTTTTATGTTTTTAATTTTTGAGTAACATAATGGGGAAGAATGGGTTGGAGAACTTAACACTGACAGGACTTATCGAAGGTGAAAGTGATATGCAAGGAATCCCTATCTGAGAATTTTGTGTAAATAGCTGTCTGCATGTGAGGTGGGAGTTTTGGAAAAAAAGATAGATTCTTAAAGGGGTACGACACTTTGAAGAAGACAGCTGTTTGGAAACGCTTTGTTCGATTCATCTGGGTTAAAACGAAACTCGCTAGACATAATCCATCGGTCCGTGCATAGAATATTGCCGTCATATATGTTCTTCGTCTTGATGTTCTCGACAGGCTCCAAAGGAGAATCTGTAACGTGATCAGTCCCGACTTGTCAGCTCGAATCTAGCCATTTTCACACCGGCGGGACGTGGATTCTATAAATATTTTCATGGCTTCTGCTTTGACAAACCTAAGTTATTGGTGCTCCCGCCACAAACATTTACTCGGGCAACCAAACTGTCAACAAGGTCCCATCCAGTTGCACTTCCAAATGCAGCCGAAAATTCTACTCCATCAGCTTCTTCTCTCGCATTTTCCGCCTGTAGAACTCCCTTCGATATACTTGCTTTTCCTGATGGCTGCAACCTCCAGGAATTTATATGCAATGTCAATTTCCATCTCTTATTCACTTAACCCTAGTACTTTCTCTACGTCACCCCGTGTATCTTGTTCTTTTCTTTTCTCTCTACCTTCGCAACTGTCTTCACACCTGTGTTCCCACCCTTCTCTTGTCCTTTCTCTGATACCTACTGTAACTTGTCCGTCTTTCTCTTCACTCTCCTCTTGTCTAAACGTTTGTTCTTATGTAGCCCCCTGTGCATCAGTGGCGGTACCGCCTTGCATGGGGTGAAACAATTAAAAAAACATATTGGTCCTTTTCTGACATCTCGGATTTAGTTCCTTCCCCACCACTGTTCTCTGTGTTATTTCTACTAATAATTCCATGGCAATTTTTCTGTTGGTATACAGAATTTATTAATTTAAAGGCAGTACTGGATTGTCGGTCAGGTTTCATCCTATTCAATGTTTAGATTTAACTGTAAGCTTGGTCATGGGCATCTCGGTCAACTGCATCTGGCAGCAAGACCTCTGACTGGGAGGTAGTGAGGAGCATGGAACCACTTCTAAACTGCTGTTGTCCCAGATCAACTCTGACCCGAAGTAGTAGCACATGTTAGGGTTCCAGCTACGGGCAATTAGTTAACCCCCAAACTGTGGTCAAAACACTATGAAAGTATAAAATACATTTTCATATAAATATATTTATAGAAATTAATTTTTATAGAAAAATATGCATTTTTTTAAAAATATTACCAACAATCCATTTTTTAAGAAAAAAAACATTACCATAACACATTTTTGAAGGTAAAAATTATTCTCAGTAAAACATTTTTAAATACAAAACTAGAAGACATTTTCAGTTTTTCTAATAATAAAAAAGAAGAAAAACGAATAATTGACATTAAAATCTGACTAAATCAACCATCTCACTATAACGGAAGAGTAAAACAATATCTTAAAACCCCACCTTTTCGGTATTAAATAACCCACAGACGTTGATATACCATTAAACAAAACTCAAACTCAAACTAGCTGTAAGTTCTATAACAAAGGTTTTTTTTTCTGTTATAGTTCCCGCTTAAGGAACTCACTACCGGCTTGCTTTTTGGTCTACTTCGATCTTCAAATGTTTAAATACAATACCAATCGTTACCTTATGTCTTCTTAATTCTTATTCTTTAATTGTATTCTTTCCTTAATTGTATTTTTCTCATACTCTTTTAACACTCAGTAACACCTTCTTAAGTGTGCAGTCAGCGATGCTTTCTAATGATTTGGCAATAGCAGCAGTTGAAATGCCTAAATCTAACCGTAAGTTCTATGTTAGGAGTTTCTTCTATCGCACTTCCTGCTTTTAGTACTTTCTTCCGGTTTCTTGCTTTCCCAGTCATCTTCAAAAATGTAAATTCAATGTTAATTTTTATCGTCTGTTTTCTTGATTATTATCTTATTTACCTCTCTGTTTAGTTTTCTTGTATTCTCTAGCAGTAAGTAACCTTTTGTCGAATCTGCAGTCAGCAGATCTTTCTAATGATTTTGCAATGGCGGTAGCTTATCATTTTGCTGAACCCCCACTTATCACTTGGTTGGAGGATGATATTAGCGATCAATCCCTAAACATACAATTGATAAGTCAGAATAATTTCTCAACTCTGTTTCTCGTCTTCCAAAATTACCTTGGTTGAAACAGTTACGAATTTATTTAACAATCCCGCTGTCTGCATTATTATGTAGAATTTTATGACCAGTGTGTAAATAAAAGATGTCCATTATTACCGCGTCCTTATCTTCAACTCGTACCGAACGCCGTTGAGATTAATACGAGAGTCTATTTTTGATTAAATGTAAGTGCCCGGCAAGATGTTAAAATATCTATTTGAAACTTCTAGCATGTTTAATGTAAATTCTAAATGGAATCTTTTAATTTTTATGTTCATACAATAGTTTATGATATTTCCTGCGAATTATGACCCATAAGAATTTTCGCTTATATTGCGATGACTCGGCTCTCTCTCTCTCTCTCTCTCTCTCTCTCTCTCTCTCTCTCTCTCTCTCTCACACACACAAACACACACACACTCAGATAGATAAGTGGAGATGATGAAATTAAGTTAATCAGTCATTCAGTCAAGTGCATACGTCATACACGCTTGGGCAATCATGTCTCGAAAGAGACATGACTGACTTAGCAAAAAATTTTAGTTAGCCACGATTACTGGCTCAATAATACCAGAATACTCCTCATACTAAAACAACACATTCTTACTTACCATTATTTCTACAGTCAGGTAGTCCTAACTAGGGCTAATGTGTAACATTTGTCTGTGGAGGGGGAAAAACCAGTAACAAGCTAGCCAAAGCAATAGAACCCAATCTGTCCTGTTATTTAACTCATAACTGGAGAGAAGAAACAGATTAATATCTTTATTTGCGCGTAAGTGAATGCAGGGAATTCAACTGGAATTCTTCCCGATTTCTTGTTCCGGACCAATATCCCCTGCACCCCAACGCACATCCGAAACTAAGTGGAAAAGCTTATAAAAAAGGGGTTTCGGCGACGTGTGGTGAATTAGGTTTCTTCATTTTGGAATGAAATATCATAGCCTGACATCTCGGTTTCAAACACTTTTCCACCGGCATAATTTTTCTTCTCTGCGTCTTTTCTATAAATACTTTCATGGTAATTGTTCTGAAGAGCTTTCTTTTTTTGTTAATTTTATTGTCCCCCTTCCACAGACAATTTTACACATGAGCCCTAGTTAGGACTACCTAGAAACCCGAGGTATTTTGGTGGCTGTCGTAAGTAGGTAAGAATGTGTTGTTTTAGAGTGAAGAATATTCTGTCTTTATTTAGCCAGTAATCGTGGATAACTAAGTTAAAGACAGGACAGACTGAAGACCAGGATTTTCCACTATTACTCAAATATTACTTGCATCTGTGTTATCAAAACACTATGAATTTAAGAGCAGTGCTTGATCGGTGGCAATGTCAAACAATTTTGCAGTTGAAATGACAAGATCTAACCTTAAGTTCTATGCTAACAATTTCTTTTCTTGCACTTTCGTCTTCTGGCTTTCATATTCTTTAAATGTAATGTCAATCGTTATCTACTCTCTTCTTAATTCGTGTTTTTTTTATTGTTCTCGCCCATTTATAATATTTCTATTTTACATATATTCATTTACACCCTGTAATACCTCTGTATGTTAGTGGCTTCATTTCCTTGCTTGAGTCAAAATTAATTATTATGAATAATATATATATATTAATTTTCATAAAGATTATATATATATATATATATATATATATATATATATATACCGGCTACTCACTTTCTCGTTTTAAGCCGATATCCACTGCGCGACAACGCATATCCTCAGAAATAGAGAAAAAAAAAACAAACAAAATAATAGGGTTGCTAAGAAAGAAAGAGATTGAGAGTTATGATGAGAGAGAAAGAGAAAGGACGAGATTAAATGGAGAAGAAATAAAAGAGAAAACGATAAAGAAAGGAAGAGCGACAACAGTAACTATGCAGATGTTATAGAAGAAAAGAAAGAAGACAAAAGAAAAGGATAAAAAGAAAGTCATCAAGGTGAAGAAAAAGACAAAGATGTAGATAAAGACAAAAAAGAAGACAAGGCTATAGAACCCAATCTGTTATTTAACTCATAACTGAACAGAAGAGACAGATTAATACCTTTCTCAATGGTATTTGTGCGCAAGTGAATGCAAAGAATTCAACTGGAATTCGAAATCTACTACCCTAGGCGATATCCACTGCACCACAACTCACCTCCATTGTTAATTATCTACCAGACAATGGCCAATATAAATGAAACAACTATTACACCCACGTCTATCTCGCACGAAATAATTATTTATACGCAAATCAATGATTGACTTAACTGAAACAACCATTTATTTACAAACCAACGATTAGCGTAAACGAAACGATTACCTTTTACAAATTATAAACTTAAGTTTAACGGCTAATTAAACTCTAAAAACTATCACAACGTGTGCCGGTTGCAGATGGGAGAAGACCATGTACCCATATTAAAAAAAAAAATTAAAACGCGGCGGTACCTCGCATGTGTACCGAATAAAGTTCGCATCAATGCTACATCTAATTAACATCTATCGCTCAATTTCAGGGTAAGTCACAAATCAATTGTAACATCGGCGACCACTTCACTGGCAAGCCTCTCCAACAAAACCTCCCTAAATAAAATAACATGAAGAAAAAAAAGATCTTTAGCTTAAATGCAATGATTATCAACATTTTAGTATGAGGAATGGAGGTGGATGTGCGTTGTGGTGCAGTGGATATTGGCTCGGAACGAGAAATCGGAGAGCCGAGTTCAAATTCCACTTAACTTCGTTGCATTCACTTGCGTGCAAATATCACTGGGAAAGACATTAATCCGTTTCTCTATCTAAGTATGGGTTAAATAGCAGGACATGGTTCTATGGCCCTGTTTGTCAGTCAGTCAACTGGATAAAGTTTCTGCCCAGTCAGTAATGTCTCTTTCAAGATATGACAGACTGAGTATGACGAAAGTCAATTTAACTTAATGAAACAGCTTTTTTATTAATCATTTCACCCCAAGCAAGGCATTCCACTTGCGCAGGGGGTTACATAGGGGAAAGTGATGAGAAAGAGTGGTTAGATATAGGAAATGTCAGAAGGAGGGTGATAGACGGGTAAGGATACCGAGGATGAGGGTTGGGTAGATGGGAAGAGTGTTTGAGAGAATGGATGCGAGTTAGTGTGTTAGGAGGTGCCTATTGACCTTACATTTAAACTCCTGCATATTGTAGCTGTCGGGTAAGCAATATATGGATGGGAATTCCACAGGTGGGAAGTGCGAGAAAAGAAGCTGTTGGAGTAGAAATTGCGGTACATTTTATCGGTTTCACTGTAAAAGGGTGGGATTTAGTTGCTAATCTAGTATCACGTGCAAATTTGTACCTAGGGGGCACCAGTGATCTAAGTTTTTTGGAACAGAAGTCGTGAAAGTATTTATATAAGTGGCACAGGGAAGCCACGTCACACCGGTGAGAGAGTGACTGCACTATCATTATATATACATTAAGGAGATGGGAGAATGACAAAGGCAGTCATAAAAATAATTAAGTTACAAAGAATAAATGAATGAGCTGGCTCCATCACCGCTTCTCTTATGTCAACACACATCATACCAAAAGCCACTAACTCAAGTCTATCCCTCGAGATTAAAGTGGGGTTTGATAAACGTAAAAAAAAATTGCTGGACTCCATTTAGCACTTCCACCGTTAGAGCTGACTCAGGCAGAGAATAATAATCACGACTTCCCGCACTCACCAATGGAGAGATAATATCTTCAAAGATGGCCGCCTGTAACTCAAGATTATTAATAAAGCCCAAATAATAAAAAAAAACATACTCCCAATCGTACAGAACTTTAGCTGTCTCTTCCTGATGCTCAGTATTTATTTCCTTTTCGTTTCCTTCCTTTTCAAAACCTCATCATTGATATCATGCTCGATCCATAATATCTACATCATCCTCCTGTAGAACCACATTTCAGTTGCTTCAAGTTTTTCCTTCCTCTTCGATTTTATTGTCCACCATTCACTGCCATATTGAAGAACTGGCATCACATAGCGATCCAGTACTGTCTTCTTTGTTTTTTGCGTTTCTGTCTCTCAATACTCTACTTATTTTCTGGAATGCATTTTTTTGCCATGCAACTTCGCCTTTGGATCTCTGTGTCACACTTTCCGTTTTCTGTTAGAACACTTCCTAGGTATTTGAATTTTACCGAGGACTTTCCGATAAAAACTTATTCGAAGAGGTACTTTTATCAGTAAAACTACTAAAAACAACAACAATCTTGCCGCTAAATATTATCATGAATTACTAAACACGCGCACGCACAAACATGCACACACACATAAACACAGACACACACATATATATATATATTCTTGGGAATATATTATAAGGTGTGACGCGTTTTTTTTCTTAGAACTTCATCGATCTAGATATCGTTACGTTGATGCGACTGCAAAACTGAACGAAAGAGAGACTTTGATAATTTCGAACTTAGAAAAGTTGATATGCCCAAACGTCATTAAAACAACAAAAAAGATCAGTTTTATACGCCGCTTTGCCTGTATCTATCCATAAGTTCGCAAATTTCGTCGGGGTGCTAAACCCATCTGAAGAGTATGAATTTGATGCATTCTATGCCCCTTTAATAGGCAAAAGTATTTCTTTTAACTCCGCTTAATATTTCCATGTGTTAGACATTAAACACTGGGACATTAAGCAATAGCAGAACTCGTATCTGAAAGTACTAAAGCTAAGATATCTGATTTATCGCTCATTTTTTCTGATTCTGGGAAAAAATTTAAAAAATACATACCCTGTATTTTTAAGTACTAAATATACTTGTCCTTCTGTTTTCATTAGTGGCGATTCCTACTAACGGAACCAGCAGTCATTAACTGTCTCTCTCGCTCTCTCTCTCTCTCTCTCTCTCTCTCTCTTTTTCTCTCGCATACACACACACACACATGCACACATGCACACACGCACGCACGCACACACGCACACATATATAATACAGAACGTACAATAGTATAGGAAAAAGCATGAGAGATGATGAAACAAACTTATAAAACAACGTATTCGCCGACATGTCTTGGGTTCTGCTTTTTTAGTTCAAATCGAAAAACAGATTACTTAGGCCTTATCTTTGTTGCTATGTGTACGATGCTTCGGCCGTTGTACGCTCCGGCCTTATTCAGGTGCTAGGAATTTCAAAACGAAATCTTTATTACAATCACTGGGATATAAAAACTTCATTACTTGCTTAATCGTGCCTCTTCTGGTAGTCATGAGTTATCTCCCGCTAACACTGTAAGTTAATGGTTCACCTCTGCTGTAGCCTGGTATTGAACTCACACCATTTTTGGGTCAAGAACAGGAACTAACCAACGTCTATATACTTAAGGACAAATGGCCCAGTGGATATAGACGTTTGTTAATTCTTGTGACTTGAACCAAAAGTTGTGAGTTCAATACCAGGCTACCGTGGTGGGGAACAAGTAACTTACAGGGTTAAAGGTAAATAACTTATGACTACCAGTAAAGGATCCCGGCAAGGAATGAAGATGATATACTCCCGTGATTGTAATAAAGATTTCGGTTCGAAATTCTTAGCACCTGAAGAAGGCCGGAGCTTACAACGGTTGAAACGACGTACAGAAGATGAGGACAATAGTCCGAATAAAGTGATTACAGGAAATACTACCTCATTTCAGAAATATAGAAAAATACTAGATTATTTAGAATTTTAGAGTATAAGAGTGGTAATAAAGATACAGGATGAGTACCGGAGTGTTATGTGATATCTGTCCTTCTATATAGCAAATACCTTTGGGAATGCTATTAATCCGTTTCGTTCTTCCAGTGATGGGTTCTATCGCCTTGACTGGCAACCAGTCTACCACAGAAAGTAATCGCAAACTACTGCGGGATAATCTTCTACCCAGTCAGTCATGCCCCTTTCGAGACATGATCGCCTAAGCGTGTATCACGTATGGCACTTAACTGACTGAATTAACAACTGCATTTAACATAGACTTTAAGAATAATTTTTTCCCTTTTACTTTTGTTTATATTTCTTCAAGGCGAGAAAAAATATACCACAACCAGTGCATTATTATACTGGTAATGAAATTGGCACCAAAACTCGGACTAAAACATACTAAACTCAAACACCATTAGCTGGAGGCAACATGACGAAAACGTATAAAGAAGTCAAAGTGCCAAAATTAACCAATCTCAAAAAGTCTTTCTTTCCAGACGAGTTGTGTCACATTTGTTACAAGCACAGATCAACTTTTTTTCGTGCGAAATATCTCTTAAGTTTGGTTTCCATTTTAATCTTTTTTGTCTAGCTTTGGACATTTTTAAATTTTTCCGTCGCAGTGAATATTTTTTTGTACTTTTTGCGCCCCTCCGTCTAGCTTGAAGCTCGTTTCATAGGAATTGTTTGTTAATCTTGTTATGTTTTTCAGTTGCTAGCCAATTCTTAGATTTTTTTCTTCCATTTTCATTTTCTACTTTATGTCTTATTTTTAGTTAACTCGCAGAACTTTTTTCTTCGTTTTCTAATTTTTCAAATTCTTGTGCGCTAAGTGTGATTATTGGAAGGAAAGTTTTAGTATTTTTCCTGTGGTAAGGCACCGACAAACATGGCGGAATATCCTAGGAAACTGTCGTAAGTGGGACAATCTCCACCCACTAAAAAAAGCTCGGGCCTGAAACAAACCCAACTTAAAAGGATGCGCGCTACTATGCTCAACTACAGTGTAAATATAAACAATAAACTGAAAAGATTTTCTGACAATACCTGAAGTTTGGGCGCTATTACCACAATGTGCCTGTTGACCCCCGACATAAAAAATCGGAAATTAATACTGGTCACTAGGGAAATAACGGAGAAGGTCAGTAAAAAGCCTGAAAATTAAACCGAAAATACTGGACTAGAGATCTAATGCCATGTGGGGAATCCTGCTCTCTATAGAAGAGGAGCCCAGGCAGCTGGTCGGAAGCATCCTGATGGCGGAAAAAAAACTCCAGACAGAATATGACTACCGGAAAGACAAGGGTGACAGTACATGGGATACCCGTAAATATTACCGAGAACCGGTTAGAGAACTTTTTCGCTAAATATGTCGGAGATATCTCTACGATGATATGTAAATCGGACACTGCTGTCGGGGACTCAGTTCGTCACTTGACAATGCCCTACAAAGAATTTCTGAACATTGTCACCTGACAATATTTATTTGTCGTGATGAAAAAATGTTGATTAGCGTTGAGGGTAGTCGGCCACATTGTTGATTGTGTGGTGGCTAGTAGCACTTATCTAAGGCGAACCCCGATATGAACACAGCACCAAAGCATCGTTCAACAATTGTAAGGAAGTAATGAAGAGGGAAAAAAGGCGGCAGACATCTCTCTCTAGTTGAATGTCTCACAACAACAACAGCAGAAGCCAGAGCAAACCAACAGCAGCAAATACGATAACCACAGGAGAAACCAAAAGAAATAGCTATAAAAACAATCACAGAAACAGCAGCAACAACAACAAAAACAGCAACAACCGCAACCCCAAAATCAAGAACAACAGCAACAATAAAAGCATTAAAGAAAAGATGTATTTTGCGAAAAATCATTTTCAATATTGGTAAACGGTAAGGTAATTTGAAACGTTATTTGTAAGTTAATAAATTAAAATTCAGAAAAATATGCACCAATTATAATTATATTTGTCTTTACCTCTGAGATGAAGTAGTATTTACAGTATTTACAATTATTCGAACTATTGCCCTCATCTTTGTTGCCATTTGTACGACGTTTCGGCTGTTGTACGCCCGGGCCTTCGTCAGCTGCTAGAAATTTCGAACCGAACTCTTTATTACACTGGGGTATATCTTGCTTAGAGCATCTTCTGGTACTCATGTGTCCTTAAGGACACATGGCCCAGTGGATATAGACTTTGTGTAGTTCCTATGATATGACCCAAAGAGTTGTGAGTTCAATATCAGGCTACAGCAGTGGGGAACAAGTAACTTACAGGGTTAGAGAGAGAGATAACTCATGACTACCAGAAGAGGCTCTAGGCAAGTAATAAGAGATGATTGTAATTAAAGTTTCGGTTCGAAATTCCTAGCACCTGAAGAAAGCAGGAGCGTACGACGATCGAAACGTCGTACAAATGGCAACAAAGATGAGGACAATAATCCGAATATATGTAAATACTGCAATTATAATAATAATCAAAGATTTATAAAATATTAAAACGAGCCGTTATAAAAAAATACCTTTTAAAACCCACTAACATGATGATATTCTAAATTATCCATTTATTATTGGCACCAAATCATTATAAATTTTTAAAAAGTGACACGATTGTTGTTCGGAATATTTCTTTGAATATTAAAATCTTATTAGAAAATCTCAATGAATTGACGACATTCATGAATTTTCAAACCATTTTTATTGAGCTTTCTTTATATAGAATTTGCTTCCATGCTGTTAGCAAATCTCGAATAACGAAAGTTAATGTGTGTACCTCGTATCCAGCAATAATTTCTTTTTACTAAGAACTCACGCAATCATACAAGATTTTAATTCACAAGAGTCATTCTCAGACAATCTTCTTCCCCATTTCATTCATATAAACAGGAATTTGCATGAACTTCTCAAAAGCTGAGTGTTTAGCTGAAGCGAACGATTTATTATGATTTTAATACCGCATGTTAGCAATTGTTTAGGGTTTTTACAACATTCCACTGTTTATGCGTTCCAGTATCCATATCGCGTCTCTTTCAATAACTACGTTTTCTGGACTTCGACACTTTTTTTTTCCGTCGAATGATAACGTGGCAATTCAAGCGATAATACACATGGCCCCGCCACATCTACAAACAGGAACGGCGAGGAGAAGACGGAATGACATGCAGTTGCTTCAGAGTGATACAGGGGTCACCAATAATTTTTGCGTCCTCACTCACTTTCACACAGATATTTCCGCGCCACACTTGTACAGTAAATATTGAAAAACACACGAATATTGTTTAGACAAATTTTGTTACTGATTCTTAAATTGACTTTTTGACGTAGTAAAAAAAAGCAATGGGATGCAACAAATAACGATGACATGCGGCTGCTGCTGCTGTTTCTGTATTAAAAATAAACAAACATAAGCTTAGCATTGAAAATCCTTACTATAATATAATGCCATGCCGTCTGTCCGAAACCATCAGTAAGGAAGAGATAATTAGGAATTGGTGGTGTTAAAATCCTTCACTCTTGAGATGATTAGTCGAGATGATCACCACCAGGATATATCCGCCTGTGCTGATATCACATTCACTCACGTCAACGACCACATTCTTCTTTCTTCTTCGCCATTTTAGTCAGCTTCTCACGATTAATGACATTTCAAGAGACACACATACACCAATGAATAAATATCGATTAAAAATAGAGAAAATGACAAAGTATTTTCGTGTTTAAAATAAACTAATATCAGGATAGATGGTGTGAGACAAATTTTTTAAAGTTAGGTCAACATACAAACGAATGAAGCCGGTCCCAATTGTATAATATAAGTAATAGTAATTATTGCAATAATGTTTATTTTAAATATAAATTAAAATATGTGCAATTAATCATTAAATGTATAATTGTAGCGGAGTTTAGGTAAGGTAAGTTTCACGACCCCGCAAGCTTTTGTATATGTGATGTCAGCAAAGACAATAACAAGACGGGTTCGAAGATGTTGAGTTTCAATGTCAATTTTATTGTAATAAAATCGACGTAAAGACAGTAGGAAATCGAAAAAAGCTGGAACGTCGATAGCGATTGGCAGGATAAGCAGAAGCTGGAACGTTGTCGACGGAATCGTCGTCAAAGTTTGGTATAAAATGCACAAGCTGGAACGTCGTCGACCAGCGGAAACGTCACATGTACGGCTCAGGCTGAAAAGCAGTCGTTGGAAGGCTGGTACGGAGCAGCCGAGAAAGTCGTCGGTCGGCAAGAACGGCGCAGGCGAAAAGTCTGGGCTGCAATTGAACGTATTCCGTAGAGGACGGGTTCGGCTGCGGCCTAGCACGTATGCACTCTCATGAAGATTATACGGATTGCTGCGAGCTACCACCTGCGAAAGCCACACAATTAATCTTTGGCGGGTCGACTTCAGGGACCGGGATGCCAGGCGGACTAGACCGTTGTACCTCCGAAGTAGAATCAAACTTAAAGCAGGACCGGCTGCTAAGTGAAAACGCAATGCGCTTCAGGAATCAACCGCGGGTAATGGCATCAGAAATAAAGCGTACGCCTAGCTGGAGGTCAACAGCGAGCGGAAAGTGAGTGTTTAGGAACAGATATTACACATTGATCCTACTTCCTGGTCCCAAATGAGACTATCTTGGGCAAAAGTGAGACTGAGGATGTGCATTGTGGTACAGTCGGTATCGGTTCGGAACGAGAACATGGCGAGCCAAGTTCAAAGTTAAGCTGAATTTGTTGGATTCACTTACACGCAAATACACTTAAGAAAAGTATTAATTCGTCTTTTTCCTCCAGTTATGGGTTAAATAACAAGACAGATTGGTTTCTATAACCGGGCTGGCAATCAGTCTACCGCAGAAACTAATGGCAACCCACTGCGGGATAACATTCTGCCAAGTTAGTCATGTCTCTTTCTCGACACGGTCGCCCAAGCGTTTATCACAAACGTCACGAAACTGACTGATACAGATAGCAAGGGTTGAGTTGTCAGCCGCATCCCCAGGCTGCTCAAGGTCAAGCTCGCTATTTTGTTAAAAATCATGACAGATGGAAGCAGTAGGCTGCAGCATAATATTGTGTACTTCATTTTGTATCATAACTGCTTAAGAAAAAAACAACAGTTTTTGGGTGGTCTAGTTATATATATGTCTAGTTTTATGGTGAATATTTGATTTTATTCCTAATATTCCCTTATTTGATTTATTTCTAATTAGCTTAATGTTTATACATGCATACATGCGTATATATATATATAAAAATATACTCAGTTTTAATCCGAGATTATGGACAGTATGGTTAAATAAAATAAAGACAAGAGGAAAACTGTATTTGAAATCGCCTACGCGTTTCGTCCGTGATGGACTTTTTTAAGGCAGAAAGAAAAAAAAAATATAAAGCTCATTTCGTCTTTCTGCCTTGAAAATGTCCATCACGGACGAAACGCGTAGGCGATTTAAAATACAGTTTTCCTCCTGTCTTTATTTTATTTAACCATATATATATATATATTGTTACGAGGATGCATTTATAGATAAAAATATTAATAAAGTCCACAAAAAAGTTTAAATTTATAGTAAGGGATTCTAGTTAGTCCTACTTGCTAATACAAAAACGTTTTAATTTATGAAGTTGTTCTAAAAATAGGAAAGTTGAAATAGAACGTTTGAAAGATCCTAGAATGTTCTAGAAAGATCTAGATAATTCAAAATGATTCGAGAAGTATGCAAATTAGGTGTTAGCCCCTATAAAAATAGGTTTTGGGAAGAGAATAGTTAGTTGTTAAAAGGATTTGCTGACATTATCAACTCCGGCCCGATTCAGGAATTGTATATCCAGTCAAAAGAATCTCTTCGAAAAGTTACCGATGAACTAAAACCTGAAAGAGAACCTCATGGAACTAAATGGGTAAATAGATTTTTTGATTCTTTCATTGACCAAACAAAAAAAAATTATTCTTTATATACACATTTGAGGATTTCCAAAAAGTATAGGACTTAAACTACTTCGCTAGCTTAACTGCGTAAAGATATTTGACACATTTCTTCCCCTTCGTAACACTTACCCGTCACTCTGCCAGTAGTAAATTCTGATTTTTTTTATATTTGTATGCAAAAATTGTATATTTGTAAATATTTTTCTTTTGTGTTTTTGTAAATTAAATATTTGTCTGTGATTTAGGTCTGTGTTTTGGTCAATCAATTTTTCCTTTGTTACATCTTATAACACGTAAAATTATATATATATATATATATATATATATATATATATATATATGTGTGTGTGTGTGTGTGTGTGTGTGCGTGCGTGCGTGCGTGCGTGTGTGTGTGTGTGTGTGTGTGTGTGTGTGTGTGTTCCTAGCCAGTTTGGTAAAGTTTTTAACGTTTTCTAGTATATATATATATATATATATATATATATATATATATAGGGTGATTGAAAGTAACTCCTTTTATGACTCTCCCGTCTTGTAAAAATTATAATTAGATGGGAAGACCATCATATAAAAAATAGACAGTTAGATTCCAATCAACTTATATTTATATTATATAAATACATATGTGTGTTTGTGTGTTTGTTAATTAATAAATATATATATGTGCATACATTTGCGTATACGACATACATAAAGACTCAAAGTCGTTCGAGCCACCAAAGTAGCTAATATATATATATATATATATATGTAAATGCACAACCGCACCGCACGCACACACACACACATACACACACATACACACACACACACACACACACACACACACCACACTATGTTTACAACTTTCTTTTAAATAATTTTTTGGTAGGATATTTTGAGATATATTTTTAATACTCAAAATCGCTTAATATTTTGTGTATCGTTCCTCGTCATTCCCCCAACAGTTGAAATAACCCTCAGCTTGAGGATATAGTTTATCCCGAAGAGAACTGGTCTGATATGTAGCGTTGTGGCCTGTGTCACATGTATTCACTCTAGATTTGCGAAGTTATGAGTTTTATATACGAAAGTGAGATTTCGTAGGGACTGATTAATTCTTTTAATTAATTAATTCTCACTATTAGAGGCTTTAACTTTACTTGAAATAATCTCTTCACTTTAACTCTAGTAATAATTATATTTCCGGCAGCCTCGACATTTTCGGCAAAGGCAGAAGAGTAATCAAGAATCTCTACTGGCAGCAAACGTCCTGCATACGGACAGGCAACGATCTCAGTTGATTTACAAAGGTAGAAAGAGGCGTAAGACAAGGATGTGTCTTTTCACCGGATTTGTTCAACCTGTACAGCGAGAATATCTTGGGGACCCTAGATGACACGCCAGGATTTGTTGTTGGAGGACACAACTTGAACAACATAAGGTACGCAGACGATACAGTGCTGATTGCGGACACGGAAAGTAAACTACAAGACCACATACAGAAGGTAGCGGTGGAGAGCGACAAAAAGGAATACAAATAAACTTTAAAAAAACTGAGTGCATGGTCATCAGCAAAAGGTACAACCCAAAATGCCAAATACAGGTGGGCGGTACCAGAATCAAGCAAGTACAAAAATTTAAATACCTAGGAAGTGTTCTACCTGAAGATGGAAAGTGCGATAAGAAGATCCGAAGGCGAATTGGCATGGCAAAAGACGCGTTCCAGAAGCTGAGCAAAATATTAACACACAGGAAAATCTCACTGGAAACAAAGAAAAGAGAGCTGGACTGCTACGTGATGTCAGTTCTTCAATACGGCAGCGAATGCTGGACAATATAATCGAAAATGAGGACAAAACTGGAAGCAGCGGAAATGTGGTTCTACAGAAGGATGCTGCGGATATCATGGACTGAGCATGCCATCAACGATGAGGTGTTGGAAAGAATGGCGACAAAAAGGAAATTGATACTGAGTATCAGGAAGAGACAACTGAATTTCCTGAGACACGCAATAAAGAAGGAGAGCCTGGAGAACCTGATCTGACTGGCCAGGTAGAAGGAAAGAGAGACAGAGGAAGGCACCGAATAACATATTTGCAGGGCCTGATCAGGTGGTTGACGGAACGGGAATTGACAGGAGTAACGGGAGCAAACATACTAGGAGCCACACGGGATAGGGTGACGTGATCACTCCGGTACGTCCTGAAGGGACAGGGCACATAGAAGAAGAAGAAGAAGAAGAAGAAGAATGGTAGTTTGTTTTCTTGTGGTTTACAATTTTACTTCCAAGTCCAGTTTTTCTTAAACGCTCTTTCAAGCATCTACATTGTGATCTAACGGCACCTATTGTTACAAGAATTACTTCATCAGACATGCACCACAGCTTCTTCAATTCCCTAGACAGATTCTGGTATTTTTCTATTTTTCCAGTTTCTTTGGAGACCACTCCGGTATCAATATGGAACAACATAATCAATAATTCACATAGGCTACTTTCCTTATTTATCGCAAATAAGGTCGGTGAGATCTTCTTGCTTCACTGACATGAGATGTCTGAACCAAAAATATATTGACTCTCATACTCTACCAATGCCTATGGCTGATATTCATACCATTTCACGTTCATACGGAAGCCAAATTTGCGGCATACTTCCCAATGGATTCTCTATCCAATCCAATCATGTCGTCACTTATACATTTTGTGCCGACTTATGACATTCTCAGAGTCAGTGCTCGTCTCATAAGATTGACCAAAAACCCATCATCATCATCATCATCATCACCATCATCACCATCATTATAATTATTATTTCTTCTCAGTTCTTCTTCCCAATGTTCGTTCTTCTACTCTGTTCTTATTCACGATTTTTCTTTTTCTTCCAGAAAATTCTTCTTCGCAATTTTTCGTTTTTTTTCTCGATTCTTCTTCGCAATTCTTTTTCTCGATTTTTCTTCGCAATTTTTCTTCTTTTTTGCAGATTCTTCGCAATTTTTCCTTTTTGTAGATTCTTCTTCCCAATTCTTCTTCTTCTCGATTCTTCTCGATTCTTCTCCTCGATTCTTCTTCACAATTTTTCTTCTTCGCAATTTTTCTTCTTTTCGATTTTTCTTCGCAGTTCTTCTCCTTCTCGATTCTTTTTCTCGATTCTTCTTCTTTCAGACTCTTCTTCTTAATTCTAATTTCTCGATTTTTCTTCGCAATTTTCTTCTTTTTCTCGTTTCTTCTTCACAATTCTTATTCTTTTCGATTCTTCTTCTCGGCTTTTCTTCTCGATTCTTTTCCGCGGTTTTTTCTTCTTCTCGATCCTTCTTCGCAATTCGTTTTTTTCTTTTTGTTCTTCTTCTTCTTGACTTTTTTCATCTCGATTCTTTTTCTTCCTCTTCTCGATTCTTCTTCTTCTCGATTCTTCTTCTTTTTCTTCACGCCACTTCTTCTATTCGATTCTTCTTCGCGTTTTTTCTTTTTCACGATTTTTTCGAAATTTTTCTTCTTCTCGATTCTTCTTCTTCTTCTTCTCGATTCTTCTTCTCGATTTTTTCGCAATTTTTCTTCTCAATTCTTCTTCACGATTTTTTTCTTCTTCTTTACTTAATTGTTCTTCGCGATTTTTCTTCTTTACATGATTGTTCATTGCGAATTTTTCATTTTCCGGTTCTTTCTTTCGATTCTTTCAGGTAATGGAGCCAGCAAAACAAATTCCTATTGATACTGTGTTTATTTGCGCTTATTTAACGCTGTATATCTTGCGATGTCGAATTTCACATCCTTGTATTCGGTTGCATATCCAGAAATCTTGAAAAACGATATTTGATTTCTTTCATGCAGTAAAGTTTAAAATAAAAAAAATGGAAATTTAAAAATACTTCAATGTCAGAAAACTGGGAAAAGCATAGTAACTTTCTAACTACAGCTTGAGGGTTGACAAAAGGCCAAACGTACAACGCTCCAAGTGAGGATCGAACTCACACTATATAATTGATATGGCGAAGAATAACGAAATGGTTTTAACAACCGACCTATTTAATCTTCGGGACTTTCCTTAACATTGTATGTTTACATTTGTTGATATTACGATACTTTCCAGAGCAGAGATGGCTATTTACGTAGAATCGAAAATTGGTGTTATATAAGGCTTGATTTGACTTCGATTAGACTGTGGTATCATTATTGGTCCAGCAGTCTATGACGCCGCTGATCAATTGGTAGGTTCCCCGATATTGGTAGGGATGTTCGCATGTTCGAATCCTGCTCAGTGACAAGCATTTTCGTAAAAAGCTTTTCATAAATAATCAGGCAGGTGGAAATGAATATATAACTATACTGTTTGATTAAAAAAAGAATATCTGCTCAAATATGAGTGTCAATCAAAGAACAGATAAATTAAATATATTTGTTTAATATTTCACTGCTCAAAAAGTAGATCTAAATATTATTATAATACAATTAATTCAACATCTTTGAGACACAAAATTTTCCATGTTTCAAAATTATATTTTTACTACCATTCCATCGTCAAGCGATCAATTTCGGAATGACTAATGGAAAAAAAAAACATGGATGTTGTGCCTTGTATTGCAGTGGATATCGGTTTGATACGAAATATCACAGAGCAGAGTTCGAATTCCAGTTGAATTCGTTGCGATACTGACAGATGTTATTAACATTCATTTCTCAACTCAATGTACCCAAGTACTTTCGATTTCCTAATAATAATAATAAGATCTGTAAGTATAACAGCTCATTTCTGACATATTTCAATTATAATACGCGAAAGATTATCCATAAGTATGAACGGAATTTATTGAAAGTAAGCAGACAGAATATTTGTAATTTATTTAATCTCACACACACACACACACACACACACACACACACACATACACACATATATATATATATGGTAAATATTAAAAAGCTGCACAAAATTTAAAGGAAGACAAAAATTTTGTAGATTGTGTGGGGAAGAGAAGTTACCCATAGCCTCATTTGAACCCACATATTTTTTATTAAATTCCAAATCTAAGATTTTAAATAAATGTAAGGTTTTTTTTCTAATAAAATGCTGTTACCTCCCCGACCCATTTTAGTGTTTCGTGTATTCTGTTTCGATCACGTGAGTTTCTGAATTTCTTATATCTTATCGCCTTCTTTTAGCCTCTTTAGCCGACCTTCCCTGAAGATCCGTTCGGTGAAATCTTGGTTGGTTCGTTGGCTCTTTAGGTTAGCTATTTACTTTGTTTGCTCTACTTGCGTATTGAGAGCTTTTTTGTTTTAGGTTACTCATCTCGGGTTTATTTTATTAAGGCTACCTACTTTGACTGATGTTCAAGTGCTTAGCTCGTTCTTTTTTTATTACCACTTTTTCCTTCCGCGTATGTACTCTGAGGGTTTTCGAAACGAGTATACCGATAAGCTTACAATTATATATATATATATATATATATATATATATATATATATATATATATGTCTGCATTTTGGGTAAACACATTTTTTTGTATGTGAGTTTGGTAATTTCTAGTCAGCAACCATTTGTCCTGCGCAGCAAGAATAAAAACTTCCATTCAGCTATTAACCTTGCCCTGATGGGAACGGCGTTTGTCTCAATGAGCTTGTTTGATACGGGTAGAATATTGATTTCTTTTTCAAGATTTTTTTTTTTTGTCGCTGCAGTAATTATATCGTTTTACTTCGCTCACATGAAATTACATTTTGGCTTCCTTTATAACTAAACACAATTTCTTCTTTATGTTCTTTGACACAGATCCTAACCTTGTCTTCTGTAGATTTCCTATATCTTTGATGGCCAATTGTTGTAGTTTTCTAAGACAGTTTTAATCGTCTTACTACTTCGGGTATGGGTACATACAGACGATCAACATCAGTTCTTTTGATAATGAATGAGATAGCAAGTAAGAACGTTTTTCTTTTTGGTGTCTATTCGCTTAATATCAGATATGGTCCAGTTAACGAGGTTGAAAGGTTATTGAACCACAGGTACAGACAAGATGATTATGGTTAATATTAATAAATCAACACTATATTCAGTAACAGACGCACACGTCTATAGTATTCTTTTTTACTACCGCTTTCATTGGGTATGATATATTCCATTCCCATCGTTAATCTTTTAGGTCCATTCTTCGTATTTCTTTTTCCCTAAACTCTGTGAGAAAATCTGTAATTCTCTCTTTCCCTGGCACATTTATGTAATCTGAAATCTATACCGATGTTACCACTGAAACATTTTACAGTATTAACGAGACCCTTCAATTCATTGTGGTTTTTGGCAAAGAGTTTGAGATGATCTAGTAGTGCATTAAATACGTTCTTGTTTATATTGTATCTGTAGTTAGTATTGTTTATTTCATGAGAAAAGGGATTAAAAACAGAAAAAATAGGAGGAGTGACAATGAGTATCCTTGAAAGATTCCTTGTCGGTTATCTAGAGGTTTTGAAGTTGCAGTGCACATAGTGTTATTTAGGTATAATGCGATTTTCTACATTCGCATGCTGTGTTTAAGGAAATTCACTATCACTGAGGAGACGTTTACATTTCCTGAGCCTTAAGGATTCAAGAGTGTGGTACACTATCATCGGTTTTACGGATCATGGATCATGGATCGAGCACGTGAGCAATAATGAGGTTTTGGAAAGGATGCAAACGAAAATTAGTACTGAGCATCAAGAAAAGACAGCTAAAGTTGCAATGAGGAACCTGACACTAACAGGCTAGATAGAGGGAAAAAGAGACAGGGCAAAGCAGCAAATAACATACTTGAAGGGTCTGAGCAGGTGGATGACCAAATATATACTATAGTCATCCGCAGACAGATCTGTTTCGCTGTCTTACAGCTCATCAGTACGGCTTAGACTCCGGTCGCTTCCTAACCCAGGACTGAAACCCGACCGAATTGGCGTCAGTCGGCGATTCTACCCCTAGGACACGAGCGTCCTGTAGAAGAAGGCAGGCTTTTTAGCGCGTATAAACACGCCCAATAGCTAGTGTGCTCCAATTCATAATCGAATGAGCGGTGCGTAAATGCCGGAGTAGCTACTGTTTACAAAGACTACCATTCTCCCAGAGTGCTCAATCAGGGTGTGAGAGCGTATATATATATATATATATATATATATATATATATATATATATATAGTGTATCGAGGCAGCAGATAATTTTTTAAACATATGCGGGTAAATATAAGAGACAATGAATATGTATGATGTTTAATCATGAGTCGTTCTGAACAACGTATTTTGGTTTTAATTTCAGGTGAAAATAAAAACAAAAATTCTCCAACACTTGGATAATTTTTTATAAGTTGGTTCTAAGCTTTCGGCTCACATGAGCCATTTTTAGAGAGGTTACAAGGACTCTAACATAAAAAAACATCCACCATCAAAGACGATTTTATCTTGTGTTGACATGAATCTTACCAAATAGCAAACGCAGTTCCTAAATTTGTAATGCGGTTCTATGTCGTCACACCGCGTGAGTGCGCGAAATGTTAACAGAATCATATATTTAAATGCAGTTTAATGTGTTATGACCAGATTTAAATGTGATTTTATTAATTGTTGGTTGTTTGGATTTGATATAAATGGTCTACAATATCTGAAGTTTCTTTTTACTGCGTGTATTTTTTTTAATCATTTCACCCCGAGCAAGGCATTCCACTGCCACTATTGCGCATGGGGCTACATAGAGCAAGGTAAAGAGAAAACATGGTTAGATATGTCAAAAGGAGGGTGATAGACGGGTAAGGATATGGAGGCTGGGAGTTGGGTAGATGGGAAGAGTGTTTGAAAGAATGGATGCGAGTTAGTGTGTTAGGAGGTGTCTATTGACCTTATATTTAAACTCCTGGAGATTGTAGCCGTCGGGGAAGCAATCATGTGGAAGGGCATTCCACAGTCGAGAAGTGCGAGAAAAGAAACTGTTGGAGTAGAAATTGCAGTTGCATTTTATCGGTTTCACTGTAAATGGGTGGGATCTATTTTCTAATCTAGTATCTCGTGCAAATTCGTACCTAGGGGGCACCAGTGATCTAAGTTCTTTGGAGCAGAAGCCGTGAAAGTATTTATAGAAGAGACAAAGGGAAGCCACGTCGCGCCGGTGAGAGAGAGGCTGCAGGCGGTCTGCCAAGTCGGTATCTATCATATTACAGACTCTCCGTTGTACTTTGTCGCGAAGCCAGAGGTGAATAGCAGGGGCACCCGACCAGATATGGCAGCAGTATTCAATGCACGGGCGGATGGGAGATTTATATATGTGCAGGATAGATTCAGACGGAAAAAAACTTCCAGGCCCTGCATAGAGAACCGACTTTCATAGCAGCGGATTTAGCAATGGATTCAATATAGTCATTTCACTTGAGGTCCGCTGAAAGTGTGAGACCCAGGAGGCGTAGTGTTTTACTCTCTGGGAGGCAAGCCTGGTCCATGCTATTGTATTTTTAACTACATTCTATCTGCTATTACCTACATGGCTATGTTTTTCAAAGAAATGTTGTTTAATTGAACTCTGATCAGAAAGGTGACTGGTAAGTCGACGGGAGAGCGTGGTTGTAGAAAAACCAATATATATATATTTATATAAAGAGAAGTAGTAGGAGGATTTGAACAATTATAAAGCTTTTTATTCAACCACAACAGAATGTGCAGAAAGCACTGAACGGCTGTTGCGTTCTATATTTGGGACTCCACTACCAGGAATCGAAATCAGGCACTTTTGGTTATTAAGCTGATGTTATACCAACTGTACCACGAGCCCTGGTGACGAAGAGGTGACGAATTAAACTCGATGAAGCGCCGGCTTTTCACAAATTCCGTGGTGGAGCTCACCCAAGCTCTTCCCAGAGCCACGACTTCTCCAACCCAAGCCGCTAAATGCATAGCATGTTAAGTTGGTTGTAACACAGAGATATGAACAGAAGTAGTAGAAGGATTTGAACAATTATTATGTAAATTAGCTCGATGAATTACTTTATATATATATATATATATATATATATATATATATATATATATATCCCTCCTATCAACTTATGGAAAGAGAGAGAGACAGAGAGAGAGAGAGAGAGAGAGAGAGAGATAATAGCGAGGCTCAGTTCATTAGAGAGACAATAGCGAGGCCGCCATATAACCTGTAAATAGATGACAAAAGAGTGATATAAAGACAGTAAAGGACAAATATTGTTTAA
>JBBBDQ010000398.1:5625000-5707500 GCA_037127315.1 Ascarosepion bandense
ATATATATATATATATATATAATTAATAAAAGTAAAATGTTTGTCACTTACCAGATTAAAGTTAACTCCTGCATCCCGTCTCAACAGTATAGCAAATGGACCTGTCCATCTACTCGTTAGAGGGTATCAGCAATTGACTGATTTAAACCGACAGAGAAAGTCTTGGATGGCATTGGCCATCATGAAAAAAAGAGGAAGGATGGAGAAGTTTGATTCCTTTTTCATTAGATCGCGTAAGCATTCATCAGTTATCAACGTAGAAAAATGATTTTTAGTCAGCATTTTAGGAATCAAAACACTCTGTAATGACAATAAAAAGCAGTCAATAAATATCATGTCTGTTGTGCTATTGAAGGTTAGAACGAACATATTTCACCTTGTGAAAAACGTGGAATTTGATTTTCATTAAGAGGCAGAAAATATCGTGTGTCAAAATATTTAGGTTAATATGCTTCTAAACAGAACCAAAACACGAATCGGCTCAAAAACGAAACAAGGGTAATCACCAAACAATCTTTCGATCCGGCTACATAGCTGACTGTATTGTTACAATATTGTTACAATATTGTTACAATATTGTTACAATATCACAATTATTTTACTTTTGTTGACAATAAATTCAAACAACGTTCGTTTTCTAGAAATAGCATTTACAGAAAGATTCTGCGAATGACATCGGCTCAATATGTGAGCAAAGACAAAGATTTGGAGAAACGTAAAACAGGAAAGGAACCTATACTTAACATTAGGAAGATACTGCTGAAATTACTAAGACCTATATTGTGTTGTGACGTAGATCGAACACGTGATATACGGTTCACAATATATAAAAGACTAATACCGACAGTGGAGTCGGCACCTGACGGCTAGCACGGTCATTGTCTACTCAGCTCATTATTTGTTGTCACATTACACGAACGTGTACTACTTTATCTCCCGAGAATAAAAGTATTACTTACTTATATCTGTGTATTGTCATTTCTCTAAGATACAACAGATTTGGCGGCGAGAAATTCGAACTGGCGTCGAGAGATTCGATTAAACTCACTATAAGCATCAACAGATCCAGGGATGAGAGACTCGTCTTAAACTACTACGAATTGACAACAGATTTGACGAGAAAGTATTCGAAAGCCAAACTCGCATCGAATTACCAACAAATTGTCGACAAAATAAGTAAAAGATTAAAAAATCTTCACGGATTGATAACACAAGAGACGTAGATTCAAACTTAACTACTTACTGAGTGGTGTTTCGGAAAAAAACATATATACAAGGGAGGACATTAGAACTTTCAGGGTGGAGGGGAGATGTGACGTAGATCAAACATGTGGTATGCGGTTCACAATATATCAAAGACTAATATCGAGTAGCGACAGTGGAGTCGGCAGCTGACGGCTAGGACGGTCGGTGTCTACTCATCTCACTAGTTGTTGCCACCCTACACGTATATGCATTAACGTATCTACCGAGAATAAGCGTATTGCTTACTTATATATGTGTATTGTCATTCTTCTACGATACAACATATTGAAGAAAGTGAGCTTGAAAATCTGATACTTACAGGACAGAATAAAGACAAGAAGGACGCAAGGAATCAATCGATATCATGCTTAGTGAGTTTGAGCAAATTGATATTGGAACACGGTTTAGAGGAAATTAAAAAAAACGAGAAATTTATTAAAATTTCCAAAGAACAGAAAATTGTGGATGTCTACGATCGCTTATGTCCTGAGGGGACACAGCACATTATTAAGAAGAATCTCTTGCATCCTGGAGGAAGTATTTTCTTGCGTGGGATGAACTGATCAAAACTAGATAAAGAATAAAATCAGTGTGAATTATAGTATTGAGGTATTTTTTCTTATACATGTTCGAATTTCAGTTGAATTCCTTGGATTCAATTACGCCCAAATCGAACCCGGCTCCCCGATTTGTCGTTCCGAGTCGATATCCACTGCACCACAACGCACATCCTAATTTACTCAGTCTACTTAACTAATAAAGTTTGTGTTCTTTCCTTTTTATGGCCGGAGAGAAAGTGATGATGAAAATCAAGCAATAAAGGAATCCGTAGAAGTATCTTGTTATTGTTTTCTTTGATGGTGTGTGGGTGAAGATAAAGAAGGAAAAATTGAAAATAGAGGTAGAAGGAACGTATGTCGGCGTGATATGACCTCGGATTGAAGTTTCTTCTTTACATTGCGACGAGATGATATCAGATACCGCTCCCATACTGACTGATTTTGACCTGTCTCGGAGGATGGTTAAATAGTGGATTTTAGTCATGTGATCGACTCCAGCAGGCATTTTCATTCTTTGAGCGTGAATAAAAAATGAATAGCGTCATAGATCAATTTGCTATTTCCTATCCAATCAGAATCCAGAATTTTACTTTTCACACTGACTTGCGAAATTTGCCTTGGTCTGGGTTTTTCTAAAATGTTTTTAGTCATTTGGATCCAATTTTGCGGGTGTGCAATTTTACTTTTTTCGTTTGCGTTGTTAAATCACATAGGATTTGTATTCTATAAATGCTAGGAAATGAGGTATATTATTCTGATTTTTTAATGAAAAACCCATTCACAATTTTTTGCTACATAACATTCTTTTTTTCTTTATATAATTGGCGGTACTGAGAAGTTGTCTTTTTTTTTTTTCTAAAACTAACATAATCATTAGTATTTTAACGTGAAATCTGTATTTATAATCTTTCCGTCGTAAATACGTACATCTTCTATATTTCTATACATTTTAATAAATGTAAATTTCTGTATCTAATTAAACCGCCCGGTTCACACTCCACCCACGTCTATTGAACAGGTGTAGTGGCTCATCCTTTGTTCCCTGTTTAGGATGTGGTTTCCGGCTTTCTCTCTTCTAATCTTTTCACTCTTACGTAGCAATCGGCACATCAGTGGCGTTACCGCCTTGCTCGGGGTGATATGATTAAAATAAAAAATCATTCATTTTTTTTTAACGAAAATCAGAAATTTCTTTGTAAGACATTCAAAGTAAACATGAAAAATAATCAAATTTTTAAAAAAATATTATAAAAACTATCTACTAACAACCGACTATTTCTTAACACTACTGTAATGACTTCGATAAGGTAATACGTAACAAACAAAAATGGTTAGCCATTTTCCATTTGTAAAGTTTAGAAAATTTTTAATTAACCAATAACTAAAAAAAAATATCAGTTTTCAATTACTATGGGGGAACTGGAGAATGTTTTACTGCACTAATTATGTATTATACATTCACTACTTGAATTTGGATACATAAAAAATTAACACACTTCACAGACATATTATGTAGAAATTACCCGAATACTATGTATGCCCGAGGGCTTCTGACAATACTGTTAGCCATTATCAAGAATGTATTTGATTTTTACTTTCCAGTGACTGCATTGTTTTTCTCTTTTTTTTTTATATACATGTATACGTCCCTCTGACCAAAGCTCAATTAGATCTTATTTAAATACACTTAGAGATGTACATATATATATATATATATTCATCCGCAACATATGGTGACTGGTTATGGCTTCACGCTACGTTCTTTGACTATTGGATTGAACACTGTTGTGTTAGATTCGGCCATCAAGTTGAACGCTCTAACCCATCGGGGTTTGTTTACGTCCGGGGAATAACCCACTGTGAAAATCTGTTTATCTCTGCCATGTACGTTGATAATCCAGTGGTAAAATGTTCGTATAATGATAGTCGGGTTTCAATCCCATCTTGAAGCTACACTGATACTCTAGCTGCAGGGAGGAGCTGTGACACAGCAAAACAGAGTTGTCTGCAGATGGGTCCGTGCATGGAATCCTGCTGTCAGATATGGTCAAACGCACCCTCTGTTCATCTCAGTGTTCTTGACAGGCTCCAAAGGAGAATCAGTAATGTGATAAGTACCGACTTGGCTGCTCGACTCCAGCTACTTTTTCACCGACGGGATATGGCTTAATTCTGTCTGTTCTATAAATACTTTCATGGCTTCTGCTCCGACGAACTTAAGTCACTGGTGCCCCTGAAACAGATGTTTACACGTGTAACCAGACTGGCAACTAGGTCACACCCATTCACAGTTAGATCAACCAGACGACAATTCTATTCCATCAGCTTCTTATCTCGCTGTCATATATGTTTAAACGCACCATCTGTTCATCTCAGTGTTCTTGACAGGCTCCAAAGGAGAATCAGTAATGTGATAGGTACCGACTTGGAATTCACTTCCATATTCTTGCTTTCTTGACGAATGCAACCTCCAGGAATTTAAATGCAATGTCAAAACCCATCTCTTAACCACTTGACTCTAGTTCTTTCTACACCACTCTGTATATTTTTTCTTTCCTCTCCACCTTTGCAACAGTCATCAAACCTGTATTCCCATCCTTAACTGGTTCGTCTTTCTCTTTACTCTCCTCCTATGTCATTTTCTAAACTTGATGTAGCCCCCTGTACGTCAGTGGCGTTACCGCCTTGCTCGGGGTGATACGATTAAAAAAAAGATTACTATATATGAAAGATAATTACTAGCTGTTTTTCATTATCAGTTTTCTTTTTAAAAAATTGATTTGAAAACAAAAATCTACCAATTCCTTGAATTTGGTATTCATGACAGAAAAAAAAGAATATTCAACGAAGAGTTTTTGTAATGATCGAAAAATATTGAATTTTATTTTCTACTAACATTTTTGAGAATTTAGGACTTTCGTCTTGTGAGAGAAATTGGGTTAAAAGAACTTTTCAGAACTTAGACGATAGGTTATCGTCACCTAGTGTTGAGTGTACTGGCTTTATTCATGAAAACTCAGATATCGGTTTCCTGTAGCAAGGATCATTTTAGGATAGTTAGAATCATTTTTGCATCCTCACGTTAAAGTCATGCCATTTGATATTCATCTCAGTAATTAAAAAAAGCACATGAGTTGATTGAGAATTTACATTACACTTCGCGTGTTCAGATTTAGGTAATTTGATTTTTCCTAATATCCTACGGAGAGAGTCGTAAAACTGTCAATAACAAAAGACAGAAAGACTGATTCTAATTTTTATCTTTGTCGTAATTATTTTATAGTGGTTACCAACAGTATTTATTTTGGCGATAGATTGGAAAAAATTGGTTCTTCTATTCTAAAATGTTTGACTCAAAACAATTTTTTTCTTATAAAATAGTTTATTTCAGGTGGCTGACATAAATTTCTCGGCCGACTTGAAAATTAATTGATTTCTATTTCTACAGCATTTATTAATAAATATTTTCACGGATTCTGCTACAACGAGCTTAGCTCCTATGTGCATCCGATGAGCGAATTTACTTGAGCTATTCTAGCAACAAGGTCCCACCCTTTTACTGTGAAAACAATCAAGTGTAACCACAACTTCTAGCAAACAGATTCTTTTCTCGCATTTTCCGCCAGTGGACCTCCCTTCCATATTTTTGTTTCCCTGTTAGCTACAATCTATTTAAGAGTTTTTGGGTCACTATGTCGATCCAGGATGTTTTTTTCCGCCTGAATCCATCCTGCATTTATACAAGTCAACCATCTGTCCGTGCATGGAGTACTGCTGCCATTTATGGTCAGGCGCCCCTGCCGTTCTCCTCAGTGTTCTCGACAAGCTCCAAAGGAGAGTCTTTAATGTGATAGGTACTGATTTGGCCGCTCGACTGCAGCCACTTCCCCACCGTCGAAATGTGGCCTCCCTTTGTCTGTTCTATAAATACTTTCATGGCTTCTGCTCGGACGAACTTAAGTCACTCGTGCCTCAGCAACAGGTGTTTACTCGTGCAACCAGACTGGCAACTGGGTCCCACCCATTCACCGTCAGGTTAGCCAAATGCAGACGACAATTCTACTCCTGCAGCTTCTTCTCTCGCACTTCCCGCCTGTGGAACTCGCTCCCATATTCTTGCTTTCCTGACGGCTACAACCTCCAGAAATTTAAATGCAATGTCAATAATTATCTCTTAATCACTGGACTCTAGCTATCTCCCCACCCCCGTATAACCTTCCCTTTCTCTTCATCTATGTATCTGTCATCGCACCTGCATTCTCAGCTTTCTATTGCTCCTTTCTAACTAGTTTGTACTCCTCACTCTTTTCTAATTAATCTTTTTACAGTTATGTAGCCTCCTGCACATCAGTGGCGTTGCTCGGGGGTGAACGGATTAAAAAAAATGCAATGTTAAAAGTCATTTCTTATCTTCTTAACTTCCATCTTTCTTCTCACCTTAAAATTTCCTCTCATGCAGCTTTCTTCAAACTAATATACGCGTCCTTCTCTTACCCATTCCCCGATAACTACTCTAACCTGTTCTCCTCTCTATTCGCACTAATATGTAACCCACTGCACACCAGTCGTAGTACTTCCTTGTTTGGGGTGAGAAAAGAATTAAAAAAATGTTCCCATCAATCAAGATCGCTTGAATCGCTTGAAACCCAGGCACAGTTTATTGTCAACATAGAGGTGTGTCAATGAATCATAAAATAGGGTGTAATATCAACACCAACCATAGATACGAAAAGAAAAAATGGGATCCACGCTTGCAGACATGCTGGCATTAATAGACGACTTTAGGATTTAAATAAAGGGAGTGTTAATTATGACGGATTTAGTCAGGAATGTAGATTAAAACGTATTACATGTTTGTCCTTATATACATGAATAAAAAGAGACAAGAGAAAAAACCATTATTGGCATTTTGTCCTATGAGAG
This sequence comes from Ascarosepion bandense, assembly GCA_037127315.1. Lineage (NCBI taxonomy): Eukaryota > Metazoa > Mollusca > Cephalopoda > Sepiida > Sepiidae > Ascarosepion > Ascarosepion bandense. The sequence goes on from JBBBDQ010000398.1 coordinate 5,631,729, forward strand.
ATTCTATCGAGGCAATGCGATGAAATCTCTCAGAATAGGGACCCGCAGGCTAAGAATAGATTTTCATCTTCTCACCTTTTATTCCTTTTGTTTCTTTATCGGATACACTCCATCTGAAAAAGAGTTACATATTATATATATATATATATATATATATATATATATATATATATATATATATAGTCATTCGCAGACAGATCTGTTTCTGTTTTGGAGTAGTTCTTCACACCGAAGGTTATAATCGTGCTATGTCGGTTGCTAATCGACTTAACGCACCGAAAATGTTAGGAACTTGCTAATCTTCCACTGAAAGCTGACTCCTTAGTAATCGACAAACTGCCGACTAATATCAACTGCCTTAGTCCAACTATGTCCAAACTGGAACTAACTAGTAGTTCTACTGAACTCAAATAGAACTCTAAATGACTCTCTAGAACTTTCCAAGTACTTGAACGCTTATAGGTGTGTTTCCCCATAACTCTTATAAGTGTGTTTTCCTCATCAGTACGGTTAGACAGCCGATTGCTTTTACCCAGGATTGAATCCCGACCGAAATGGCGGCAGTTGGCGATTCTACCTATGAGCTATGGGTGCTCGGTAGAAGGAGGCACACTTTTAGCGTGTGATACGCCAGTAGTGAGAGTGTTCTAATTCATTACTGAATGAACGATATACATATATATGGTTAATGGAAATATAAAATTTGCCACTTAGCGGGTTGATGTTATTTTCAATAACCCGATTCTGGAGTGACTTAGAGTGACATTCCAAAAGTTGCTCTGTCCAGGAGATACTAACAATTGATGGTTTATTTTATTGTTTATCGTCACTTTTATATTGAGTTAAAAATCATTGATTTACTTTTAATTGTTTCAATATTTATTCACTTTTTTAATTTTCTGTGTGTGCGCGCACGCGTGTTTATGTGTGTGATCACGAGCGTTTCCGTTTGCGTCCATGCGTCTTTCCGCAGAATGTAGTGGTTATTTCTACTTCTATTGTCTGTCTCGCTTTTTCCATATTCTCTCCTGATATATATATATGTATATATATAAGAAAAATTAAGACAGACACATTATTTCATGGTAAATCGGATGTTTAAGCCTATTTCAGGCGAATCATTATTCGCTTCCGTCTTTATTGTACTGAATATTTTACACGAATTCGTGCAAAGGTCTTCTGGACAATAAAGTCGGAAGCTGATGATGGTTCGCCTGAAATGGGCCCAGATTTCCGATTTATCACGAAAGAACGTCTCTGCTTTAATTTTTTCTTGTTTTTGCTCTATATTTATTTATATATATATATATTGAGAGCTCTCTTAGAGAGTTATCTTACCACTGTATGTACAGGACACCCCTTTAAATTATTCTATATCTACACCGCATGCTGATATATATATATATATATTCAAACAAATCATTTCAAATTGTCGGTTGTTTATAACCAGTTTCGTTAATCTTCGTTAATTTTCGTAATTCGTAATATGTTTACATTTGTTGACATTACGAGACATTTCAGAGCAGAGATGGTTATTACGATGAATTCGAAAATTGTGTGATAGGCTTAATTTGACTTCGTTTAGACTGATCGTCATTCATGGTCGAGAGGTCTAAGACGCGCCAGATTGCTTGGTGGTTTCCTTATGTGCTAAGGAGTCGCAGGTTCGAATCCTGCCGAATGACTCATATTTTCGTAACAAAAAATTATCATAAATAGTCAGGCCGGTAGAAATAAATATATAGTATTGTTTGTTTATAAACAGAATATTTATTTAAATACGAGTATCGATTAAAAATAATATTCAAACAAATCATTTCAAATTGTCGGTTGTTTATAACCAGTTCCGTTAATTTTCGTATACACACACACACACACACACATATATATATATTACTGGCGTATGATACATCATAGGCTAAAAGTCTGCCTCCTTCTACCGAGCGCCCATAGTTCAGAAGTAGAATCGCCGACTGACGCCAATTCGGTAGGGTTTCAATCCTGGGTTAAAAACAATCGGATGTCTAACTGTACTGATGAGCTGTGATACAGGGAAACAGATCTGTCTGAGGATAACTATATATACATATATATATATATGTGTGTGTGAGAGAGATTTGTTTTTTATCATGATTTCACACAAAGCAAGGCATTACTGCTACTATTGCGCAGGTGGTTATATGAGTGGAGAAAGGAAGAGGAACAATGTACAGTGAGTGTGGGAGAAAGGATAAGAGAAAAATGGCTTCAATATTGTAGCTATCTGGGAAGGCAGTTCTGCAGTTGGAAAATACGATAAAAGAAACTGAGAGAGTAGAAGTAGCGGTTAAATTTTACTCTTTTAACTGTAAAATAGAGGAACCTGCTTGCCAGTCTAGTAGCTGAGGGGGCATCAGGGAGATAATTTTGTAAGTGCAGAAGCCGTGGAAATATTTGTAGAAAAGACAGAGGGAAGCCAAATACCGTCGGTGAGAAAGTGACTAAAAGCGAGCTGCCAAATTGGGATTGACTACATTGCAGACCCTCCTTTGGATTCTGACGACCAGATATGGCAGCAGTATTCAATGAACGGACAAATGATATATTTGTTTATGTGTAAGATGGATTCTGACGAGAAATTTTCTGGCCCGACACAGTGACCCGACCATCCTAGCAGTAGATGTTGTTATTGATTTGATACTGTCGTTCCACTTAAGGTCGTCTGAGAGAGTGAGGCAGAGAGTCGCAGTGTATTGGTTTCTGGAAGACTAGCGTGACCATACTGACGGAAGTTAGAAGATTTTGTCTATGGTAGTTACAGGAGAGTAGCTTCGTTTTGGCTGCATTAAAATTAAGGAGCTATTTCTTACCCCATGTTAACCACAGATTGGAGGTCCTTTACAAGAGTAGCAACGAGGCTTTTTTTGTCAGCCTATTTGGGAATGGTTTACATCAGGAAGATCATTGATGAAGATCAGGAAAAGCGTAAGAACTAGCATAGAGCCTTCAGCCATACCCTCGTTCGTGTGATTAAGTTCATCTATAAAAATGATTATTCTTGTGACGAGAAACATCACGTAAGTGATTTTATTTTCATTCTGTCATCAGCGATATCATTACACAAGTATAAGATTATTTATAGTTGACCTAAAAGGAAAAAAATAGCCAATGAAAAAAAGTTATGAAGGAACGCGTTATTAGTGACCAAAAAAAAAAATGTTTTCGGAAATAAACATAGAATTTAGGATTTTGAATAGGAAAATTAATAAAGAAGCTTAGTCATATTTTCACCGAAATTAAAAAGATGAAAATATTATTTACATCCTCATTGATAAAATTATGGCTTTTATTTTATAAAGATATATTGAATATTTTAATAGAATGAAAGTCGTAACTTAATTACAATAATTAAATAAATGCTATTTTTATAAAGATTATTTTAGCGATAACGGTCTAATATCATTGATAATAAAGTAATATTTTAATTAACTAGTTTAGTAATATTTTAATTAACTAGTTTAGTAAAGTATTGCTTATTTCGGCAATGGTGATGCGTCTAGTTAAGTGTATTGAAAAACTTTGGAAATATCGAGAAAATTAATGCTGTATAAAATAAACGAATTTACATAACGTCAGCTTCTATTTATTAATAAAGCTACGTTCGCGATATCTTGACTATTCTTTGACTCACACAACCAATCATCTCTGTATCAATTTATTCCTATTCATTATTTATTTATCTATCTATCTCTCAACAGGCTTGTGGCTGATTGGTTAAATACGATCCCAGGGGACGGTTATTTTATATGAAAAACCATACCCCGAATTGATTTGACCCTCGTGAGAGAAATTGGGTTGACGGAAAGGTTCAGAAGCAGTCGATGATTGTCTTTGCACGAAGCTACAGGGTATCGGAAACTAGGTTGTGTTCAAACTGCTGATCAAAACAGGTTATTCGTACTTTCCTGTCATATACAATTCAACAATATCTGGTCAGGCGCCTCTGTTATTCATCTCAGAGTTCTCGACAGGCGCCAAAGGAAAATCTATAATGTGATAGGTCCCGACCTGGCAGCTCTACACAGCCACTTTCTCATCGGCGGTATGTGGCTTCCCTCTGTCTCTTCTACAAATATTTTCATGGCTTCTGCCCCGACGAACTTAGAACACTGGTGCGCCCTCTTTAAGAATTTACTCGTGCAACTAGACTGGCAACAAGGTCCCATCCATTTACAGTTAAATCAACCAAATGCACCCGACAATTCTACTCCAGCATCTTCTTTTCTCGTATTTCTCCCCCGTGGAACTCCCTTCCGTATACTTGCTTTCTTGACAGCTATAACCTCCAGGAATTTAAATGCAATGTCAATTCCAATCTCTTATCCCCTTGACTCCCGTTCTTTTTACATTTCTCCGTATATCTTGTTCTTTTCTTTTGTCTCTAACTTAGCACCTGAGTACCTGTCCTTCTCTTGCCCTTTCTCTGATACCTCCTGTAACTGGCTATCCATTCTCTTCGCTCTCCTCCTGCCTAAGCTGTTACTCTCTTATATCGCTCCCTGTGCATCAGTGGCAGTACCGCCTTGCTTGGGGTGAAACGATTAATAAAAAGGAGTAACCAAATCCGTCCAGCATAGTTTCAATCTAAACTACAGATGTTGATTCCGAGCTGCTGTCTGCCATAGGGATCAGATAGTTGCCTTAACAGAAAAAAGAAGGTAGCGTTCTGTTATTTATCAATCTGTCTATTCGCGGTGTGTTTAAGTGTCTAGAAATTAAGCAAACCGTTGACCCAAATACTGTTTAATGGATCGATTCAAGTCTTGTGAACCCATTGAGGAAGTCTCAAATTCTGGTAAGCCAGTGTATCTCACTAACCTTGCTCAACTGCAAATCACGATTTCTCTCCCAGAAATTGTAAGACCGGCTGATCACAGTTAGAATACAACCACTGGTTGTCTCTGTGGGTGATGTAACACAAATGTGGCTAAGTAGTTTTCTGTAAAATACGTTACAGTGCTAACCGAAGCAGCTACAATATTCAAATACAGTTGTATTAGGTACATTTATAATATAACACCATACTATTTTGTTCATTATACCTAAACTTAGGTGGCAGCTAATCATTGCAGCCTACACAAAGGATTGTTTTCCTCACGCATAACAATGCAATGCCGCATACGGCAAAAATCACACGAGAAAATAAACTGGGGATTGTGTTCTGTCCTACTTACTCAATATTCACCTGACCTTGTACTAATTATTTATTACTAGCATTATAGGCCGGCTTTGCTCGGGTGTAATGAAAGCTTTAAAACTGATCCATGGTCCTGGAGCTCAGACTCTTTGGACGTTGGCACGAAAGACTAAAATGCAATACTTTTTTCCAGTTAAAGCAAAACCGTAGACTGAAAGAAAAATGAAAGGATGTAAGTCAAATTTTGATTTCCTGGTATCCATATCAAATAAGTTTTTTCGTCGTAAACTGAATTTTGAAGGTTAAATAAGTCCTCTGAGTAAATAGTATCATGGCTGAGACTAAGAACTACAATTACACCTACTTAGAGCCAAACCCGAAGCAAAAATTAGAATAAAAGGGCTGAAAAAATACAGACATACAGGCAGATAAACAGACACACACACACACACATCTTGCCTTATATATATATATATATATATATATATATATATATATATATATATATATTGGATTTTCTGCACTATTTTAAAAACTGCAACCTTGAAACTTCTGAATATCGTTTCTTATATCTTTGTCTACGAGTGTATCAAATTTCATAAAAAGCGACCACTCCTTGTATAACCCGATTTTTTCAATTATCGATTTTCGATATTTTTCGAGAGTACCTCGGCACAAAACCTAGCTAAGAACACTCGCAGACGCTTATAGTACAACTGTTTAAATTTTCAAGAAAATTGGTTCAGCAGTTGCGGAGTCTATAGGTAACGGACACACACTCACACACACACACACACACACACACACAAGCATACACATATACACACACAAACATACACATACGCACACACAAAGTTTCATTTATAAATAAGTTTAGCTTTTTCGAACTGCTATAAAACAGTTTAAGGAAGAAATCTTTCTGCAATCTCAACCAGTTGTGTATTTTCATCCTGTCCTACGAATTATTTTTTTCTTATTATTATGACTTAATGTAAGATACGAAATAGTAGGTGCATCTATATATATCTTGCCTTCATTTTAGGCGGCATATCGATATAAATATTTTGCCGTTATTTTTTACGACACGGGCTCTCTCATAATTGAATAAAATGTAACTTCACCTTTTGAAGAATAAAATTAATATGCACAAACTGAAATTATTTATGATTCAATCTGATATATACAATGGTGACCATGCCCACCATAGTTTTTTAATATAGAATACAGCGCAGTACGTAACGGTTCAATGAAACAAGTCAGACACCTACTGAATCTGACTATATCGTCAATACTCTGAAAAATATGGTCGTCTTTATACACATCGCATTGAAATTTTTGAGCCTTCTGATTGGTTAGCCCTTTTATTGGTGAACTATCAAATGAGTCAGCTCATGGCTGACTCACTAGTATACAAGGTTACCCAAAAACCCCAACATACAAGAGGGACTAAAATTTCTCAACAAGAAATAAGCCCTTATGAAACAAAAAATACCGAGAACCTCACAATGTGCAATAGTGTGCTCGACATTAATTTGAGAAAAGTAAAGACATTTTGTTTAATCGTCTTAGACAGAAATGTCAATATTTCCGCGAAATGTTTTCAGAGAAAACCACCCCACAAATATCTTGGATATATGCCATAAATTTAGGAGGATGGACGAACTTTTACCATTCCACCATCATCGTTACTTGAGCTGGCAGAAGGGAAAAAAAAGAAAGAAAAGGAAAAGAGAAGAAAACTAAACATCGAATATGTCCATCCTTTCACTTAACGTTAGATTTCCATAAGTGGCATCTTAAAAGCTGCCGAAGTGATAGCCAAACAAAAGATCTTGGATTAAAACTTTCTGACATTCCATAACTGATAATCGTTTTCAAAGTACAAAAGTTCTTTTTACGTAAGCGTTTGCTTTTCAAAATTGATTTCTATCTCTTTCGTTTGTCTCTGTATTCCTTTCGATAATTTTACCAAGATGTCTCTCAAAGTGTGGCAAATCCTGATCAAGAAATTTCCAATCAGTTTTTGGCTAAAAACATTAATGGGAAAAAAAATTCACAGGGAAAAATATTCACACTAGATCCGCTTTTTTAGACTAGGAAGATAACCTACCCCAAAATTAAGATCAGTATCTTAGTAGGAAAAAATACGATAGAGAAACCTAAGTGATAGTTTCATTTGGAATAGGTAATAATTTTAAAAATATAAAAAATAATTTAAATTATTTTATATGTATATTTTTTAAATAAATATGATTTTCAATTTGTAGTAATGAAATAAGTGAGTTTTTAATAAATTAAAATATTGGCTAAAAAATGAATGAAAAAATGTAAATAAAATTACCCTAAGGAGGTGAAAACACTAGAAAAAATATTTTCATTGACGAACTTAATCTCATATATATTATATATAAAAACATATATATGTTTTTTTTATATGTATGGCTATATATATATATAGATATATAAAGACATACATATGTTGTTGTTTTTTTAATAAACTGCTCTTACCCCTTCCATTTTTGGTGTTTGCGGTCTTCTGTTTCGATCACGTTGGTTTCTGTGTTTCTTATATCTTATGGCCTTCTTTTAGCCTCTTTAGACAACCTCCCCTGAAGATCCGTGAGGTGGGAATTTGGTGGGTTCGTTTGCTCTTTAGGTTAGCTATTTACTTTGTTTGCTCTACTTGTGTATTGAACGCTTTTTTCTTTGTAGGTTACTAGACTCGGTTTTTTGTGTGGGTGGCTACGTACTTTGACTGATGTTCAGGTGCTTAGCTCGTTCTTTTTTTATTGCCAACTTTTCCTTCCGCATATGTACTCGGAGGGTTTTTCGAAACGAGTATAGCGATAAGTTTATATATATATATATATATAGATATATATAGATATAGATAGATAGATAGATAGATAAAAATATGTATGTATATATATATATATTTATATATATATATATATATATAGATATTAAATATATATATATATATATATATATATATATATATATATAGCCACACTGATGAGCTGTGATACAGCAAAACAGGCTTGTATGTGGACGACTAATATATTATCCTCTCATTACGATTGAGCTCTGTGGAGAAGAAAATTTTAAAAACAGTTTCCACTTCTGATATATGCGTGACTCTTCAGAAATGAATTGAGTTTTTTCGGTGACTGCCGTGTGTATACACTGCTTATATACAACACGTTAAAATTTCCATTCTCTGGTTCCATGCGTCGATGGCTTAGGGAGTAGCGACTCCGACTAACACCAAATCAGCCGATTTTCGATCCCGGCCAGAAGCAAGTGGATGCGTCTAGCCACACTGATGAGCTGTGATACAACGAAACAGGCTTGTATGTGGATGACTAATATATATATATATATATATATATATATATATATATTGTTTAATACTTAGTCTTTGATCCTAATAGGGTTAGACCAGTAAACATTTGTATTAAAAGGTGTTCTATACAATTATATTGTAAAACTTTAAATATTTTTCATTTTTGAACGAGTTATTTCGCTACCTTAGTTTCCATGATGAGTGGTTTCTTCAGGCAAGTTTTATTAACTGATTTTACCTTTTACCGTTTTTCTTTTTAAGAACGCTCTTTAAACGGTGTTTTATTTGAACGTTCACGTGGCAGAGAATTTATGAATGCGCATTTTATATATTCAAACGACTTATGACGTTTTCATCCATGTTTGTATGAACCTAATAGGTATTTCTCAGTGTGGATGCATTTTGTCATAATTTCTGTTCTTTCATTTAACAGTTCGTCTTTATTTGGGTACAAGCAGTATAGCCCGGCGTTGCTCAGGTGTAATGAAAGCTTTAAATCTAATCCATGGTCTTGAAGCTCAGACTCTTTGGACATTGGCACCAAAGACTAAAATGCAGTAGTTGTTTCCAGTTAAAGCGAAACCGTAGACTGAAAGAAAAATGAATGGATGTAAGTCAAATTTTGATTTCCTGGTATAAAATAGGTTTTTTGTCGTAAACTCAATTTTGAAGGCTCAATAAGTCCCCTGAGTAAATGGTATTATGGCTGAGACTAATAACTATAATTATACCTATTTAGAGCCAAACCCGAAGTAAAAACTAAAATAAAAGGGCTGAAAAATTTACAGACATACAGGCAGATAAAAAGACACACACACAAACATCTTGTCTTTTATATATATATATGTATATATATATATATATATTATAGATTATCTGCATTATTGTAAGAACTGCAACCTTGAAACTTCTGTATATTTTCTCATGTCTATGAGTGTATCAAATTTGATTAAAATCGTATCACTCCTTCTATAACCCGATTTTTTCGATTATCGATTTTCGATATTTATCGGGGGTACCTCTATATGATTTATGATTTAAAAAAATTTTACCCATCAATATCTGAGAAAGGTTTGCTGGAAGCATTTAATTTTGCTAAAATGTACATAAAATACCATCAGAGCATATTGACTTAATATTACATTGCCGAAAACCTTTACTTTTCCACAAAGGTATAGCAGCAATCAAGAAATCCAACAACGGAGCATTCGATGTACCACAAAGATCGTATGATGGAGCAGAAATCTCAGAATTGATGGGAATATAACTTTTAAAGAAAATAAACGAAATAATCCATATTAACAACCACGGATTATATAGAGACGACGGATTATTACTAACAGCAGACAACAAAAGAATGAATGACAAAATAAAGAAACAGCTGTTTAAATTATTCAAAGAACTTGGCTTTGAGATTACAGTGGACACAAATAATAAAGTTGTACAATATTTCGATGTAGAACTTAATTTACAAACTGGAAATGTCTCGCCATACATGAAAACAAACACTAAGTTATCATACATATATACAAAGTCCAATCATCCAAATAATATAATTAAACACATTTACAAACGCATAGAACACAGACTATCTAATAATTCGTCAAACACATCAATATTTAATGAAAAGTAAAATATATATGAGGATGCACTAAAAACTTCTGGCCATAAAAACATTTTGCAATATAATTCTCAACCAAACAGACGAATCAAAAACAATAGAAAACGAAACATTATCTGGTTCAACCCACCATTTAATTTAGAAGTAAAGAACAAAATAGAATGTATATTTTTAAATTTATAGATAAGCGCTTTCCAAAAGAATCAGAATTTTAAAAACGTTTTCAACAGAAACACAATCAAACTAAGTTGCAATAATTGCAATAATAATTTAGATAGTTTCATTAAAAAAACAAAACGCCAAAAACTTAAATAACATCGTACATAACAAAAACACCAACAAAGAATGTAACTGTAGGGACAAAAATAAATGTCCACGGCAAGGTCTCTGCAACACACGAAAAAACTTTATAAGCCAGAGGTACATGATCCAGATGACCCAAACAAAATATATTTGGGCTCAACAAAAAACAGTTTTAAGACTAGGTGTTTCAACCACAGATCTACATTTAAAAAAGAAAAATTAAAAACAAATGCAAAATTGGCTAATCATGTCTGGAAATTGAAATCATAACGTGAAGCATTGTAAAAACAGCCAAGCGTTACAATGGTGGACAAATATGTTGACTGTGCCAAGAAGAAAAATTAGAAATTATGACATACCCAAATAAAGACGAACTGTTAAATGAAAGAACAGAAATTATGACAAAATGCATCCACACTAGAAATACCTATTAGGTTCATACAAACATGGATGAAAACGTCATAATTCGTTTGAATTTAAACAATGCGCATTCAAAACTTCTCTGCCACGTGAACGTTTAAATAAAACAGCGTTACAGGAGCGTTCTTAAAAAGAAAAACGGTAAAAGGTAAAATCAGTTATTAAAAGTCGCCTGAAGACACCACTCATGATGGAAACCAAGGTAGCGAAATAACTCGTTTAAAAATGATTATATATATATATATATATATATATATACATATGAGATTATCCACTTCATTTTTACGGGTCTGCCACTCTCTACTTTGTCTGTCTGCCTGTCTCTCTCTATTTTTCTCTCTCTCTCTTTCTCTCTATCTTTCACTCTCTCTCTCTCTCTTTCTCTTTCTCTCTCTCTCTCTATATATATATAAATGGGAATTAATGCAATAAGCACTAGTTGGAATTTTTATTAGAAAATAAAAAGTTAACGATACAGATATCTCTCGCTAGAGATCAATACCATTGGTTTATCCAAATGTTTAAGTCTCTTTGTTTAATTAGAACACTTGTATCTAGGAAAATTATCATTTTTTCCGGAAAAATTATTAAGAGACTCATTTGATAAAAATGAAGTATTTTAGAATTCTAACTTCTTTTTGGTGAACTTCTAGGACCCTCTACTTGAGGATGTGCTTTGTGGAGCAGTGAACATAGGTTAGTAACGAGAAATCAGAGAGCCGAGTTCGAATTCCAGTTAAATTCGTTGCATTCACTTCCGAGCAAATACCCTTGAAAAAGTTTTAATCTGTCGCTTCCCTCCAGCACTGGGTTAAATAACATGACAGATTGGATTCTATAGACTTGGTTGGCAACCAGTTTACCGCGGAAAGTAATGGCAACCTACTGCGGGAGACTCTTCAGCCCAGCCAGTCATGATGGCACTAGCCGTGTATCACATATGACACTTTAATGACTGGTTAGAGACCCTAATCCATAAGTATCTCACATCACACGGCCTTCTATCCGATAAGCCATATGCCTTTTGTTTCTCTCGGTAAACTGCGGAAAGATTAAAGCGAGCTTTAGAATGGAGAAACTCAGGATATTGCTTTGAACATTTGGAAAGCATTCGGTGGGAATGACAAACCGATTTTCTTCACAAGTTGAAAATTTATGGTGACGCTGGACAAATTTTTGAATTGAATCTTTTATCAAATTGTGAAATGAACGTTATTTTGAATAGCCACTCTTCCAGAACTTTTTGTACTAAGGCAGGTGTCCACCGGGTATCTATCCTTCGTTCTGCTTGGTATTTATGCTGATGACACAAATATTTCACGTGTCTTGATAGTAAGTCTGATCAGTTCGATAAGGTCAAATTGGCGGCTGATATCAATAATGATATCATGTCTGTTGTTTACTGTGGCAAATAATGGCTTATTACGATAGAAAAACAAAACTGCTCTCTATTATTAATCTGAGGAACCATTTTCTGACTTCCATAAGCATGGAGGATGCTAATATTCTCGAAGACATGAAGTGGAAATATTATATTGAATCTATTGCTGCTTCGAAAGTTTGCTCATACCGTCGTGCTAAACAAGTTTTCTCTCCAGAATATATCTAATCTAAACTTATTTATAAATGGAAATTTGTCTGTGTGTGTGTGTGTGTGTGTGTGTGTGTGTGTGTGTGTGTGTGTGCGTATGTGTGTGTCCGTTACCTATAGACTCCGAAATGGCAGAACCGGTTTTCTTGAAAGTTTACACAGTTGTACTATAAGCGTCTGCGAGTGTGCTTAGCTAGGTTTTGTGTTGAGGTACCCCCGATAAATACCGAAAATCGATAATCGAAAAAATGGGGTTATAGAAGGAGTGGTCCGATTTTAATCAAATTTGATACACTCATAGACAAAGACATAAGAAACGATATTCAGAAGTTTCAAGGTTGAAGTTCTTACAATAGTGAAGAAAATCGATATATATATATATATATATATATATATATATATATATATATAAAAGGCAAGATGTGTGTGTGTGTGTCTGTTTATCTGTCTGTATGTCCTTTATACAAATCCACAATTTTTATCCGATTCTCCCCAAACTTCACACAAATATTCTTTAGGCTGAGTCTGAGCTCCAGGACCATGGATTAGTTTTAAAGCTTTCATTACACCCGAGCAACCCCGCGCTATACTGCTAGTCTTTTATATCTATAGATTTATCCATTTCAAAAACTAAGCATGATAATGAAAAACTAAAGAAATGCAATTAGTAAACAAGAGTTTTGGATTACTATATTGTGCACATCCTTTCATATGAAAGTGAATGTATTTGTCTATACTTCTTGTATCGCACATGAAATGAGCATTATATGCCCCATTGATCGATAGGTTTCGGTTCAAAATTCCTTGGACCTGAAGAAAGCTGGAGCGTACAACGGTTGAAAAGAAGTGAACGTTGGACAATTTCTAGTGTAGTAATGGATAGCGGCTTGGATTGTAAAATTGAAGAGTTGACTTCAAATTCCAATCGGATTCATTACATTCACTTACGTGCTAATACCCTTGGGAAAAGTATGAATTCATTTCTTCTCCCTAAGCTATTGCATATAATAGCAGGACAGACTGGGTCCTATAGCTTTGCTTCGCAACCAGTCTAAGATAAGGGAAACTCCGTCAGGCTGTTATATATGTTCTGCATCAGTTTGGCATATGTAGCAAAGCAATTCAATATACGTTTGTTTCATAACCTGCAAACCAATACGGATATATATATAATATAATATAATATAATATAATATAATATAATATAATATATTCAGTTCTGCAATGTGACGATTGCGTGTACAGGGATAGTCAGAGGAAGCATGAACATACGAGGGAGTAACACCTGGAATTGTCTTTTCTTTAGTTTCTACTCTCATATTTGTCTTTCTCTCAACCCGGGAAAATCCGGTTTTATATATACGTTCATGCTCTGTCGAGCTTCACCCAATTACGTCCTTCCAGGGCAGGCCTAATCAACAATTGTTGTCTTTGGCCAGTTACATTTTGAGGTAATCACGTTATTGTTTATTTCATTGTTTCAATTTTTTTCCAATTTTGACACGCTGACGCAACGCTTGTTTATTTTACTATTTCTGACAACCATTAAATTAATTAAATTATATTCTATTGTTTATATTTCGTGATCTCGAAAACAGGTTTTGTTGACACAATACACTGTTTAATATATTTTTTTGTTGCATTCCATCTTCGTCTAAAAATCATCACGTGTTCTTTTTCGTCACGGACAGTAATATTTTTTTTCAAGTTCAAGTTGGTCCCGAGAATATATAACACATATGATCTGTTTTTTTGTTTTGTTTTTTTTTGTTTTTGCTATATATCTAGATATTCTTGATAAAATTTAAAGAAGGGTCAGCAACATTATTGTTCTTGGCCTGGATTTAAGCTTCAGTCATGTTTCCACTGATGTAAGGTTGCTTCCTTCTGCCTTTTTTTAAGAACTTTTATGGTAATTTTCCGATGACCTCTTCGGTATGGTGTCTATACTTGATAATATTTAAGCGCTGTACAAGATCTCATCAATTTACAGTTGAATTGGCTAGATGTAACCGTAAGGTCTCTGCTAACAGTTTCATTATCGCAGTTATTTGTAGAACTCTCTTCCGGTTCCATACTTTCAGACAAACTTTGATTTTCGAAAATTTAAATGTTTGTTTTATAAGTATTCCACACCGAAAAAAAACTTGTTTTTCGGTAATTTTACTGTTCTTAGGGGTTAGATAAATGTGATTAAAATGCTTTAGCTTTAAATAAAGTGTTGGCAACCCGTAAAAAACAAATCAATCATTCCGCGCAATTTTGGCTACTACTATTTCAAGAAATTTTTATTGTAGTCTTATAAATGGTTTATAAATATTTGAATGTTAGACACGTTCTTCATTCCCAATCAGGTCACGGAGATTATATCATGATCGTGTTTTTAGTTGATGGTGTTAAAGCTATTTTTAATATGATTAATGCTTTAATCATTTTTTGAAGTTCGAGGTGTTTTCAACTAATAAGTTTCTTTTCTCTCAATTCCCGCCTGTGGAATTCTCTTCCACATGATTGCTTCCCCGACAGCTACAATCTCCAAGAGTTTAAATGTAAGGTCCACAGACACATCTTAACACACTAACTAGCATCCATTCTCTCAAACACTCTTCCCATCTGCCTAACACTCAGCCTTGGTATCCTTACCCTTCTATCACTCTCCTTCTGATATTTCCTATATCTAACCTGTCTTTCTCTTCACCTTCCCCTATATAACCCCCTGCGCAATAGTGGCAGTGGAATGCCTTGCTTGGGGTGAAATGATTAATATATATATATATATATATATATATATATATATATATATATATATATGTATGTATATATATATATATATATGTCGAAATAGGTAGATAACTTAATAATGCGAGGTTTGCATGGGTGTGAGCGAGATTTTTTTCTTTATATCATTGTGTGGGCCATGAAATGTAACAAAAGGAACCAAAGAATATTGTGTTGACTGAACTAAATCGTAATGTTTGATTCTTTCTAAAACACGTTCTCATCTCGATATAAAAAGAAAGAGAGTTGGGGACAATAATAGATAAAAAAAAATTAGGACTCTGCTGAGGCAAAATATTCAAATAAATGTTTATTAATGATTGATATTCCTTGAATTATAAAAAGCACATTATATTCTGGGAAAGACAAAAACAAAAAACGCAAAAAGAAAATAAAGAGAGAATGCGAAAGTCTATTTACTGAGTCCACATTTTCAAATTTATTCAGGAAATGTCTTCAAAATTGGTATTCGTCTTTATGGAAAATTCCATGTTCTCAAAGAATTCATTTTTTGAAATGCCGTATTGTTGTTTTCAATTTTTCAATGGTGAATTGTTACGAATAATTTCTCAACTTTTGGTATTTTATTTCTTTTATTGAATGATTACATTTGTTTTTTTTTTCTTTCTTGAATTTCTTTTTATGAACAACATTATTCCATGCAGACGTGTTGACTTGTCATCTTCATTATTTGAGAAGGGAAAAGATATGATTATAGAATTTTTTTTCTTATTTAAATTTGACTCTATGATCCTTACAATCTGAAGAAGCGTGTGTTCTCATTCTAAATGCTCATTTAACGTTTCTTTATTTCTCATTTCAAGGAGACGTTCGTCTTTTCGATACAAATTCCTGTGTCATACCAATTAAAAAACAATAAACAGCTGACGAGATTTTCCTTTAATAAAAATAATTGCGTAAAAAGCCGTTACGTAATTTACAACTAAAAATTTATGCAAAATTTTTTAAAAAAACTAGTAGGCGTCAGTAACGTCATCGTTTCAAAAACTGATAAGAAGCAAGAATTTATCTCTGCTGTATAACATCATTGTTTATTCACCTCCTGATGCCATTCATAGAGAGTGGGTGAGTAGCCTTAATGATTTTTCAAACGTAGATTGGAAAATTTCGTGAGTATGCAACTTTATTTTTCCACTTTCAGGTGGGTGCTTATATATCCCCCTGTAATAGGCCATCCAATGCCTTTCTCTGCAAAGCGTAGATGCGTCTAAATTCTTTTTTGCAATTAGGGAGGAGCCAGATAGATCTAATGAAGGCGCGGATCTGCACAAGGTATATCACGTCTACAGTCTGGCGTACTTGGCTTCTCTGGAGGATGCTGAGTGTAATATCTCTTTTGGAATCAATTTGGCCGAGGCCCATTTTACTCATACTTAAATAGCACGATTTGCTTAATCAGAGGTGTTTGTTTTTAATCGTATAGCCCCGAGCAAGGCGGTAACGCCACTGATGTGCAGGGGGCTACATAAGCGTAAAAAGATTAGGTAGTAGAGCTTGAAGAGAAAGACGAACCAGTTAGAAAGGAGCAAAGAGAAGAATGGGAATACAGATGTTATGACAGTTGCAAAGGTGGAGAGAAAGGAAATAATATACAGGGTGATGAGGAAAGAATTAGTGTCAAGTGGTTAAGAGATGTGTATTGACATTGCATTTAAATTTCTGGAGGTTGTAGTCGTCAGGAAAGCAAGAATATGGAAGCGAGTTCCACAGGTGGGAAGTGCGAGACAAGAAGCTGCAGGAGTAAAATTGTCGTCTGCATATGGTTGATCGAAATGTGAATGGGTGAGACCCAGTTGCCAGTCTGGTTGCACGAGTAAACACCTGTTGCTGAGGCACGAGTGACTTAAGTTCCTTAAAGCAGAAGCCATGAAAGTATTTATAGAACAGACAAAGGAAAGCCACATCCCGTCGGTGGGGAAGTGACTGGAGTCGAGTCGCCAAGTAGGTACCTATCACAATACTGATTCTCTTTTGGAGCCTTCCAGGAACACTGAGATGAACAGCAGGGGCACCTAACCATGTATGGCAGCAGTACTCCATGCACGGACGAATGGTTTATTTGTATATATGCAGGATTGATTCAGGCAAGAAAAACATTCTAGCCCGACACTATGACCCAACCTTCCTAGCAGTGGATTTAGCTATTGACTCAATGTAGTGGTTCCACTTGAGATCCGAGCAGAGGTTAAGGCAGAGAATGCGCAGTGTATTGCTCTCAGGGAGACTCGCTTGGCCCATGCTTATTGGAGGCAGGAGAGGTTTCCTGTCATGATTGACAGACAGCAGCTTGCTCTTAGACGCATATGATTTTCCTCGGAAAAAATGTTCATGTTGTGAGTTGAAAATTTAAATTCTGAGAATAGATATCAGACAATTTGATAAAATAATCTGGAATAAAATGTTATATGAATTTTTATATGATAGAAAACATTATACTTGATAGATAAAATTTCAGCCTTTCGTCTCCTTCGTGTGAATGTGTAGTTACATCAATGTAAATATTCCCTTTATTCTGATGAAGTCTTAAAGACAGAAAAGTGTCACGCGAAAAACATTTACCACGTTGCCACTAAATTCCAAACAGAATAATCAGTAAAATCTTTTTGGAAAATCAATAAATACTCCATATTTTCCTGTTAAACGAGACATTTTATAAGAGAAGGAGATTCAATTCATGTATGAACAGAATATTTTGTGACACAAAAATCTTTCGTCATGAGATAATTTTCATGCGATTCTCGAAGACAGATCAGTTCTATTTTGCTAAATATTTCCAGACGTTATTTAAATTAGCAAATCTACAGAAAGAAATCGTGCCGAGAAGATAAATTTTTGATTGATATAGAAAATAAACAGACAAGTCGAGGAAAACTTTCCAGAAAAGACAACGTTCTAAACATCATGCTAGGTTCGAACGCAGACTACTAATTTTGAGGAAAAAGAAAAAGACAAATTTAGTTTAAAAAAAAGGAACACGACTAGCTGAACGAAGGCTAGATATATAATAAGGATAAAGTATAAATATGTATAAATATGTATAAACAAGACAGAGGTCATATTTTTCGAAAGATTCGAACATTTAGAACTCTACCTGCGACTTACAATCGGACAAATCAAATTATATATGGTTCAAGCAGGTCCTAATAGACTGTATAAATAAGCTTTAGGAATATGACTATTCATAAAAAGCCGACAATATTCTACATAATTTCTTTACTTTTTTATTCAAGTATATATATATATATATATATATATATATATACTAGCAGTATAGCCCGGCGTTGCTCGGGTGTAATGAAAGCTTTAAAACTAATCCATGGTCCTGGAGCTCAGACTCTTTGGACGTTGGCACAAAAGACTAAAAAGCAATAGTTGTTTCCAGTTAAAGCGAAACCGTAGACTGAAAGAAAAATGAATGGATGTAAGTCAGATTTTGATTTCTTGGTATCGATACAAAATAAGTTTTTTTCGTCGTAAGCTGAATTTTGAAGCCTAAATAAGTCCTTCTATAAACCGATTTTTTCGATTATCGATTTTCGATATTTATTGGGGGTACCTCGACACAAAACCTAGCTAAGAACACTCGCAAACGCTTATAGTACAACGGTGTAAATTTTCAAGAAAATCGGTTCAGCCGTTTCGGAGTCTATATGTAATGGACACACACACACACATAAACACACAGACAACGTTCCATTTATAAATAAATTTAGATTATATATATATATATATATATATATATATATATATATTAACATGAATAAGTATACAACGAATAACGGAAAATCTCTTTACTCTAACGATTCATTTTAATAGGCTTCTTCAGAGACTTGTAAAGACGAAGAATATTAAATTTCTTTGTAAATTTAAAAAAAAATATTTTTATATCTTGTCGGATTTCAATCCATATATTCAATTCATAATCCACATACAAACCTGTTTCGCTGTATCATAGCTCATCTGTGTGGCTAGACTTCCACTTGCTTCCAGCCGGAATCGAAACTCGACCGATAGGGTGGATGCGAAAGCATTTCGAAGTGCGATTCATGTACTTTTGCTATCGTTACGAATGATTTGTGACACTGTGCGCTGTCTTGGTGAAAGATGACTTTTTCTTCTTCATTTGTAGACTTTTTGGAGATTTCTTCTTTCAAACGCACCACTAATACTATATAATATTCGCTATGGATGTTTTTTACTTTCTAAAGGTAATCGATGAACAAAATTCTTTGCCCCTCCCAAAATACAGAGGCCGAACTCTTGCCTGCTTATGTTTGCGTTTTGGTCGCCTTGTACGGTTTTCACCTGCTGCTATCCAATCAGCTGACTGCTGATATGACTTCGGAATGAAGTCGTGGATCCATGTTTTATCCATTGTCCCATATATACACAAAAACTACATGTTGCGTTGAAACAGTTGCAAACAACACTCTGAATAGTCGACGCGTTGTTTTTGATCGACTGTGAGTAAGCAAGGCACCCATTTTGAACACAAATTTCTCATCGACAAATGTTCATGCACAACCTTTTGATACCTTCAACTTCTCTGCTATCTCACGCAATTTTAATTTACGACTGAACAAAAGGAGTTTGTGAATTTTTTTGGTGTTTTCTGGGACAACTGCCGATTTGGGACGATCTGAACGTTCAGCGGTATTTGTGTGTGTACGACATCGTTTAAAGTCATCTGACCACCTCTTAACCGTTGTTGCTGACGGAGTAGAGTCCAGATAACACTTATCAAAGTATTGCTTTGTTTAATCAGTTCTTTCCCATGAGAAAGCAATGCGTTATCAACAAACTTCAGATTTTTCCACTGTTTTGAAAATTTGCAACAGTAAATTCACTTAAATAACTAATTTGTACACTAATAATCCGATTGAGCCCAAATTTTGTCACGTGCCATTTGAAGGTTACGACTTCATAAAATTTATGGATCTTTATTAGTAGCACCACCTATATGTCAGGCCCGAGACTTATTGAGTGATGTGTTATTCTGCTAGTGACCTCTTCCAAGGAAAGAAATCCTAAGACCGTTAATGTTTGAATTCAGCCATTTTCGCCTTAAGTTAAAACTTAGTAATTTTATATATCCAAATGTATAAGGAACGAAGAAAATATTAACAACGTTCAAAACATTAATTCAAAACAGTGCTCAATATAGAAATAGATCTGAGTATTTATGATAAATCAGTCAGCAAATACTATTTTTTAAATAGCGTTAACTGCCTGATGAAACATCGCTGCTTCAATGTAGAAACAGAATAGACCCTCGTCTCGAGTTGAGAATCTTTTATTTGAAATATTGTTAAAGTAAGTCTTTTTTTTATTCTAAGCTTTTCATGTTAAAAAAAAGAGTTAAAGAAAATCAATTGTTTTCTTTAACTCTTTTTTTTTATTTTAGCAGAAATCTCTTGACTGAACTTTTACTACCATGTTTTTTTTTTCTTTCTTTCAGTTGGGGTAGATAGATCTATCTATCGCCCGGTTCACACTCCACCCACGTCTATTGAATAGGTTAAGAGGCTCATCCCTTGTTCCCTGTTTAGGATGTAGTTTCCGGCTTTCTCTTTTCCAATCTTCTCACTTTGGTTTCTTATTTTTTTTCAATTGGAGTAGATAGATCTATCTATCGCCCGGTTCACACTCCACCCACGTCTTTTGAACAGGTTAAGATGCTCATCCCTTGTTCCCTGTTTAGGATGTAGTTTCCGGCTTTCTCTTTTCCAATCTTCTCATTTTGGTTTCTTATTTTTTTTCAATTGGAGTAGATAGATCTATCTATCGCCCGGGTCACACTCCACCCACGTCTATTGAACGGGTTAAGAGGCTCATCCCTTGTTCCCTGTTTGGGATGTGGTTTCCGCCTTTCTCTTTTCCAATCTTCTCATTTTGGTTTCTTTTTTTTTCAATTGGAGTAGATAGATCTATCTATCGTCCGATTCACACTCCACCCACGTCTATTGAACAGGTTATGAGGCTCATCCCTTGTTCCCTGTTCTGGATGTGGTTACCGGCTTTCTCTTTTACAATCTTTTCACTATTACGTATCCCCCTGTACATCAGTGGCGTTACCGCCTTGCTCGGGGTGATACGATTAAAAAAGAAATATAGTAATAACTCAATACTACCACATCTTTCATGATACCTATACAACGAATGCGCAATAAAAAATTTACTAACCCATAATCTACAGAAATGTTTAAAGAAAATTTGGGTCAAAAATACAAAAATACTATATAAATTCAAATTATAGAAAAACAACTCACTATAAAAGGGGTACTATATATCAAAAAAGTATTTCCTACCAGCAACCAATCATTATATAACGTTATATATTTCCTGATCGCGCGTGGCTCTGGCTAGCTTTTAAAGAACGATTTCCTAAAATACAACATAAATAAAGTTATCGTCCACCCAATCTTTTCACTCTCTTATTTTTTTTTCAATTGGAGTAGATAGACTAAACTATCGCCCGGTTCACACTCCACCCACATCTATTGAACAGGTGAACAGGCTCATCCCTTGTTTCTTGTTTAGGATGCGGTTTCCGGTTTTCTCTTTTCCAATCTTTTCACTCTCTTTTATTTTTTTGTTTTTTTCAATTGGAGTGGATAGACTAATCTATCGCCCGGTTCACACTCCACCCTCGTCTTTTGAACAGCTGAAGAGGCCCATCCCTTGTTCCCTGTCTAGGATGTGGTTTCCGGTTTTCTCTTTTCCATTCTTTTTACCCTTACGTAGCCTCCTGCGCATCAGTGGCGTTATCGCCTTGCTTGGGGTGATATGATTAAAAAAAAAAGTCAAAATACGAGGAAAGAATAACATCGGAAACATTACATCCTTGAGAATTTCTAAAGAAGTTGGTGAAAATCCTTAGAAACTTAATAATTATGATTATTTTCACATTCCCCATCACCAGCAAAAACAAAAGAGTACTGTAAAAATTAAATAAAAATTAATAAAATTTTCCTTATTGGTCGCTTTTAACGAAACATATTTGAAAAGTTGATTGCTGCCCAAATATATATATATATATTGTTGATGATTGTTGATAAGCCTCTAACACAGCGGATTAATCTCGCTGTTAAATTGTAGGAGTTGAAACAGTCATGTGTTAAAAATACCCAATATTTGCGCCTATGTAATGTTCAGATGCCGGAAGGTAGTCATACGTGATTCACGCGTGGGCGATCATGTCTCGAAAGAGACATAGCTGACTGGGCAGAAGATTATCCCGCAGTAGGTTGCCATTGCTTTCTGCGGTAGACTGGTTGCAGACCAAGGCTATAGAACCCAATCTGTCCTGTTATTTAACCCATAACTGGAAGGAATAGACGGATTAATACCTTTCCAAAGGGTATTTGCGCGTAAGTGAATACAATGGATTCGGCTGGAATTCGAACTCGGCTTCCCGATTTCTCGTTCCGAGCCGATATCCAATGCTCCACAACGCACATCCACGTAGAAAGGTAGTAGATAATCATATTTAATATCTATAAATTCCTATGTTCATCATTTCACCTGTACATCGAGCACCGTAGTATGTTGGTTATATATATATATATATATATATATATATATATATATATATATATATATATATATATATATATATATATATAATAACAAGACCGACTCTGTACGTATCTAAATCCTAAAATTTTACAAAAGTAAACTTTGAGGACCACAAATAACCGGCAGAATCTAACTCCGTTATTGTCCGTCGCTATAAAGCGTTGGACAAGAGGGGGAAAAAAAAAGAAAACCGCGGAGTACCGACAATACATACAGTACCTCGCAGCAAAGAAAAAAAAACCCTCAAACGGAACCAACCACAAAGAAAGAAAAGTGCTCGATACAAACTAACCAAATCGAATTAACAAAGAGGAAGTAACGTAGAGCAAAAACACACGTGAAAAGATCACAAGATCGCCAAGACCTACCGCGGTTTCGCACAACGGCACGATCTTTTCGCGTATATATATATATATATATATATATATATATATATATATATATATATATAGTCAGTTCAAATAAGCACTTGGTGATTACGAAGTGCATGAAATTCCGAGTAGTGCCATAGACTTAAGATACTACACATATTTACTTAAATATACTTTATAACTCTACAACTGCTGTCAAAAGTGTCGGCGAAATATTTGAGATGACATAATTTTTATAATTTTATAATTTTTAATTATAATTTGTCATTAAAATTTATATTTTGTAATTATAATTTTTTTAACAGATGCTAATATTTGAGTAGAAAGTTATATATATATATATATATATATATATATATATATATATATATATAAAGCTATTTCACCTATATAAAAGTGAAACTGAACTTTGGCTTCCATGAAATCTTCTGTGGGTCAATTGGCAAAGACACGTCTGATCAAAATACGTCTGTCGTAATATAGATATTTTCCAAACGATTTTTTAAACGATTAATGCCAGTTGAAATTATAATACGAGTATCCATTAAAAGTATAATGTTAGACAAATAAAAATTCAAATATTTCGGCTAATGCCAGTTTCGTGGATTTTCCGTTAAATTCCAATATTACACACACACGCGCGCGCGCGCGCACACACACACACATACAAACACACACACACACACACACACATATATATATATAACGGTCTTAATTATAATAGAGAGGGTTGAGTACTGTTTTATTAACATTAGAAAAATATTTAAAAACGTGCGTGAATATGTATATGCTTTGTATATATATATATATATATATAGTGAAAGAGAGAGCGAAAGAGAAACAGTGAGAGAGAGAGAGAGAGAGAGAGAGAGAGAGAGAGAGAGAGAGAAATGCCAAACGTGGGCCAATTAAGAATTCAACCGAAATGTCTGGGAAACCATTTTTCTGCTACTTGCTGTGTTCGTATAATGAATCATCCTAAAATGGAAACTTGGCAACCATAAATGTGTAGACATTGTCTTCAGCAATAACTATGCAAGTTACATATATAATGGCAGTGTTCTGTTTGATCATTACCTTCGTGAACTTCAAAACAAAAACATCATCCGCATCAATGTAACAAACTTGGATGTCGACCTGAAAGAGTTGGACATATCACAGGTGTTACATCCGCAGTCCAATATCGACATTCTGATCAGACAACACGACGCCACCTTTCTATGTTCTGTGTTTGCTGGGCCAGCTGAGTAACCTATGCCGTAGTGCTAATTAAAGATGCCGTTGTCGATCAACAATTTTGATGCAGCATGGAAAGATGTTCACATAACACAGTGCATTTACTGAAAGGTAAAGATTCCACAGTTAGTAATTGATGTGATATAACGTATCACTTTCCTTGTTTTTTACGACTTTTCATCAGGCTTAGACGTCCGTTTCTTTCATCAGTTTCGGTTGCATGCAATTTTTGAGCGCCATTAACATTGATCTGAAACTCACATATTCAAGCATGGGATGGCCTTCATAACTTTGCCCGAGAAAAAAAAAACCTAGAATGGTTGGTACTACAGCTTTCTGACCCAAAACAATCTTTCTATATAATAAAATTTCTATTATAAGTCGGATATTCGTATGGATAATATTTGTCATCTGTCTTTTTTTTTTGTTTTCCACGAAAGTTAACCTACAGCATATCAACTCTACGGGTCTTTTGGTGGAACACGTTTTCCATTGACATGAAGTAGAACGATATTATTGAATCGATTACTATGTTCGCTCGTAGTAAAAAGATTTCATTGTGCCATGCCAGACAGTTCTTCTTGTCAGAATCCATTTTACACATATATAAATATACCATTTCTTCGCGCACAGAATATTGCTGGTATATTCGTGCCAATTTTAATCATGTTTTCTCGAGTGCCCAGAACTGGACTAAAACATGGTGTATATTTCCAACACGGTACTTAAGCCATGAAATAATAAAAATATTGGATTAAAATAAATTCTTAACAAACACACACACACACACACACACACACACACACACACACACACACACACACACACACACACACACACATATATATATATATAATGCACTACGACACGGAAATTTCTGTTTCGAGATTTCTATCACATCATCAGGCAATGTTAGATGTTTGCTGTAAAATTGATTTTCATTTAAATACCAGAAACAATCCGTTTGCTATTTATAGATGTTGGAAGACATAAAATTTATGCGTGGGTTCCTTTGTGGGTACTAATCATAATAAAGATTCACTTTGAAATTAGGCAAGTATTTTCCATATTTAGGGAATACATTCTTTCTTTTCTCCCTAACGGTCAAAGTGTCAACCTACTTTTGACCTAATATTATTTTTATTTTTTATTTTTTTACCCCTCACTAGATACTATCACCTTTGATGTATACATTCTTGTACCAAAAATGTTCTTTCAGCTTTTTCATATCTTGACCTCTTCTCATAGAAAACTGAGAAGAGATGAAGAAAGAAAACTTTCTTGATATTTTTAATCTAACTTAAAAGGGCTTTTGAATAAATCTACCATTCTTATTTCAATACAGTACGTAATTAATTCTTACTTTTTTAACTTTTAATTTATAAATAACATTTGTTTTTATTCTAATTTACTTGCTATTATCATTAAACCATCTTTCTAATATCTATCTGTATATTATAAAAAATTTTAAATACCAATTTACTTATTTTAATATCTCGTCAATTATTATTTACCTTAAGCGAATTATTGGGTACATGCATACTAATTAAAAAGTTTTCTTTAACCATATTCTAAGGTAAGCATTTTGCAATGTTTACATATGACATTTATTTCATTACGTTTTTTAATACATTTTATTCTTAAGAAATTTAATATAGACACAACGGGCATGGTTGGTTTAAAGACTTACATGTTCTAGCTTTTTAAAAATTTTCCACTTTAATGTGGGTGTTTTATTTGTTTCCTATAGGCATCAAAAATATTTCGATAGGGATACTTTTGTACTTTTTATTATTGAATGAAGACGTGTGTTGATAAAATCATTTCTTCAGAAAGTTCTTAGTACTGCCTACATAAACATTTATCATTTTTTAATTAGTTTTTGGTCATAATTAAATTAGTTCAGTGCCCAGGAGCATCAGAATTAATGTTCATATGTAAGTACACGTATAATTACATATATAGCATCATAAAAACCAGGATGAGAGTGTTTTAAGATCCTTAAGTAACTTCTCCCCAATTTAGAAAAGTTTTGGTTGTTTAAAAATTCTAGTTGCGTGCTTGTAAAAATTCCTGTTGTACTTTTGAAAAATGCTGGAAAATCAGTTATTATAAACCGCCTGAAGATACCGAGAGGTTGAATCCTAGTTCGCGGAAATAACACATTTACCAATATATATATATATATATATATATATATATATATATATATATATATATATACGATTGAAAATAAACCTGCAAAACACTGATCACTTCTGCGATTTACGCGTTACTCTTTTGTAATGGATTGAGTTCTTTAGGTGATTGGTATGTGTATACACCGTTTATATATAACACGCTAAAATTTTCCCTCTCTCATTCTGTGGCTTAGGGAGTAGAGATTCCGATTGCCACCAAATCGGTCGAGTTTCGATCCCAGTCAGAAGCAAGTAGATGTCTAGCCACGCTGATGACCTGTGATACAACGTAACAGGCTTATATGTGGATGGCAAATATATATATATATATATACATATTAATATTCTGATAGATGTTTTCCAAATAATATTTCTCAATAGATATATTTTTTTAAAAATGGATACTCGTATTTGAGTTGATAGTATGTATTTTCTATGTTTAAAAAGTACACTTTAATTTGATGCTCGAGAAATGTTTGAAGAATACCCATATACCAGGTAAATGCCACCATTACATCGGGGGTGGGTGGGTTACCGCTCAACCACAGAAGATCTCAGAGTAACCAAAGTCTTAATACAGTTATTTAGTTATATATTCTACACATTTCTTTAAAATATGTATCCCTATATAGTATCCTAATGTAACAAAAATTATTATTAGCCGACATATTTATTCGAAATTAATTCTTTTAACAATATTTTTAATGGACACTAGTATTCAAGTGGATAGTCTGTTTTTCTATAATTAAACAATACATTTTACTTCTCCATTTATCGTGTTTGGAAGATAGATTTTTTTTCTAAATAATATTTCTGGAGCATCTAGGACACTTAAAATGTATTGATTCATTATAGAAAAAAGACTAACCACGCAAATACGAGTATCCATTAAAAATCATGTTAAAACAAATAAATTTAAATACATACACACACACACATACACACACACACACGCATATATATATACACACACTCTCATATATATATATATATATATGTATATATAATCATTGTTAAAAATTATAATTATATATATATATATATATATATATATATATATAATTATCCTGTTATCAAAATAATTTTTAATAATGATTATATATATATATATATATGTGTGTGTGTGTGTGTGTGTGTGTGTGTGTGTGTGTGTGTGCGTTTGCGTGTGTCTCTGCGTGTGTGTCTGCGTGTGTGTATCTATGTGCTTGTGAGTGAGTGTGTAATGACTTTATGGTCACTACCCAAAAAGGATGACCTCTTTGCGGTCCGGTCCCGACAATTCCTTATATTAGGGTTACACTGTATATATATATATATATATATATATATATATATATATATATATATATATATTATCGTTTTTAGCTGTTTTTAAACTGAATTAATTCCTTTCTCACTATATATATAACTGACTATTTCACCGTTTTCTAAGCATGAATGCCCCAAATTTATTTATTTTTATTTTACTTGTTATTTCAAGGTTCATGGCTTCTGTGAGATGTTATAAAGACAGTATTCTTTTAAACTTGCCTTGATTACTTACGTGCTCAATTCTCATGTGTGTGTGGCTCCGAATGCCAGTTTGTTTCCATATTCGGTAAACAGCATACTCATGACAGTAAAGGATCTTCACAGAGAGTTAGGCAAGCATATGTAAGTTTGATGTGGTCGCAAGGAACCATCACTGGGATCTCCTGCTTGTGTGGCATGGTGCAATCATGTTGTCAGGCACTGGGCCTTCCAGCAGACACCCCCTTGACCTACGGCATCACTACCACCCCAAGGCTTTTAATATAGGCATTTGTATTGAGTTTGATGTACTGTCGGGGAGAATGATGGAGGCATAACTTCACCATCACTAGTGATTACTCCAAACACCTTCACAAAAACCAGTCGGCTTATCTAACTCTTACCGAATCGTTTGCATTGACCTCGAATTGACAGCCAAACACACTTAAGTGAATGTGAATGCCAACCAGTACAGCATACCGTTTTCAAATTTTGGTCGGGTGAATTGCTAATTCCCAGGATGTGCGTTGTGATGCAGTGGATATCGGCTCGGAAGGAGAAATGGGGGAGCCAATTTCGAATTGGAATTAAATTCCTTGCATTCATTTACGCACAAATACCCTTGGGAGGGGTATTAATCCGTCTCTTCCCTCCAGTTATGGGTTAAATAGTAGGACAGATTCGGTTCTATAGTCTTGACTGGCAACCAGTCTACCGCAGAAAGTAATGGCAATCTACTGTGGCATAATCTTCTGCCCAGTCAGTTATGTCTTTTTCGAGACATGATCGCCCAAGCGTGTATCACGTATTGTATGTAACTGAATGAATTGCTAATTGGTCATCCTTTTATATCAACAGTGCCCAGCTGACAACGCGCCTCACCGAAGTTAACAGTTAAAAAATGCGAAAATGTAACCATTCATATGTGTGTGTGTGTGTGTGTGTGTGTGTGTGTGTGCGTGCGTGCGTGTGCGTGTGTGTGTGTGTGTGCGTGTGTGATAAATGTGCGTAATGTTGACATGGATATAGATATATATAGTTGACATTCAAATCAATAATCCTGGTAGTCTATATAGAGCATTCGCACGCACACACGCGCACTAAGGTATACATATATTTGTTTATATATCTATGGATGCCTCAAAATGCCAAATATAATGTAAAATCGATCCCAGACGATGTTTTTCAGTTTTGCCCGTATTTGTGTGAGATCCGGGAGTCAGATATCCATCTGTTTTGTGTTTGATAGAGATAGACCATGTCTTAATAACCACGAAAGCATGTCTCTCTTGGATTGGCATTCGCTCCAAAAGGTGATAGGTTTATCTCGAATTACGTCATTCAATCAGAATAACATACGCTGTTTCCAGAATGCGTTATTATAAACCGGAACATTTTAGTGAGATAGACAGAAAATATATACCTGTTATTTAATAAGCTTAGTATTAGTTTGGTACAAGGTGCTATGGTGCCCTATCTACATTGGAATGACCTCTTCCTCCTTCATAAATACTAACCTGAGAGACTTTCTAAAGAAGGCCATTGAGACGTAGTGTAACTTGACAGTTCGGACTAATACTTCTAACTGCTGACTAATAACAATCTAATTTTGTATTTACGTTCTGTTATTTCAATACACTGGTTTAACCTACCTTCTTCTTTTTGTGTCTTTCTTCCTGAATCTAACAGGCCACAATACAAAGCCACAAGAATGGAGTATCCAGTAATTTTTTTCAAGTATACACTCTCCGACTTTTATCAGCTACGGGGTTTCATTTGGAATTTTCTTCCGCTTTAGAAGTATAAGATTAAAAACTTTGCAGATGGAAAATTTGTCTGACTGTCCCTGTTTCTGTGGTGAACAAGATTCTAGATATAAAAATCCAAACGAAACTCCGCAGCTGGAAAACATCAAAAAACAAAATAGAAAGGCAAGAATCACATCCGGGAGTGAACCACCTAATGACCTGCTCGGAGCTATTATTATCTCTATCTTTCTCTCTCACTTCTCACCTCTCACCTCTCGCCTTCTTCCTTTTCACCATTCAGCCTGAGTAATAACTTCAAAGACAATCCTACCCAACAATAAACGCTCATACATACATACATACGTTCCGGCCTACGTACACATGAACTCACTCATGCAAGGACTACAACAGGCTCTTGATATCCTTAACTTCATAATACTGTTTCTGATTAAACATTAATTTTCACCAATTAATGTTTTTCTTTTCTATTAAAACATTTCTATTTAAACATGCAAAAGTTATACGTTTATTCATCCAAAAATCCACCTGCTGTTACTCCTCTGATGATTCTGAATATAACCTGAATGTTGTAGGAAGTTTGGTTATGTTTAACACAAGGCCAATTAAAAAAAAGCGTTAACCATCTTCCTACTGCTTCTCTGGTGACCCCCGACGTCCAAATAACACGCACCATACTTCTACATTTCTACAGAGTATTGAATCTTGAGTCATCTACCGCTTTCACCAGTGTCTACACCTCAGCACTTCTATCATAGTTTCTTTGGCTCTTTTCTCGAAAGGCATGAGAACGCCGATAATATTAAATGCAATATCATCGTTATTCAAATCATATATTTGATGCGAACGCTTTGATGCGGAGTAATGGTTAACGAACTTGTCTCACTAGATCAATTATTACTGAATATTAGGTTCGGCGCCCCTATACACTGCCTCGTGCTATACCTAAACTACGCTTAGAAAATCGCCATATTATGAAAATTTGAGACAGGCTCTTAAATCGCCTCATCAGATCCAGACAGTCACATAGATGGCATGATTGGTGCCAATTCTATTCAGAATGTCTAACCTCCTAGCTGTAAAAAAAAAATAGGTCTAAGATCAATGCTTAAAATGACTTTGAGTGAGTAAAGTCTGGGAGTTTTGGCAAAGATATTCATGCTTTAAACATTGTAGACTCAGTCAGTTAAGTGTCATACGTGACACACGCTTGGGCTATCATCTCTCTTTCGAGACATGACTGACTGGGCAGAAGATGATCTCTCAGTAGTTTGCCATTATTTTCTGTGATCAACTGGTTGCCAGCCAAGGCTATAGAACCCAATGTCCTGTTATTTCACCCATAAATGGAGGAAAAAGACGGATTTATACATTTCCTAAGAGTATTTGCGCGTAAAAGTATACAAGGAATTCAACTGGAATTCGAAATCAGAGTCCTGACTTCTCGTTTTGAGTCGATATCTACTGCACCACAACGCAAAAAAAAAACCCAGTACCACACAAAAAACAATATCCATAGAAGACTAGTAACAGTAATAACAATTAGCAAAGATAACACGAGTAACTGAAAAAGAAAATAATGCCATAATTAACATTCTGATCTTCGACAATCCTTTAAGTAAAAGGTTAGTAGGGAAACGCCCCATCAATTCTCGAAAGAGCGATAACAGTTAGGGAAATTAAAGAAACCTTCTCTGCAAAATTGTTTTAATAGAACGATTTTATAAATTTTCACAGACAGTAGCACAGGCTGTCAGCCATTGAATGCCGAATATTTCCTTATAGGGAAAAGGATACCATTATCTTTGAGTGAACGAGAGAGAAAAGGAGCTGGAAAGAGATGGACGGAGAGAGACAGAGACGGAGGTTGGAGAGAGTGATAGAAAGTGAGAGAGAGAGATAAACAAAATCATTATGGATTACTGTAATCGAACTATTTTTTATTTATACTTTCTTATATTTATAACCAATTTATTATCTGGCCTTGATCAGTTTTCTCTTGTATTTGGAAATATCTGATCTTGTTCTGTTAAAAAGGGGACTTCCTCTAGAGCTAATAGAACAGACAATAAGCCGTGATTAAAAAATTATACATATAAATACGAATGTATATCTATGTCTTTATATGTATATATATATATATATATATATACATATAAAGACATATATATATACATTCGTATCGTGAGGGGTAAAAAAATAAAAAATAAAAATAATATTAGGTCAAAAGTAGGTCGACACTTTGACCGTTAGGGAGGAAAGAAAGAATGTATTCCCTAAATATGGAAAATACTTGCCAAATTTCAAAGTGAATCTTTATTATGATTAGTTAAAAGGAACCCACGCATAAATTTTATGTCTTCCAACATCTATAAATAGCAAACAGATTGTTTCTGGTATTTAAATGAAAATCAATTTTACAGCAGACAGCTAACATTGCCTGATGATATGATAGAAATCTAGAAACATAGAAATTTCCGTGTCGTAATGTATTATATATATATATATATATATATATATATATATATGTGTGTGTGTGTGTGTGTGTGTGTGTGTGTGTGTGTGTGTGTGTGTTAAGAATTTATTTTAATCCAATATTTTTATTATTTCATGGCTTAAGTACCGTGTTGGAAATATACACCCTGTTTTAGTCCAGTTCTGGGCACTCGAGAAAACATGAATAAAATTGGCACGAATATACCAGCAATATTCTGTGCGCGAAGAAATGGTATATTTATATATGTGTAAAATGTCCGAAACATTTCTAACAAAAATATCTGTACGAGGATATCATAGGCGATTATTAAAATTAGTTTCATCTGACAAAATTCTGAACTGATCGTACGTTTGTTGACTGACAGAATCTACCATTAATTGGACCATTAGTTGGACTGGCGATTACTCTACGGATGGCACATATTGCTGCTACATCTGGATTCGTGCTTCTACTATAAGTTATATGAATATATAAATAGATATACAGATGTATATAGTGTATATGAATTTACTCGAGCAACAAGATAAGTAAATAAGTCCCACCCTTTTACTATGAAACCAATAAAATGTAAACGCAAAATAAGCTTCTTTTCTCGCATTTCCCGCCTGTGGAATTCGCTTCCATTTACTTTTTTCTTTTTTTTTCTTTTTTTTTTTAATCATTTCACCCCGAGTAAGGCGGAAATGCCACTGATGTGCAGGGGGTTACATAAATGTAAAAAGATTAATTAGAAAAGAGTGAGGAGTAAAAACTCGTTAGAAAGGAACAATAGAAAGCAGGTGCGATGACAGATACATAGGTGGAGAAAAAGGGAAAGTTATACAGTGGTGGGGAGAGAGCTAGAGTCCAGTGGTTAGTAGATGGGTATTGACTTTGCATTTAAATTTCTGGAGGTTGTAACCGTCAGGAAAGCAAGAATACTGGAGCGAGTTCCACAGGCGGGAAGTGCGAGAGAAGAAGCTGCAGGAGTAGAATTGTCGTCTGCATTTGTCTAACCTGTCTGTGAATGGGTGGGACCCAGTTGCCAGTCTGGTTGCGCGAGTAAACACCTGTTGAGGAGGCATCAGTGACTTAAGCTCGTCCGAGCAGAAGCCATGAAAGTATTTATAGAACAGACAAAGGGAGGCCACATTTCGACGATGGGGAAGTGGCTGCAGTCGAGTCGCCAGATCAGTACCTATCACTTGCTTCCCTGATAGCTACAATCCCCAAGAATTTAAATGTATGTTCAATAGTCATCTTCTATCTCACTAACCAGCGTCCTCTCTCTCTCTCTCTCTCTCTCGCTCCTTTCTCCGTCCACTCCACTCTCATCAGTATTCTTATGCTTCTTTTACACACTTCCTGACACCCCCTATAACCTGACACTCTTTCTCACAATTTCCTCCTAGGTAACCTCCTGCAAAACAGTGGCAGTAAAATGTATTGTTTAGGGTGATATGATTATAAAACAAATTAATAAAATCGAAATAAGAATCTGCAATGTTGTTAGTCCTGACCGGGCATCTCAGCGTCAGTCTTCTCTCCAACACCGAAATATGACTTTCTATTGCCTATTCTATAAATGTTTTCGTGGTAATTGTTACGATGAATTTTGCTCTATGTTACTAGACTTTATGAATTTAAGGAAAGTACTACATTAGCGGATGTGCGTTGTGGTGCGGATGTGGTGCAGTGGATATCGGGGTGCCGAGTTCGAATTTCAGTTGATTTCCTTGCATTCACTTACGCACAAATGTCCTTGGGAAAGTTATTAATACGTCTCTTCCCTCCAATTATTGGTTAAATATTAGGACAGATTTTGTTCTATAGCCTTGGTCGGCAACCAGTCTACCGCAGAAAGCAATGGCAACCTACTGCAGGATAATCTTTTGCCCAGTCAGCCATGTCTCTTTGGACACATGATCGCCCAAAGCGTGTATCACGTATTGCACTTGGCTGACTGACTAACTACGTTAGCGGCATGGTCTCGTTATTTTATTTTTGAAATGACAAGATATGACCGTAGTTTCTATGCTAACAGTTTATTCTCTAGCACTTGCTTGTGGATCTCTTTCCTGCTTCCTAGTCACGGTTGAACTTTAAAAATCAAAAGCGCAATGTCAGTCGTTATATTCAGTCTTATAGATTGTCCTTTTATTGTCCTCTCTCCATTTTTTTTTTATAAGCGTTTCACCCCGAGCAAGGCATGTCACTGCCACTACTGCGCAGGGGGCTACGTAGAGTGGAGAAAGGATGACTAAATATAGGAAATGTCAGAGGGTGGGTGATAGGCGGGTAGGGATACCGAGAATGGTTAAATATAGGAAATGTCAGAGGGTGGGTGATAGGCGGGTAAGGATACAGAGAATGAGAGTTGGGTAGATGAGAGTGTTCTGAGAATAGTTGGGAGCTAGTGTGATAGGAGGTGTCTATTGACCCTACATTTAAACACCTGGAGATTGTAACTGTCGGGAAAGCAGACCTGTGGAAGGGAGTTCCACAGGCGGGAAGCGCGAGAAAAGAAGCTGTTGGAGTAGAATTTACGGTTACATCTTATTTGTTTAACTGTAAAAGGGTGGGACCTAGTTGCTAATCTAGTATCTCGTGTAAATTCGTGCTTAGGCGGCACCAGTGATCTAAGCTCATCGGAGCAGAAGCCATGAAAGTACTTATAGAAGAGGCACAGGGAAGCCACATCACGCCGGTGAGAGAGCGGCTGCAGCCGGTCTGCCAAGTCAGCATCAACCACGTTACAGATCCTCCTTTGTATTTTGTCAAGTAGCCCAAGGAGAGCAGCAGGGGCACCCGACCAGATATGGCAGCAATATTCAATACACGGGCGGATGGTAGATTTGTATATGTGCAGAATAGATTCAGGTGGGAAAAACTTCCGGGCCCTGCACAGGGAGCCGACTTTCATAGCAGCAGATTTGGCAATGGATTCAATATAGTCATTCCATTTGTATTGTTTTCATATTTTCTGACACTTACTAATCCATGGTGTTTTAGTGGTTTTATTGCTTTGCTTGGAGTGAAATGATTAAGAAAAAATAATATATTATATGCCCTATGCTGCAAGTAAATCTTTTCGTGGCAAATTTTTTATTGTTCCCCGAAGGCCTTTACCCCGTCAAATCTTTCCAAAACATCCTTAATTCCGTGCAAATGTATATGCTGAACTCAAATCGATAACTGTTTATTAAAGAAACATACCTTTTTTCAAGTTATCGGCCAGAAAAAAAATCGGACTATATCTCACTCCTTACCAACCTTCTCATATCTGATTCACCGCTGAATTACTTGAGGCGTAGGATACTTATTTCGGCCTATTTACTTCCTTTGAGCAATTACTCTGCGATTTCTTTGGTTTCGGAACACAACTTCCGCGTAGTAATTGTAAAAAGGAAGTAAATAGGCCGAAAAATCGGTAAACTCCACGTGAAGTCATTCTGCAGTGAATAACATTTTTGAAGCGTGGTTACAGAGTGAGATAAACAGCGACAAGAAGTTCGATATTTTTCTGGTCGTTAATGTGAAAAAAAGTAGGTTTCGTCAATAAACAATAATCGATTTGAGTTCAGCATTTACATTTGCACGGAAATAAGGATGTCTTGGAAAGATTTGAAGGAATAAAGGCTTTCGGGGAACAAATTAAAAATTTACCCTTTTCGTCTTGTAAAAGTCTGTCTAATTTTTTATCTTCTTTTCTGCTCAAGAAATGATAAATATTTTTAAATGATAAATATTTTTAAAAAAGTAAAAAAAAAGTATACGTTATTTAATGCCTTATTGAATGTTTTCAGTTAAAGTACATTTCTGCTGGGAGTGTCATATTTATTAATTTCTAAGAAGGGAAGTTAAATTAGATAGAGTGGATGTAATATTTAATATGTTCTTTATTTCCTCGGTCAACATCTGGTTTGAGCTCTTGGCTTGTAAACACAGAAGCGTCAAAGTCAGGATATTTCTACAATTCTCAGTGTATTCTACTCGGCATATATACACTACCAGCCATAATTATTAGGCCACCCCAGTGTTTTAAAAATATGATTTATTTCATACTACTTTTTTAGTATTTATTGCCAAGTGAACAATTGTAAGTATAAACAGAACGTTTCTTTTGTTAATACTGCGAAATAACATGTGCATCAAATGAATTTATAAATATTTAATAATTACCTATATTTATAAATATTTAATAATTACCTATATTGCAGTTTCATCAATAAAAGAATGAAGAAAGCTTAGGGTTATTTGGACGAGTTCATCTTTGTTTCCTTGCACTGTAAAATTTTGCAAAGTAATAATAACAAATGAACCATTCGATTTTCATTCAGAATTATCCACTTGGCAATAAATGAAATACATCATGTCTTAAAAAAAAATCTGGGCTTGCCTAATAATTATGGCCGATAGTGTATATATATATGTGTGTGTGTGTGTGTGTGTGTGTAATATTGACGAAATTACGTTGGCACTTAGCGAGCTTTTAATATATACGCGGAATAATTGAAAACTGAAAGTAGAAGCATATCAGTCGGTTAACTGGCATACGTGATACAGGCTTTGGGTGATCATATCTCGAAAGATACATAATTGACTGGACAGAAGATTATCCCGCAGTAGGTTGCCACTGCTTTTTGCGGTAGACTGTTTGCCAGCCAAGGCTATAGAACCAAATCTATCCCATATTTTAACCCATAACTTGAGGGAAGAGACAGATTAATACCTTTTTCTAGGGTATTTGTCCGTAAGTGAATGCAAGAAATTCAACTGGAATTTGAACTCGGCTCCCCCATTTGTCGTTCTAAGTCGATATCCACTGCATCACAAGGCACATCCTAAAAAGCATATATGCTTTCTGAATAAAAAAAAGAAGTTATTATAGCTTCTAAAGCCTTATGGAATGCGGTGGGAAAGATTTGAATGAACAATTTTGATGTGATAGTTCTGTCATTTGTGGTTGGCGTTTTGTACAGTGATTCGGAAAGAAAAACCGGAGATCTCAGTTCGAATTCCAGTTAAGATTGTTACATTCACTTACACGCAAATGCATTGGTTAAATTTGTTCCCACCTCAGAGTTAAAGAGCAATACAGACTGAGTACTAAAGCCTAAGTTAGAAACCAGCCTACAGCTGGAACTAACGATCACTTAATGCCGGAATTCAATCTTCGAATTGAAAAGTGGTATAATTGTGAAAGCATTTACTCACAAACAGAAAGTGAGCGATGGATTCACCATTATACGGTTTATATCTTATTTCAATATTATGTCTAGAGATTAACTAGCAGTATAGCCCGGGGTTTCTTGGGTGTAATGAAAGTAATAGTTGTTTCCAGTTAAAGCGTAACCGTAGACTGAAAGAAAAATGGATGGATGTCAAAGTCAAATTTTGATTTCCTGGTATCGATATTAAATATGTTTTTTTTTTTCGTCGTAAACTGAATTTTGAAGGCTAAATAAGTCCACTGAATTAATGGTATCATGGCTGAGACTAAGAACTACAATTATATCTACTTAGAGCTAAACCCAAAGCAAAAACTAAAATAAAAGGGCTGAAAAAATACAGACCTACAGGCAGATAAACAGACACACATACACACCTTTTATATATATACATTATCGATTTTCTACACTATTGTAAGAACTGCAACCTTGAAACTTCTGAATATCGTTTCTTATGCCTTTGTCTATGAGTGTATCAAATTTGATGAAAATCGGACCATTTCTTCTATAACCCGATTTTTTTCGATTATCGAATTTCGATATTTATCGAAAATCGATAATAGATATTTTTCGATTCTCAATTTTCTGAGCTAGGTTTTGTGTCGATATTTATATTTTTGTGTCGGATTTTCTTAGCTAGGTTTTGTGTCGATATTTAACTCGCAGACGCTTATAGTAAAATTGTATAAATTTTCAAGAAAATCGGTTCAGCCGTTTCAGAGTGTATAGGTAACGGACACACACACACAGACAAAGTTCCATTTATAAATAAGTTTAGATAGATGTTAAAAAGGAGCGAGTATGTTTTGTAGCATCCAAATCGAATCAAAAATTTATATTTGTTACGGCGTTATTTTTTTCCACTTACTCTTTTATGCGAATTTTGCTTTTCAGAACATATGGTATATGAAAGCGTATAAAACCCCCATTGCATTGGCTATCTGAAGTCTACAGTCTTCTTTCGTTTAATTTAAGAACTAAAGAAACGTATAGCTTTTGAAATAGACATTTAACTCCTCGCAGTTTCCCTGTTTTGATCGTGATATTTTTCACAAATATACCACGTGATGAAGAAGCCCGAACTTTTAAAAAATCCCTGCTAAGCGACCCTTGGAATATACGGGGTATCCGCCCATATTCGTACGCAATTGCAACGAATTCAACTAGAACTAGCACAACTACAAATCGGAGATCACAGTTCGAATTCCAATTGAATTCATTGCATTCGCAAACACGCAAATACCCTTGGAAAAGTTATGAATCCCTCGCTTCTTTCTGAAGTTATGGGTTAAACAGATTAGGTTCTATAGCTTTGGTTGGCAACCAGTTTACCACAGAAAACAATGACAACCTACTGCGTGAAAATATTCTGCTCAGTCAATCATGTCTCTTTCGAAAAATCATCGTTTACGCGTGTATCACATAACTGATCTAACGCGTGTATCACATAACTGATCTAACGCGTGTATCACATAACTGATCTAACGCGTGTATCACATAACTGACTGATCCTCCAAAAATTCATATCATTTAAAAGGTGATTACTATGTCACAACAAATCTCAAACAAACGAAACTGAATAGGCATCATGCTGAAAAATAAAAACATTTATCAAAATTTAAACAAGATATCCAAAGGGATGTCTATATTATAATCAATTTCATAAAGCTTCATATACATTCATTATGTGCACTACCTGTTAGACGACACATGTCAAGTCGGTAATCCAGCACATGCCAAACACGCCGTAGCAAATCTTGCGTAACATTCTCTAGTGATTCAGGGATTCTGCTTAAGATGTTCTAGGATTTCAGAAAGTGGGGATATAGTCCTGTCCTTTTACATAAACCGATAGAAAAAAATCACAAGGTATCAAGTCTGGTAAACGAGGTGGCCATTTTAGGGGTACTTAGTTATTTGTTATTGGCACGCACGAGCCAACGTTCTGGTAGATTCTTACTGATAAATCCATGTATATTATTTGTTAAATACTTTTCTGCTATATTTGAAATCGGTAAAGAAATAAATGATTCTTTCTTTTTTAATTGATGTATTTAATCAAGCTTATATTCCCCTATGTTATCTATGAAATAACCCCATTTATTGATAAATAGTTGATCACTCGTACGTAAAATTCGCTGGTTTCAATGCAAAGAATTGTTATTTTTTAACCTCTTCTTTCTTAAAAATGGCAAAGTCTTCCAAAAAAAAAAAAAAAAATGATGGTTAGATAGGGAAAGATTAGTAGTGTAAGATGGAGAACGTATAGTCTTTTCTTAAGTTACTCAGCCAATAGATCGTCTTGTATTATCGAGTGGACCTAATATTATTTTACGATTAACTGGTGATGGCCATTTTTGTCGTTTGTTTTAGGTTGTTTTTTGTTGGTTTTTTTTTTGTACTGATCCTAACTTACCGCTATTCTTCTCCATATTAACTGTGTCGTTTTGACCTTGGCGCAACCTGACAGATATTTCACCAGACACAGCGCATTATTTTCATCATTTTTTAATTCATTTTCTAAAACGTTGTTCGAAAATGGAATGATTTCTCTTTTTACAGTGGTCGTCGTTATGGAAACGAAAAAGAAAATTAATACTGAGCATCAGGACGAGATAGCTGAAGTTCCTGGGACATGCAATGAGGAAGGAGGGCCTGGAGAATCTGATACTATCAGGCCAGATAGAGGGAAGGAGAGACGGCAGAAAACAGCTTGTAACATAGTTGACGGGCCTGAGCAGGTGTATGACAGAACGGGGGTTGGGTGGTGTAACAAAAGAAATTGTGCTAAGATCCACCAGGGATAGGGAGACGTGGAAGGTCACAATCGACTACGTCCTGAAAGAACAAGACACATAGATGAAGTCATTTATGTTTAAAAAGAAGCCACATTTCATTCCACTCTCTCGATTTCTCTCTCCATTTGGCCCCTTTTTTCGCATTCTCTCGTTGGCCTTTTATCTTTCACTCACGCTTAAAAGCGCTACATGTCTTTCACCTCCTTTCAATATAATTCTGACTTGTTGTCCGCTAAGCCTTTTTGGATCTCATCCACCTTTGACTCACGTTTTTCATTTCGCGATGTTTTTCACTAACTCCCTTTGACCTTTTTACCTATCTGTCACTCTTATAGTTATATATAACTTTCGCTCACTGGCAACATAACTCTTCACTGCCTTTATGTAACTGTTTTTCAAGTCTCCGCCTCTCTCTTTTTTTCTCTCTTGTTTTCTCTCTTTTCTCTCTCTCTTTTCTCCTCTTTCTTTATCTCTGTCTCTCTCTCTCTTTTCCTCTCCTCTTTTCTCTCTCTTCTCTCCCTCTTTTCTTCCCTTGCTTTCTTTCTCTTCTCTCTCTTGATTTTTCACTCTCTTTCCTTCTCTTGTTTTCTCTTTTTTCTCTCTCTCTTTTCCTCTCTTGCTTTCTTTCTCATCACATTCTCTCTTTTCCTCTCTTGCTTTCTCTCTTCTTTTTTTCCTCTCTTCTTTTCTCTCTCTTTTCCCCCTCTATTTCTCTATCTTGCTTTCTCTCTCTTCTCTTTCTTTTCTTTTCTTGCTTTCTCTCTCTTTCCTCTGTTACGCTCTTTTTCTATTCTCCTTTGTTCTTTTCGTCATCTTTCTTTTGCTGCTTATTTTTATCTCGCTCACTATTCATTTAAATTTCTTTCGCTCACTTTCAATATAACTCCTCGCTATTTTTGTCTATCTATTTGCTCTTTCTCTCTCTCTCTCTCTTTCTCCCTTTTTGTTCTCTTTCTTTTGCCATCTTTCTTTCATATTTTATCTTTCAATCTATTTTGTCCTCTTTCGAATTGTCTTTCACTGTTTCTCTTTCACTCTCACTTTCACTCTTTTACTCTCTTTATGTCTATTTCGCGCTCTCTATATATATGATTCTCCACCTCTCTGTTGATATTTCTCTTACTGACGTTACCGGTATCCATCTTTTTTGCTGTGCGGCGATATTTTCCTCTCTCTTAGCGTCTACCACACCCTCTCTCTTTCTTTATTCTTCTTCCATTTTCTTTTGCTTCTCTTTCATTTTCACACTCTCCGTTTTTGTTTTCTTTCGCTCTCTTGCTCGTTTTCTTTACTTCTCATTCGCTTTCTTTGTTATTTCGTGTTCTCGTTCTCCTACTCGGACTGTCTCTTGAATCATTTTAGCAACTTTAAGTAAATTCTCCCGGAACGTGATATTTACGCTACTGGTAGAAAAAAAAGAAACATCCGGGTCTCCAAGTACAGCAAGGCCCGGTTGAATAGAGAGAAAAATAATAATAATAATGATCTGAAGATAAAAGCAATGAACAACTGCGAGAATTAAATATAAATAAATAAAAAAAAAGAAACCGGAAGAAAAAGTAACGGAATAGAGAAAGAAAATGAAAAAAAAATACTGACGTTGGAGTCTTTATTTAAACAAACAGTTCGGTGTGCTATTTATCGGCAGATGGCCAAACGATGAATTCCTACTGTTATGGCAGAAAAGTAACTAAAGAATAAAAAAATACATAGAATAAAAAAGAGAAATATAAAAATGAAGCCATATAAACATATGTTGCAGCGTGTTGAATATTCGTAAGTCGTTTAAATCGCCAACTAAAGTAACTTAAAATACTACAGCGTTTATTCAGGTCTTAATATACGAAATCTATCAATTTTTAAAAAAATTATTTCATCCTAAGTAAAGCAAGAAAGACACTAAAACACAAAGTTACAGATTGTGAAATAATGAGAAAAAGAAAAAGATTTTATTAATGAGGGACAAGAATAAAAGAAGAGAAATCAGGAAGACAGTAGATAAAGATTGACATTGCATTTAAATTTTTAAATATCAAATCTGGCTAGAAAACAGGAGGCTGAAAAAGTCTACTAAATGCGATAAGTGCAAGAAAAGAAACTATTAACATAGAACTTACGGTTAAATTTACGGAAAACAAGTGCATTCATTTGTTAAAACCTCTTGGCATTTTCATTAAAAGCCGACAATTATATTATTTTTACAAGAATTCTAAAACCAATTATTATTTCACCTGAAAAAGGTGCTAAAACCAATTAGTATTTCACCTGAAAAAGGTGCTTAAACAATAATCGTAAATACCGTAAACTGCTGACGCAAAAAAATAAAAAGATTTTTAATGTGGTAGAAATGATTAAAAAAAAATTAATAAAATAATTAAAAAAATACTTTTGTTGTTTCTCTTAACAGAAATTTTCTATCAATACTATACATATATAATTCCACAAAAAATCTTATATAATATAATATAATGACAATCTTATATAATATATGTATAACTACAAAAGTTGACAGTGAGGTCGAAACAAATTGGTAACAGTCTGTTTTATGCTTGAACGCAATTTTCATGGCCTGAAAAATGAAAGTTTCTTTGTAGAAATGATCAGTCAGTCAGTTCAGTGCCATACGTGATGCACGCTTGGGCCATCATATCTCAAAAGAGACATGACTTACAGAGCAGAAGATTATCCCGCAGTAGGTTGCCATTGTTTTCTGCGGTAGACTGGCTATAGAACCCAATCCCTCCTGTTATTTAACTCGTAAGTGGAGGAAAGAAACGAACTAATAGCTTTCCCAAGAATATTTGCGCGTAAGTGAATGCAAGAAATTCAACTGGAATTCGAACTCAGCTCCCCGATTTCTCGTACCAAGTCGATATGCACTGCAACACAGTACATGATAGAAAAAAGAACAAATAAGAAACGTATCTTAATTTAACAA
This sequence comes from Ascarosepion bandense, assembly GCA_037127315.1. Taxonomy (NCBI): domain Eukaryota; kingdom Metazoa; phylum Mollusca; class Cephalopoda; order Sepiida; family Sepiidae; genus Ascarosepion; species Ascarosepion bandense. The sequence continues at coordinate 5,675,068 of JBBBDQ010000398.1, forward strand.
GTTTCACTTTTATTAAATCTTCTCTAAAGAGAGCGAGAAAAATTAAAAATAAAATAAGATAGTATAGTGCTATGTTGTGATTTTTTTTTCTTATTAATCAGATTTTTGTCACGTATTGAAGAATTAGGTTATTATTTTTAAATGTATATGCGCGAAATATGTAGTTGTAGTGACCGGTTAGTGCCGGAAGTAAGATACAGAATACAGAAAATAGTTTCAAAACAGTGTATTAGTATTGCAAGAACATATGTACAAAGTAAGTGCTAATAATCAGCAAATAGAAATAAGCAGGTCCGAACGGTACATTTACGCTGCTTATTGACTGAATCGTATATGGCTCAACTGTGCACTTAGCTATTTTTGTTTTAATCATTTCACCCCAAACAAGTCATTCCACTGCCACTATTGCGCTTGGGGCTACATAGGGGGAGGTAAATAGGAAGAGGTTAGATATAAGAAATGTCAGAAGGGGAGTGATAGATAATTGGGTGGGTGGGAAGAGTGTTTGAAAGAATGAAAGTTAGTTTGTTAGGAGGTGTCTATCGACCTTACATTTAAACTCCTGGAGATTGTAGCCGTCGGGGAAGCAGTCATGTGGAAGAGAATTCCACAGTCGGGAAGTGCGAGAAAAGAAACTGTTGGAGTAGAACTCAGGAAGTCACGCAAATAGCTATAACAAGAGGAAGAGTCCTATCCATCGTAGAAGGGCACCATAACAATTTTGGATGGTATAGTATAATAGTGTATGTGCTTGTTTTCTTTTTATTTAGTCAATGCACAGTTAGACAACGTTCTAAGGATAAAAGCGCCATAATGCAATACATACCTCCAGAAATTTGAAAACGGCACGCTGTACAGCTCAGCATTCGCACCAAATGCTCCAATGCAATCATTTTAGAGAGTTTGTGTGTCAATCTGAGGACAGTGCAGAATATTTCGAAAGAGTTGGATGATATATCCAGTCAATAACATGGTGTTTGAAGTGGTCACTAATGATGGCGATATTATGCCTCCATTCGTCTTCCCACGGGGCCTCAAACTCAAAACAGAGGCCTACATCAAGTGCCCTGAGGAAGAAACGCTAATTCTGGTTGTAGATGCCTGTTCAGGCATTTTGGAGTTTCTTAACTCCCACAGAGTCCACCTGTGGTTTATACTGCAACTATGCTGAACAATGGTAACTTTCAGTTTCTGGGAAAATATCAGATATGAACACAATGGTTTGTGACAATGCTAAGGCAAACATTGATGGCCTCTAAGCAGTTAATTTCATTAACAAGCCACTTCCTAATGGTGCAACATGCTTGGATTGTCTCCTCAAACTGATATTAATAACAAGTGGCTTTTATGATCAATGCCACATTCAAACAATAACATTGTAACCACATGGCCATATATATATATATATATATATATATATAAATGTATATTTTGGAAGTAATCTTTCTTTTCAATATGTTTTTTAAAAACAACTGAAGATTTTATTTATATTTTTTTAATTTTTCCAGTATTCTTACAAGGTTACTTTTTGCTGGAGATAATAATTATGGAAAACTCTGTACTATGTTGCACAAGCAGGAGATTGGTCATCAGGCAATTTCTGCGCCCACAAATCCCTTTACATTTGGTCCCCTAACTCCCTAGTCTGAAACCCCTTTGATCATTTTGTGTAGGGCTCAGTTTAGTTAAGGACCACCAAAACTCCTTGTACCACCAAAGATGAACTGAAGGCAAAGATAATGGAAGTATAACTGATGTGCGTTGTGGTGCAGTGGATAACGGCTCGAAACGAGAAATCAGGGAACCGAGTTCGAATTCCAGTTAAATTTATTGCATTCGCTTACGCGTTAATACCCTTGAAAAAGATATTAATCCGTGTTTTTCCTACATCTTTGGGTCAAATAACAAGATAGATTGGGTGTTATAGCCGTGGTTAATAACCAGTCTACTGCAGGAAGTAATTGTAATCTTCAGCGGAAAAATCTTCTGCTCAGTCAGTCATGTGTCGAAAGAGACATGATTGCCCAAACGTGTATCACGTATGGCGCTTAACTAACTGACACCAACATAAATAAGGAGACTGTCCAAAAGGGATGCAGTATATTTAGAAGTTGTCTGGAGACCGTGCTAGAAGTCAATGGCGATTTTAATGAACAAATTTACTTTTTACTATTTTAATATGTTTTTGCGTAATTTTTGTAAACACATCTGTTAAAATGAGATACCAGAGTTATGTTCATTTTGCCTAATTTATACGACAATTTATCTATCGAATCCTGTATATATAGAAAAATGCCAAGTCAAATTAGTTAATGGCCTTATTCATAGATGGCAAATCGCATGGCATTTTAGAAATATGAATTTTTAAAACTATCATCTGTGATGAAGGTTTTGTTTGAGTAATTTTATTGATTCACCTGGCAGAAACAATAAATGAAATTAAATTTAAATGAGTGATGAGATAGATTAAGACAAAGAAACAATTTGAATTGTAATGTTTTTATTCTCTTCACGAAGAAAATAATCGAAACGGTATTATTTTTAAATAGAAAATAGGGAGAACAATATTTCCTCACTCAAAAAGATAATTCGTGAATTTCCTATCTGTCGGCCCCAATGTGAACTATATAAGATATACAGATGATATAGTGCTGATAGCAGACACGGAAAGGAGATTACAAGACTTACTGCAGAAGGTAGATAAAGAAAGCGAAAAGTAAGGATTAAATATAAACTACAAGGAAACTGAATGCATGGTCATCAGTAAAAAGTGAAGACAAAAATGCCAATTACAGGTCGAGGGTACTGAAATAAATCAGGTACAGTAATTTAAATACCAGGGAAATGTTCTGACAGACAAACGTAAAATGTGACATTGAGATCCGAAGTTGTATTGGCATGGCCAAGGACGCATTCCAGAAGCAGTGTCGAGTATTGTGAGACAGGAACATTTCGTTGGAAACAAAGAAAAGAGTACAGTACTGTTATGCGATATCTAACCTCCTGTATGGCAACGAATGCTGGACAATCTCCTAAAAAATGAAGGGGAGAATCTAAGCACTATAAATGTGGTTCTGAAGGCTCATCATAATTCAGCTCTCAGTCAGGGATGAAAAGCAGAGCAGACTAGAACTTTGAATTCCAAACCAATTTAAATAGAGATGGGCACTCTCAAGCTATTTTATCTTTGACACAGGAATGCTGCTACCCCTTCAGAAAATGTGGTGTTCTTTCTACGAACAAAATGAGTTACCTGACGTCTGATCTTCCTGAAAGAACTAGAAACCCTGTCATTTTTCATCATTGACGGCAAATAAGATACACAGATTGCCCAGTGCTGATATCAGACACAGAATGGAGACTACAAGATCTCCTACAGAAGGTAGCTAAAGAAAGTGAAAAGTAAAGATTAAACATAAACTACAAGAAAACTGAATGCATGGTCATCAGCAAAAAGAGGATGCCAAAATGCCAATTACAGGTCGAGGATACTGAAATAAAGCAGGTACAAAAATGTAAATACCTGGGAAGTTTTTTAACAGAGGAACGGAAAGTGCGACACTGAGATCCGAAGGTCTATTGGCATGGTCAATGATGCATTCAAAAGTCCGCGAAGAGTATTGAAAGACAGGAACATTTTGTTGGAAACAAAGAAAAGAGTTCTGGATTGTTATGTGATGTTTTTCCTTCAATATGGCGACGAATGCTGGACAATCTCATCAAAGATGCATTAAAGATATGACGCAATCGAAATATTGTTCTATAGAAAAATTCTGAGGATACCATGGACCGAACATGTCAGTAACGACAATGTTTTGGAGAGGATGGAAACGAAAAGAAAACATAGATTTAACATCAAGATAAGACAGCTGAAATTTCTCGGAGATATAAAGAGGAAGCAGGGCTTGGAGAATCTGATACTCACAGGATAGATAGAAGGAAAAAGAGACAGGGAAAAGTAACGCATGGTTTACTTGATGGACTTGAGCAAATGGATGGCAGAGTAGGGTTTTGGAGGATAAAAAGGGAAAGGCTCTTAAGCGTTACAAGTGATATAGAGATGGGAAGACCATGATTGCTTGCATCCTGAGGATACGACACATAGAAGAAGAAAATGCATTTCTCAGATGAGATGAGATGAGATGAGGTATTCTAATTATGTCACTATTTATATTCTTCGGACTATTGTCTTTATCTTTATTGACATATGTGTGAGTGGATAAAACCGTTGGTTGAAGTGATCCAGTGACCTAATCCAAAGTGTTGTGAGTTCAATAACTGGCCACAGCAGAGGTGAACAAAATTTTGGAGATTTGAGTTAAGAAAAGGAATTAACTGAAAGTGAGGTATCCAGAAAAAGGCATGAAACGTGGAACTAGAACAGTCTACCTCAGTGAACGAAATAAAGAATTCGGTTCGGAATTCTAACGAGTACCTCCTGAAAAAGACTGGAGCGTACAATAACCAAAACCTAGTGAATATGACAATAAAAATGAGGAAAATAATCCGAATTATATGCATTTCTTATTTTAAAAGCGTCTTTTTCCAAATACCTAAACTGATGTTTTGACTCCAATGTAACAGGAGAATAATTAGCTTAATATGGCAGTAGGTAGTGTAAACTGATTCGTCAGTGTTATAAAGGAAATGTAACATTGTGATTGATGTAATATCCGAAGACCTTTTGTGATAATCCGGTCAAATCTTTACAAAATAAAGTAATATCAATGTAATGACCGCAAGTATGTTTTCCTGATAAGCTCGAGAACACAGTAATAGAAAACTAATCGCGTTCGTGAGGAATCAGGTCAGAAAAGACGCGTTGTAAGATTCCAAGTCGGATTATTATATCTCTGAGCAATTCTTGTTCCAAATGCGATAAGCTTTTATCGCATAACCGTAATTCTGAATTGAGGCCTAACCTGTTTTAGAAGACATCAATCTTCTTCTTATATGTGCTGGGTCCGTTACAGAGGCTGGAGAGAACTGCCCTCCACATCTTCCTGTGCCTTGTGGCTCTTCCTCTGCCTTGTGGCTCTTAATAATTTTTTTCTTATTTCTCCCAGACCCTGTTCAAAAATTCATTTACTCAAGCTTAACAAAAACGTTTCACGCTGCTTTCCTCTGTCCATTCCTCAATATATTCAGAAAGTATCAGGTTTATCAAGCACTCAATTCTCATCTAGGGCCTTAGAAATTTTAACTTCTTCTTCTTAATGTTAAGAATGTTTCCTTCTTTAACTATTTTCTCCAAAACCGCATCGTGGCTCACAGGTTCGGCCATTGATATGCTCAGTATCTTTCTGCAGAACTTCCTTTCTAATGCTTTAAGTTTCTTTTACATATCTGATCCGATTGTCTAGCATTCGTTGGTATACACGATGAAAGATATCACGTAACAGTTCAGTACTCTTTTCTTTGTTTCTAATTAAATTTTCTTAATACTCTGCTAGTTTTTGAGTGCATCTTTCGCCATCAATCACTCAAGATGATAAAAACTCCATCACATTGTCGTACTTAACTTGGATACAAAAAGGTTTAATCATACTGCCACAATTCTCAACTTTCAAATTATTTTGGTAAATAAGAACCAAACCAAATGATAATTTATCCGTCTCAGCGTTGTGCTAATCTCGAATAACTTTAGCTTTAATCTCACGACCTTAATTTTCAATTGGACTGTCACTAATTCTGTTATATTTAAACCACCTGAAATTATAATATATCCATGTAGTGTCATGTTGATCCTGAATACAATTAGACAAGATCAAAGTATAACAATTCTCAATTGAGCCACAAATTCTTTTGGTGAAGAAAAAAACCTATCAAAATGAAAATGTATTAGTGTCGTCCTGATATCGAATACGATAAGACTTGATGGTATTATGATAATTCTGAATCAATCCACAAGTTTTTTTTTGTAAATAGAAAACTATACAAATACAAACGGATCAGTACCGCACTGATCCTGAATACGATAAGACTTGATCACTATATGACAATCATCAATTGAGTAACCACTTATTTGGTAAAAAAACTATTCAAAAATAATGTATCAGTGTAGTGCTTATTTCGAATACAATAAGACTTGATCGCAGTATGACAATTATCAATTGAGCAACCACATCTTTGGTAAATAAAAACTTAACCAAATGATAATATATTAGTGCCGTGCTGATCCCGAATACGATAGGGTATACGACGATTTTTAAACTGAGCCGAAATCTCTTTTGTTTAACGTAAATCGGTACAATTAGATGCCCGGTCTGTAAATACTCCAGTGAAGTTCAACGTCACAAACCTCGCAAATCGCTTTTCAAAATGGGTTTACCCACAACCAACGCGCTACGGTGCACAATATTTAGGATTTTGTCATTTATTCAAAAAAGCTTAAACCATTTTTTATCAAAGGACGAAAACATTCAGTGAGTATTAAAATCATTTCAATATGAAACTGGTCCGCAAGAATTACTGGATACCTGTAGCATTTAAAATCTACAAAATTGATATCCATAAACCAAAAATGATTTTCAAAACCGGACATACTTCTCAAATGACAACCACAAAGTTAATCACGCCTGCTTTCTCTCTAACGCGTACATTAAGTGTTTCTCTTAATCTAACCCCAACACACCTACGCTAGGTTTACACTCAAATGGACATTATGAAATATATGCAGGTCGGAATATTGATGTGATAGGACGTAGTTAAGAGCTTCAAGTGGGTGGAGGTTACGAAAAGTTAGAAAAGAAAACATGATATTAACGTACAAACAACCACCGCCATCGTCGCCATGTTGTTTTTGTGAAGACTCAAGTATTTTTTCTTTCTGAACATTCTCAAACGATATGTCACATAAATTTCGTTAATCTCGCGCGAACATAATTTATATTCCTTGCCAACACTTTCGTAAACGTCGTTTATATTTGCCGTTAAAATTACTTTAACAAATCAATATAGAAATATTAATAGAAATATTCAGATTTAACATTAGGCAGATGGAGAGATTTAATGTAAGCGTATCACATAACTCTGTCATATCTATCTATCTATCTATCTATCTATCTATCTATCTATCTATCTATCTATCTGCCTTTTCGTATTTATCAATCTTTGACCATTTAATTCCTCATATCTCTCTCTGAGAAAATATGATATTTTTCCATCTGTTAACGCTTAATATGAGTTCGTCTATCTATCTATCTATCTATCTATCTATCTATCTATCTATCTATCTATCTATCTTAGCCTTCCGTTCATATCTATCTATCTATCTATCTATCTATCTATCTATCTATCTATCTATCTTAGCCTCGTTCTATATCTATCTATCTATCTATCTATCTATCTATCTATCTATCTATCTATCTTAGCCTGTTCTATCTATCTATCTATCTATCTATCTATCTATCTATCTATCTATCTGTCTATCTTAGCCTGTTCATATCTATCTATCTATCTATCTATCTATCTATCTATCTATCTATCTATCTTAGCCTGTTCTATATCTATCTATCTATCTATCTATCTATCTATCTATCTATCTATCTTAGCCTGTCTACATCTATCTATCTATCTATCTATCTATCTATCTATCTATCTATCTATCTATCTATCTTAGCCTGTTCATATCTATCTATCTATCTATCTATCTATCTATCTATCTATCTATCTATCTTAGCCTGTTCATATCTATCTATCTATCTATCTATCTATCTATCTATCTATCTATCTATCTATCTATCTATCTATCTATGTGTGTGTGTGTGTGTGTGTGCGTGTGCGTGTGTTTGTATTAAATGTATATTCAGATATAGAATCCAAATGAATAACAACGAAGAGAATAATTGCAATGTTCAAAACATTCATTTAAAAAGTACTCAATATAAGAATAGAGCAATGAGTATTTGTTATTAATTATTACGTTAGAATATGGCCAGACTAAAAACTACTAAAAACTGTACATTTTGTTTCGGCATTGAAAGAACAACGTTTCATCAGGTAGTTAATAATGATGTTAATAAACGTTTTATTTTCAAAAACTTAAGATCAACACTTCCCTTCTAATTTTGGAATTTTTTTTTCTTATGACGTAAAAAGATATTAAACAAGGAAAAGAAAGAGAAAATAAGAGATCAGGAATTAAGCTGAGAAATCAAGAAAAGGAGAAGAAAGAGGAAAAGGAAAGTAACAGACGAAACAGAAACTGAATTTCATTTTCTTTTTCACTTTCTAATTCTTCTGTATCTTTACTTTACCTCTTTCTTTAGCTTTTCTTTATAAAAGTACAATTCTTTTTTTTTTAAGAAACGCCAAAAGATTTGAATTCAAACACTGCAACTGATGCCAAATTCTTTCTGCAATTGATTTACTGCCAAAATTTAAAATTTATTTCCCTTCTTCTTCTATGTGCCCTGTCCCTTCAGGACGTAGTCGATCATCGCCTTCCACTTTTCCCTAACCCTGGTAGCTCTGAGCACGCCTTCTCCTGTTACGTTGTGCCATCCTCGTTCTGTCATCCACCTGATTAGATCTTTCAAATATGTTATCCGTTGCATTCCCCTTTCTATTTTCCCTCTATCTGGCCTGTTAGTATCACATTCTCCAGGCCCTTCTCCCTCATTGCTTGTCCCAGAAACGTCAGCTGTCTCTTCCTGATGCTCAGTATTAATTTCCTTTTTGTTTCCATAATTTCCAAGACCTCACCATTGCTCACATGCATGAGATTAGCAGCATCCTTCTTTTAGAACCATATTTCAGTTGCTTCAAGTTTTTCCTTCATCTTTGATGGAATTGTCCAGCACTCGCTACCATATTGAAGGACGGACACCACGTAGTAATCCAGTACTATCTTCCTAGTTTCTAGCGAAATTGTCCTCTTTCTTAATACCTTACTCAACTTCTGGAATGCTTCCTTCGCCATGCCAATTCGCCTTCGGATCTCGGTGTCGGACTTTCCGTCTTCTGTTATAACGCTTCCCATGTATTTAAATTTTTGTACCTGCTTGATTCTGGTATCCCCGACCTGTATTTGGCATTTTGGGCTGCCCTTTTTACTGATGACCATTCATTTTCTTTTAAGAACATTTAAGTTATTAACAATAAAGTTAATTAAATTGAAAATAGAAGTCCATCCCTACCGTGGCGGATGACCGAAGACACTGACAAAATAATGGCGTTGTGAAAGAACTGGATTCATTTCTGAAAAGTAATATATATATATATATATATATATATATATATATATATTAAAAATCGCCTGAAAACACCACTCATGGTAGAAACCTATGTAGCGAAATAACTCGTTTAAAAATGGAATATATATATATATATAAAGAAATAGGGCAATCTGTTAATAATTGATGTTTATCTCGTTCCGTACATTTTTATGTATATTTGTCCATCTTATATTTTTCTGTCAATTTGTTCCTTTCCTTCACATCTCTCTCTTCCTCTCTTCTTATCTCTGTCTGCTCATTATCTGTCTACCGATATTAGATTACTGTCTGTCTGTATATTACTATCTATCTCTCTCTCTCTCTCTCTATATATATATATATATATATATATATATATATATATATATGAGTAGAATAAAAACAAGTAGAAAAATGCCTTTAATCAGACATTTCACTTTAACAAGCTTATTCAGAGATTATTTAGCGACTAATGGTTTAAAAATCTAAGCTACAGTCTGTTAATTGAGATATAATTTCATTGGTCAGATACGTGTCACGTGTGATAAACAATGAATGAATATTAAATGTAAAAAAAACTGTGTCTGTTTAAATGTGTGCTAACGCGTAATAAAGGCATAAGTGTTTATTATAAATGTAAGTTTATGATAGCGAAAATAATGCCTGTGAAGCATATTTAAACTATAACCGATTGTGTATGCATTTGCACACGCACTTTAACAGTCACAAGGTTTTCTTTTACATTTAATGTTTATCCATTTCTTTATCTCACGTGACACGTATCTGACCAATGAAACTATACCTCAATCACCACACTGTCTCTTAGATTTTTAAATTATTCGTCTTTGATTAATCTTTGAAGAAGCTTGTTACAATGAAACACGTTAGATTAAAAACACTTTTTCCTACTCGTTTTTTTACTTTTTCTATTCGTCTTGTCGGATTCCGATCCATATATTCAACACATTCTCTCTGTATATATATATATATATATATATATATATATATATATATATATATATAAACAGAGAGAATATAGTTATGAACAGAACGCAATAGATAGAGATTTACCCCTATCTCTGCTTGTCTGTTCATCAGTCCCTGTTTATCAATTGCGTTCTATATATATATATATATAATTTTACCCCTATCTCTGCTTGTCTGTTCATCAGTCCCTGTCTATCAATTGCGTTCTGTTCATAACTATTTCTCTCTGTTTATATTTACCGAATTCCGCGTTCATATCTATTAATCTATATGTAAATATAATGCCATTATCTCCATTTTTTATCTGCCTACCCGATGCATATTGATGAGTTACTTGCACATTAATCGAGTGAAGTGAATGCGCATTTTTATGGCAGCGTTTGACATTTTAGATCCTGCCGTCCTCCAGTTGAACAGAACCTTTCTTCGTTGGATTGTTCGTCATCAATTGGGAAGATATATTATTTGTGGAACAATCACGGCTATACTTGCTTTTTGTTTTTGTTTTTGTTTTTCTTTCTTGTTTTATTTATCGTCAGTGTTCAAAACTGGAACCCACAGCAACCGGTCTTTATTAAGTTGGTCTATAAGTAATTTGCTTGTTTGGAGAACCAATTGGAAATGTACGAACTCATCTACGAATTCGGCATTTTAGACCCTGCCGTCCTCCAATTGGACAGAACTTTCCCGTTGGATTGTTCGTCATCAATTGGGAAGATATATTATTTGTGGAACAATCACGGCTATACTTGCTTTTTGTTTTTGTTTTTGTTTTTCTTTCTTGTTTTATTTATCGTCAGTGTTCAAAACTGGAACCCACAGCAACCGGTCTTTATTAAGTTGGTCTATAAGTAATTTGCTGTTTGGAGAACCAATTGGAAATGTACGAACTCATCTACGAATTCGGCATTTTAGACCCTGCCGTCCTCCAATTGGACAGAACTTTCCCGTTGGCTTGTTCGTCATCAATTGGGAAGATATATTATTTGTGGAACAATCACGTCTATGCTTGCTTTTTGTTTTTGTTTTTGTTTTTCTTTCTTGTTTTATTTATCGTCAGTGTTCAAAACTGGAACCCACAGCAACCGGTCTTTATTAAGTTGGTCTATAAGTAATTTGCTGTTTGGAGAACCAATTGGAAATGTACGAACTCATCTACGAATTCGGCATTTTAGACCCTGCCGTCCTCCAATTGGACAGAACTTTCTCGTTGGATTGTTCGTCATCAATTGGGAAGATATATTATTTGTGGAACAATCACGTCTATGCTTGCTTTTTGTTTTTGTTTTTGTTTTTCTTTCTTGTTTTATTTATCGTCAGTGTTCAAAACTGGAACCCACAGCAACCGGTCTTTATTAAGTTGGTCTATAAGTAATTTGCTGTTTGGAGAACCAATTGGAAATGTACGAACTCATCTACGAATTCGGCATTTTAGACCCTGCCGTCCTCCAATTGGACAGAACTTTCTCGTTGGATTGTTCGTCATCAATTGGGAAGATATATTATTTGTGGAACAATCACGGCTATACTTGCTTTTTGTTTTTGTTTTTGTTTTTCTTTCTTGTTTTATTTATCGTCAGTGTTCAAAACTGGAACCCACAGCAACCGGTCTTTATTAAGTTGGTCTATAAGTAATTTGCTGTTTGGAGAACCAATTGGAAATGTACGAACTCATCTACGAATTCGGCATTTTAGACCCTGCCGTCCTCCAATTGGACAGAACTTTCCCGTTGGATTGTTCGTCATCAATTGGGAAGATATATTATTTGTGGAACAATCACGGCTATACTTGCTTTTTGTTTTTGTTTTTGTTTTTCTTTCTTGTTTTATTTATCGTCAGTGTTCAAAACTGGAACCCACAGCAATCGGTCTTTATTAAGTTGGTCTATAAGTAATTTGCTGTTTGGAGAACCAATTGGAAATGTACGAACGCATCTACGAATTTGGCATTTTAGACCCTGCCGTCCTCCAATTGGACAGAATTTTCCCGTTGGATTGTTCATCATCCATTGGTAACAATCACGACTATACTTGCTTATTGTTTTTGTTTTTTGTTTTTTATCGGAAGTGTTCAAAACTGGAACCCACAGCAACCGGTCTTTTTTAAGCTGGTCTATAAGTAATTTGTTGTTTGGAGAACCAAATCTAAATGTAGGAACTCATCTACGAATTTGGCATTTTAGATCCTGCCGTCCTCCAGTTCGACCGAACTTTTCCGTTGGCTTGTTTATCATCAATTGGGAAGATATATTATATGTGGAACGATCACGACTATACTTGTTTTGTTTTTTTTGTTGTGTTTTTTGTTTTTTATTCGGAAGTGTTCAAAATTGGAACCCACAGCAACCGCTCTTTATTAGGTTGGTCTATAATTAATTTCCTGTTTGGAGAACCAATTGCAAATGTACGATTTCATCTACGAATAGTAATTGGAAGTTACGAACAAATTGGGAATACAGTAACTTTTCTTACATTTTGGATGGCAGTATATGTTGGACTTGGATACATATATACTTGTAAGACCCCCATGGGTCAACCCATTTTATAGGTCACCAATAGAAGGCTTAACCAATCAGGAAGCTCAAAATATTCAAAGCGACGTGTATAAAAGGCGGTCATATTTTTCCGAGTATTGAAGATCAAATTCGATTCTGGACAGTGTCTGATTCGGGAGTGATAATCCTTGACGTTGTTTCGTTGAACAGATTACGTGCTGCGAGGATTTCTCTGTATCCATATAAATATGGCGGACATGCTCAGCAGATGACAAAAGGATACTTTATATCCAGGAACGTTACTTTCAATCTATTACTTTGTGACCATCATGGACTGTTGTTGCTATATAATATACATTCGGGAGATTGATTCTCTATTATAATCAATACATATTGATCCCTGCGCTTTATCCGTAAATTATGGCGAATTTTATCAACAGTGTACACAGTGGATTATAAAAAGAATGCAGTTTACCTCTATGACATCATAAGTCCGTATATAACGCAGTGACATCGGGAAAAGATTTGAAACTCAGTCTCTTTTTACGCGACCCGATATATTTATCTGATGCAAAAGTGCTTAATCGGGAAAATTCTCTCTAATAAAAACCAGATTCAAGAATTCGTTGCAAATTTTATTCAAAGTTTGCGGAATTTTCTTCTAAGTGATGTGGGATGAATGACAACTTGTCATTGCAAATAATTGTGAATATATAACCCAATAAAATGAAATTGTAATTTATTTTTTTAAAAAATAAAAAAGATAAGCATGAACGGAAATTGCTTCTGACATGTCTTAATATTGGCAAATAGAAATTGCACCCTACGGCAACTTATTTTGATCTAGAAACGAAGCTTCTATCGAGAGAATAATTTCCGTAAGTATTGACGGGAAATGAGAACTTTTCAGAAATGCACCGCATAGACGAACCTCATCATTTAGCAAAAATAATGACGAAAACCTCTGGGAAGACATTTCACAGAAGCTATTCGATCCCTTTCCGCAAATGCTGTGATTGCCTCTGTGATTATTTTTTCAAATCTGATTCACGAAAACAAAGTTTAAATATCTGTCCCCACCTCCACAATAGAAAGAAAAACATGATTTTACCTGAATTGAAATAAAACCAGAAAGCTTCTTAATTGTCAGATGCTTATTACCGTTTACACATTTGTAAAATATATTGCTTCTTATGAACACACGGGTGACGTTATGCAATCGCCGTAAAAGAAAAATTTGATGAAAAGACATTTTTAAAACTGGTTTTATGAAGTCTAACCTCAACCATCAACTATATAGTAACCAATTTATACCAAAAAGATAAAATCATGGCCGTGCTTTTAGAGAGCAATTACTGAAATATTTGATTGGTGATCAGATACCAGATAACACGTCCAAGAATGGATGATGAAAGATAAAATTATTTGAAAAGCTTTACCACCAATTGGATGCTTGTTGGGTTGTAATGAATAACGACTCGATAGAGCCAAGATCGAATTCTAGCTAGACTTGTTTGCATTTACTTACGCGCAATTACCTTTGAAAAATGCATTGATTCATCTTCTCTTCCCCCACCCCCGCTATGGGTTGAATATCAGGACAGATTGTGTTCTATAGCTTTGGTTTGTAACCAGTCTACTGCAGAAAGAAATGGCAACACTCTTACGGGAAAATCATTGTCAGTCATGTATCAAAAGAGACACAATCGCCCGAGTGTGTATCAACTATGGTAACTGACTGACTAACAAACAACTGAGAAGAAACTGTGGGGGCCTCGGTGGTGCTTCGTAAATTTGGCCTTGTCCCAAACAGGTCTGAAGTTTCCACAATTTAAATATCAGAAGGTTGGAGGTTGGATGTTGAAATGTGGAAGAATAAAGTATTTCGTGTGTTCATTAAAGTAAAGACTTATTAACAGAATGACAAAATTTTAAGGAGTTAAATACAAGTGAAATTTTGTTAACTGAACACTATAACACATTTGTAAGAAAAAAACTGTTCATTGAGAACATGCATGCAGCTTTGTAGTTAAATTTGTTCAAAGAGAAATGTAGGTATTTAAAATGTCCACAGAAGTTTAGAGTTCATGGTTGTATAGTAGCAGAATGTAAAGTCTTCTCATGTTCCTTCCTCTTTTTGTTAGGTTGGCAGAGTAATTTTCTTCTTTCGATGTAAAAAAACGTTTGACTGACATCATATTTGAATTTTCGATTTGCCATCCAATTAGGATCAAGAATTTTGCTTTTCACACTGACTTGTGAAGTTTACCTTAGTTGAGTTTTTCCAATGCTTTTAGTCGTTTGGATCTGATTTTGCAGGTGTGCAATTTTACTTTATGTATTTTATTTAGTTGATGGATGATATAGGATTTGTATCCTATAAAACAACATCCAACCTGATCTTGCAAAATTTGTACAAAAGACAAAGTAGTTTTTGCAATACGATAATTTTTGTCGTTTTTGAAGAGAAACCACCTCACTGCGTTATTGATTGCTTTGAAAACATAATTCGTACTTCCACACCTTTTCCATCTCAAATCAATCTTCCAACCACTCAAATAAATCTTCCAACCACTCAAATTAATCGTTCACGTAATCAAATTAAGAAAAAATATGCTCATTCTTGTTGTAGAGCAACTAACATACCTCTAGACCTCTCAAGAATGCAATGTCCTATAGATTGAGGTAACTATAAAAAATAAAAAGTAATAGCAGTCGGGGATTTCGGATTGTTGTTTGATTTTTATCCGGTTCTTTTGCAGGCTTGTCAGCGTGAGTTTTTGATCTTGTTTTTGGCGTTATTTTTGTGACTACTGTTCTTTCTTTTTATATTGTCTTTGAGAACTGTTTGCATGATGCGCCAGCAGCTTTGCCGTCAGTGTGAATGCGGTCGGTTGTTGGGTGGAACGCAATCTACTATGACCAGGTGCGACATGGCTACAACAACTTCATTAGTGGAGATGAGCTTGAGTCACTTCCAGAAGTTTTGAATGTTTTTGCGGCAAGGACTCCCTCTCTGCTGACATCAGATGCTGGAATGCGTAGGTTTGTCAGTGTCAGCAGATGGACTATGGAGGAGGCACTGACATCAGAGTTGTCCTGAAGATTTTGGCAAGGAGGTCGCGAGCAGTGTGGGGATCCGAGGAGGAGGCCGGCTTGCTGAAGGGAGGTGTTCTGCAGGCCAGAGGCGTGGGACTGTGAATCAACTGCATCGGTGCTAGGCTTGCTGCAATTGTTGCTGGTGGCATGAGCCTGGAAATTTCAGATGACCACGTGGGTGCATCTTTTGCTCAGTTTGGCTCTGTTGCGGTAGTTTTGCGTGCTGTTGACGGGGCGGGGGCGGCAACTGAGGACTTTTGATTTCAAATGAGGCTGGATCTACGGAGTTTCGTCGGTGCCCCTGACATACAATTGTGCCGCTCTGGATCGCTTTCCTTGAGGGAGGAGTGTGACAAACGTGACAATGGAAACATCGGTAGGAAAGGTGTCAAACAAAGAAATGGAACCGACAAACAAAATACAAGTCAGTCGACCAACCAAAGTGAATGGACTGAGGTTGTAAGGATCGGCAAAAAAGGCGCCTACGCGTAAAAATCTACACCCGTAAAGAAGCAACAACAGAAGAAAAAAGAGAAACTGGAACCGGCTGTGTCTATTCAACCAGAACTCACCATACAGTGTGAAGTAATGCCTCTACCTCATTTTTCGTCATTGTGGAGGAGAAGGAAAAAAAGGAGGAGGAAGTGAATAATATTAAGAAAAAATGTATAAAAGCAGAGCGAAGCAGGGCCGAATGGGCCCTAATTAGCTCAAAGACTCAACATGCCTCTGTTTCGCCCGTCAAACAGACACATGAGGAGGTAAGATGTCTTTCTTCTTCTCCAACAAAAACTCCTACTCCATCCCCCAAACCAACTCCCAGCTATGCACAAGAAAAAGACATGAAGAAAAAGAAGAATTATTTTAAAAATAAAAGAACATATGAAGTAGATAGAAGGTCCTTGAAATAGTACTTTACTCCCAGAAAAAGACACTCTTGAAGCCTCTATGTCCTCTGTGGACGGCAAATGTACAGATTGGAACTTGAAGTTCTAAACAATCAGCCGGGGTCCTGACTTCTACAGATTTCCTCCCAGTCTGTAAATAAGGGGTCTCACTTTAAAAATGTCAATCAAGCTAGCCAATTTGAATGCGAGGTGCCTGTGAGATCGAGGTTAGGCTGCCCCTCTGCTTCGTGATCTCTTGTCCTTCGGAGTAGCTGTGGCTGTAATCCAGGGGTCACTTTGTTTGCGAAGTTGCTGCTCGTGTGCTCTCTAGAGATTTTGTTGTCTATTCAGCCTACTGGGACCAGAGGTGTTTTCTTTTTGTTTAAACTCTACCCTGAGTGCGAGGGTAGACATTGTCCATATTGGCGCGGCGGGAGGGGCTGGTTAATCATGGCCGTTATTGCCGTGAACCGTAGTTCATTTTGGATCATTGCGGTTTATGCGTCCAATGACCGGAAAGAGCCCGTCTCATTTTTCTGTCATTTCCGCGTGGATTCTTGCGCCCAATCTTAGTGGGAGACCGGAATGCAATCCTGGACCCCAAGCTAGGGTTGTGAATCTAGCGGAAGGTCGGGCGATCGTAGCATGGTTGAACTGATTGACGAGTTTTTTCTCATCGATAGATACTGGGACGATCATCCTGGGGGAGGTGGGGCGTGGGCACTTAACTGACCCAGTTGTCTAATTATTTGGATAGAATGTTAATGAAAAGAGTCAGTGTAGATTTTCTACATTGTCCCACGTTCCACAGGTTAGGATTTTGACCATAAATGCGTTTGTTTTCTGATGGCGTTAGATGGTAGGCATCGATTGGCTGGACACTGAAAATTTAACGTGTCTTTACTGGACAAGCGGGATTCCGGCAACAGCTAATGGAACTAGTGCAATTCAAAATTCAAAATCAACAAAGTTATAGATAAAGTTAATTTAATCATGCGACTAGGTGGAAGAATAATTTGAGCGGTCGAGAGATTAATTTGATTATGTAGAGGATTAATTTCAGTAGTCATAAGATTAATTTGAGTGGGCCAAAGATTATTTTGATAAGAAAAAATATGTAGATTGGATATTGGCATTGCTTTCCTTTTTCAAATGCTTCGTTTATTAGTTATAACTTGTTTGTTTGTAGGATGTACATAAAATATCCGAAACGAGAGTGAAAATGATGACACAAAGTGAAAAATATTTATCAAAGACACGGACAAAATATGTATTCTCTTTTAATTCTTCAGTTTGATAAAGAGAAAAATCATTTATAGGAAAAATATCTTGAAATCTCTGATAATAAGTAGGCAACGTAAATCAAATTTATTGCTCCAGTTTATCGCCTCATGATTTAAAATTTCAGTGACTCCTTTTGTTGCGTTATTTATTTTATCTGTATCAGAATTTGAGCTGATCCCTATTGGTGGATTTTTCATTCAGTCAATTAAGTGCCATACGTGATACCCGCATGTGCGACCACGTCTCAAAAGAGATATGTCTGACTGGGCTGAAGATTTTTTCGCAGTAGTTTGCCATTACCTTCTGCGGTAAACTGGTTGCCAATCTGTACTGTCATTTAACCCATAACTGAAGGGAAGATGCTAATTAACACATTTCCTTAGGGATTTTGCGTGTAAGAGAATGCACGGTATTCAACTGGAATTCGAACTCGGCTCCCCAATTTCTCCTTCCGAGCCGATATCACAATATTTACCAAAACATTCTGTTTTTTTATACATGCACAACTATATCTATCCTACAAACACATACACTCATATATTAACTAACCTTACCGTCCAACATACACTTAGACTAACAAGTGTTTCTACATAAACACACACATCCACTATCAAACACTTACTGTCCAAAATATTCCTCATACCTATCGTGTATTAATACGCGCACACATATATACACACAGTAATTTTCTAAGCGTTGTTTAGATGTGGCACATAGTGAGGATTAAACTTACTACTCATTTGTAATGATTCTAGCGTGGCAAGCTGGTTAATCATTACAATACGCCAGCCGCTCTGATACATATCATTATTAACGTTACTACATAAACTTAAACAGACACGCGTTTCTATACATACATACAAACATACCTACATACATACACTGCTGTTATACAAAAAACATTCCACGCATATCTATTTAAAAATAATTATCTATTGCAGATACGTGTCACGTGTTTAATACACGTGATACATATCTTATCAATGAGTATCAAAATGCAACCAAACTTTCCAAACATTTGTTACCTCTACTGTAGCCAGGTATTGAACTCATAACCTTTTGTGTTACATCACAAGCAACGTTTTTATCCGGGGACGCATGGCCTATTACATAAAACCTTACTTTTTTCTTCTTTTTTTTTAATAATTTCACCCCAAGCAAGTCGGTACCACCACTGTGTGCAAGGGGCTATATTAAGGTTTTAGGCAGGAGGAGAGTGAAGAGAAAGACGAACCAGTTACAGGGGGTGAAAGAGAAAAGGCAAGAGAAGGGTGTGAAAACAAGTGTGAAAATATTTGCAAAGGTAGAGAGAAAGGAAAAAAAAGATGCACGGGGTGATGTAGAAAGGAATGGAGTTAATTGAATAAGAGATGGGAATTGACATTGCATTTAAATTCCTGGAGGTTGTAGCCGTCAGGAAAGTAAGCATATGGAAGGGAGTTCCACAGGTCGGAAATGCGAGAAAAGAAGCTGTTGGTGTAGAATTGATCCTGCAATAGGTTGATTTAACTGAAAAGGTGGAAGACTTGTTGCCAGTCTGGTTGTACGAGTAAATACTGGTGGAGGGAACACCAGTGACTTACGTTCGTCAGAGTACGTCAAAATATTATCAAAAATGTGAAACATGTGTTCCGTCTGTATCCCTGCAAATTTTATATCTATCCTGGGCGTTGCTAAATACGTTTTGAAGCATTTCTGAACTTGTCTCTTGCACGGCTAACTAAATATGTTCTTTAGACTCAATTAATCCTTTGGCTTCAGACCATGGCTTTTCTTATGAAACCACATACAAATAAATTCAGGTAAGGCCAATAAGATCAGTTCTTGAGCATTCATTATTAAGATGATTTTTTAAGGAATGAAAAAAAGTTTAAAAGCTGTAAAATTATAAACGAACTGGAAATTTATACATTTATAACATATATTGAATAATAATGAACAGAAATAACTGATTCTTTTTTAATTTTCCATTTCACTGAAATAGTTAATCATCGGACACCCTACCTATCTATCTATCTATCTATCTATCTATCTATCAGTCTAGTCTTTTATCTATCTATCTATCTATCTATCTATCTATCTATCTATCTATCTATCTATCTATCTATCTGTCTAGTCTTTTATCTATCTATCTATCTATCTATCTATCTATCTATCTATCTATCTATCTATCTATCTATCAGTCTATTTTTTTATCTATCTAATCTATCTATCTATCTATCTATCTATCTATCTATCTATCTATCAGTCTAGTCTTTTATCTATCTATCTATCTATCTATCTATCTATCTATCTCAATATGTTCCTATCTATCTATCTATCTATCTATCTATCTATCTATCTATCAGTCTAGTCTTTTAATTATCTATCTATCTATCTATCTATCTATCTATCTATCTATCTATCTTTTATATCTATTATCTAGTCTTTTAATTATCTATCTATCTATCTATCTATCTATCTATCTATCTTTTATCTATCTAGTCTAGTCTTTTAATATCTATCTATCTATCTATCTATCTATCTATCTATCTATTAGTCTAGTCTTTTAATTATCTATCTATCTATCTATCTATCTATCTATCTATCTATCTAGTCTAGTCTTTTAATTATCTATCTATCTATCTTTTATCTATCTATCTATCTATCTATCTATCTATCTATCAGTCTATCTTTTATCTATCTATCTATCTATCTATCTATCTATCTATCTATCTCAATATGTTCCTATCTATCTATCTATCTATCTATCTATCAGTCTAGTCTTTTAATTATCTATCTATCTATCTATCTATCTATCTATCTATTAGTCTAGTCTTTTAATTTTTTATCTATCTATCTATCTATCTATCTATCTATCTATCTATCTATCAGTCTAGTCTTATCTATCTATCTATCTATCTATCTATCTATCTATTAGTCTAGTTTATCTATCTATCTATCTATCTATCTATCTATCTATCTATCTATCTATCTATCTATCTATCTCTTGGCTAAACACAAATCTTTTAAAATGTAATAGCCTCCCACCAAACTTTATTCATCTCATCAAATGGCCTTCCTTATTTTTAGTTTAATTTTAATTTAACTTTTTAAGTCTCCTTTATAACCAAGTAATTTGACCACATTTCATTGCCTGATGATGATGTATTAAACACCGAAACTTAATAGTTATTAAATTGCAGTTTGGATGTGTATTCTGGTTTAGTGGATATCGGCTCGGAACGAGAAATCAGAGAGCCGAGTTCGAATATAAGTTGAATACGTTGCATTCATATGCTCACAAATACTCTTGGGAAAGGTATGAATCCGTCAA
This sequence comes from Ascarosepion bandense, assembly GCA_037127315.1. NCBI lineage: Eukaryota > Metazoa > Mollusca > Cephalopoda > Sepiida > Sepiidae > Ascarosepion > Ascarosepion bandense. The sequence continues at coordinate 5,696,333 of JBBBDQ010000398.1, forward strand.
TTCACCCTTCAGATATGGGTTAAATATAAAGACAGATTAAGTTTTATAGCCTTGGGTGGCAACCAGTCTACCGCAAGAAGTGATGGCAATGGAAAATCTTCTGCTCAGTCAGTGATGTCACTTCGAGACATGTTCGCCTAACCGTAGACAACGTATAGCACTCAACTGGCGGATGCTATAATAATAATATCTTTGTCTCTCTCTCTCTCTCTCTCTCTCTCTCTCTCTCTGTATATATATATATATATATATTTAATGGTGTAAATTAATAAATATTCATATGATGGTGTACATATGTATAGTATTATTTTTAAGTATTAATAAAGCAGTTTTCAATGTATAAACAGAACTGTATTATATATATATATATATATATATATATATATATAAAGAACCCACACTTAATACATACAAATACATGGTTCTGTTCACTTTTCGCGCTCACACGCGGTTTGACGTTATAAAACCACATTACAAATTTACAAACTGCGTTTGCTGTTTGGTAAAATTGTATGTCAACAAAATATAAAATCGTCTTTGATGGTGGATGTTTTATGTTAACGTCCCTGTAACCTCTCTGAAGATGGCACATGTGAGCCGAAAATTAATGAACCAATTTAATAAAAAATTTTCCAAATATTGGAAAATTTCTGTCTTTATTTTCACCAGAAATGAAAGCCAAAATACGATGTTTAGAACGGGTCATGATTAATAGACATTCATTTTATCTTATATTTAACAGTATAAGTTTAGACAATTATCTGTTGCCTTGATACTCTAAATATCTATATATATATATATATATATATATATATATATATATATCACTGACTTATATATAACTAACGTCATTTTGGGCGTATGAGTACCTACTAGCACAGATTTTAGTATTAGGCAGACCGACTAACTGGAGATATAATTTGATTATACTAATGAAGGCTTGTGTAGAAATAAACATACTTTTCGGACGAACCGTATACGGCGCAATGGTTCACATATCGTGTCACAAGGTTTCCAAATTAATCTCTTCCTGTTTTGAATGCAGATATGTTGTTTACTTTGACTGGTCGCCAACTACGGCTATAGGATATAGGCTGTTCCGTTTCTCGCCTATTGCTGCAGTCACGTAATTGAATATAACTGACTTGACTGCAATTGGTTATATGTTAATGTAATTGTGCAGCAAATCCCTACTGATGCGTCTATACGAGGCACGATGGATAAATTATCGCCATTTTATATTTCGCACGTATCCGTTGCTTGTTTTTCATTTTGTCTACTCCACAGTATAGTTGGGCACCGTCAGTAAGAAAAAAAAATAATGACGTGATTCACCCAGCTCGAATTTTGGAAACGGCGTACTGTACTGCTAGGCATTCGAACCGGAAACAGGAACATTTTAGATTGGTTGGGTGTAAAATCTGAGGAGAGTGCAGAGAATTCTACTGGTGATTACGTAGGCAGCATAGCTCGGCAAAGAACTTTTGAATTTGCCTCAAACTCAACGTGAAGGCTTACATCAAGTGCTCTGAGGAGATAATGCTGCCTATGTCTGCGACAGAACTGAAAACACACAAGTAGAGAAGGCAGTGAGACAACTTCAGTGACCACATCACTCCTTACATTTGGGCAACTAACTTCCCCTACTGCAACCACCATTATTATTATGTGTGGACCGCCTTTAAGCGACAGATAAAAAAAACTTCTTGTAAAAATAACGATGAACTGAAACCTTGGATTATGGTGTCATTCAACTACTTAAACAAGGAGAAGTTTTTCAGAAGATATAGAGACCGTGGTTGAAGCCAATAGCGATTTGATTGAATAAATTTACTCTTTAGTATTTCAAGATATACTTGTATAATTTTGGTAAATATATATTCTAAAATGTATACATATAAGAAAAAATTAAGGCAGACACGTTATTTCATGGTAAGTATGGGCATATTTCAGAGGAATCATCATCAGCTTCCGTTTTTATTTTACAAAGGATTTTACACAAATATTCTTCAAAAATGGAACCAAAAAAGAAACGAACTAAGCACTTGAACATGAGACAAAGTATTAGTAGAATGAAAAAAAATTACCGAGACGAGGAACCTAACATGTAAAGCGCTCAATACACAAGTAGAGCAAACAAGTAGCTAACCTAGAGAGCCCACGAACCTACCAATGTTTCACCAAATTGGGTCTTCAGGGAAAGGTATATATATATATATATATATATATATATATATATATATAAGCATGTGAATGTTAAGCTACACTGATGAGCTTTCATACAGCGAAACAGGCCTGTATGTGAATGAGGAATATATATATATATATATATATATATATATATATATATATATATATATATGGTGAGCGAACAGATTCTGGATCTGATCGCTTAATCTGTCGTGATCATACTTATGAATTTATGAACAAGGCCAGCACGCTTAATTCCTCGCTCGGGACTAAAACCATCGCCGGTTCACAAAGATTTCTGTTTATCCAATTTTCTTCACAAAGCTTGGGTCAACTCATGGTATGGTTTTCAAACACATTCCAAACTGATGTATGTTGAGATCGCTTCCTCCTGTCCGATAGCATCAGGAATTCACCTTCCTTAGGAATCGAGCACGGTTAGAATTGAACCTTGGTCTCATGGTCATAATGCGAATGTCTTTCAAAATCACAATATCTCTTTCTTCCCAAAAGATCCTATCGTCGAAAATTATAGTTCAGAATTTTCTTTTAGATCGATTCGCTTGTCAAATTCTATTCTTTTTTTGTGTTTCAGTCCATGATGATTGCATTCAATGTAACGAATCCGAGTTGAAATTAAAATTCAGTTCCCAAATTTCTCATTCCAAATCGGTGTACATTACCACATCCGGGCATCCGTCCAAAGTTAACGAAACGGGAAGTTAAAAGCGGAAATATGATATTAATTCCAGATTTTAAATGAAACAATAATTTTTATTTTAATGTGACAACTAAAAATAATAAATAAAGCTAAATAAAAGTGCGTTTCGAATCTTAACAAGAAAAATGTAAATTAATAAATATAAGACATTAATTTAATGAGACATGCCGTGTATTATTTCAAAATAATTCGATTAGATTACTGTTGGATTAAACATCATATCGGCTATTCATAAAAATGTGTTGGTTTACACAATAGCTCAATTATTCTAAAAACAATTTATTCATTATTTTAAAATAGTTTCGGCCCAAGCAAGGTCATAAATCCACTAAGACGTGAGCTTTTATATGAATGAATGAAACAGAGAGATCATTAAAAGAACAGGAGACGGAAGTGGACGAATAACGTTACATTTGCATTTGCGAAGCTATTAGTTAAGAGGAGAGTAGGATGCCGGAAGTGAATAAACTAAAATAATGATTACAATTACATCTAACAATTTCAAGAATAAAATTATAAGACCTACACGCCAATCGAGTGCAGCACCCAACTTCATGACATCCATGTATCAAGGAAGAAAGCCCATCAGAACAATTAATGTGGAAGTATTTATAGAAAAGGTACGTTTAAATTGTTGGAATGACGCCGAGGGGCCTGGTCAGAACTGATAACATTGCCGTTTTTTTTATTTCGTCAAAAACTCTAGATATATAAAAGACCAAATGCTTCAGAAGATATAGAAGCACAAATGAATAGTAGACGTATACATGGGTAAGATAAATTGTGGCTAAAAATATTTAACATCACAAGAGAACCGATACAATATAATTCTCTTACATGTGAGCAAAATTTTCAGAATTTACTTGAGAATTAAATATATTCGAATTCACTTGAGAGTTAAATATGTTCAATTTAATCTATCTCATTGTGATTCACTCTGTCTTTTTTTTTTTTGTTTTTTGTTTTTTGTTTGTTTTTTGGTAAGGAATCGAATAATGCAACCAAAAATTCTTGACAGGGAAACCAATTTATTATCAATGAAATCAGAACAAAAAAAAATATTTTTATAGAAAAAAATGTACTCAATTATAAATGATTTCAAGGACAGACATCGCATCAATGTGTATTTGTTTTAATACGGTAGGGGAAGGGTTGGAATTTTCGTTAATATAAAATTGGGTTGTTATTTGTATTTTATGATTTTTACGTTAGCTTGAAAGGTTTATCTAGGAACATGATTATTTTATGTTGATTGTAAATCTTAGGTTTTTGAAGATATTTTTATTTCTTATTATGTTCGTGTGCTGCCGTTACAGGTATCATTTTTATGTTTGCTAATTTGTTGATTATATATATCGTTAAAAGCTCGCAAAAATTATCATCATAGCTACCCATTGTTATGTCAAAGTTAGAGTTTTGGCATTTTTAGTCGATATTCTTTTTTATTGTACTATAGTACAGATTGTCTACATTCTTATACTATATCTATATGATCATTGAGGATGGTCATATAGTGCTTCTATATTTTTAATGCATTTTTTAATATGTTTTCTTTGATAGATGGGTAAAAGTATTTGATATGAAATTGCGAAAACGACGTTTTCTTTATTGTTAAGTTTATTAAACCAGCCAATTGTTATTTTTGTATGTTCCGCTGGTTTGTATTTAATTTGTTCATGAGATTATGACAAATTTCTTCGAGTATATATTTTCTTATTTTCCAATTTTTTCATTTTTGTGAGAATTAGTAGTATGTATGTAGTATGAAGTCGACCTTATGAAATTTACATTTAAAAACTGTTTCTACGGTTGCTAGTTGATTTATTCCATTGTTTAATTTATTTTAAATAGGGTGAGCATTTTATTGATGCGAAAATTTATTTATATTATTGTGATTGTTGTTGTTGTTGTTGCTGTTGTTGTTGAGGAAATGGAATATTTTCCGTTTTTGGCATTTTATTAAGCAACGGCAAGAGTTACCAAAAATAACAAACGCAGTTCGCAAATTTGCAATGCGGTTCTATGACATTACACCGCGTGATAGCACGAAATGACAACAAAACCATGTATTTAAATGCAATGTAATGTGTTATCACCAGATTTAAAGGTGATTTTATTAAGTGTGGGTTGTATGGATTTAATGTAGATGGCCTCCAATATCTGAAGTTATTTTTAATGTGTGTATGAGTGAGGATTATTGTATTGTTGACTAAAATCTGTTTGATATTACCTAGATGGTTATGTATTTCTAAGAAATGTTGTTTAATCGTACTATGATCTGAAGGTTGTCAGGTAAGCTTAGAACCAACTTAATAAAAAATTATTCAAATGTTGGAAATTTTTTGTCATTAATTTCAACTGAAATTAAAGCCAAAATACGATGTTTAGAACGGCTCATGATTAAACATAACAGACATTCATTGTCTCTTATATTCAACAGTAGATGTTTAGAAAATTATTGCTGCATCGATACACAAATTTAATATATATATATATATATATATATATATATATATACAAAAACTTCTGTATATATCTTGAAATGATATGACAATTTTTATATATGCGCGCCATATTCAAACATTATTTCTTACTCTAGAAAGGCTTCCATCATTGTTTCCCTTTCTTTTCATTTCCTCTCTCTGATTATATATATATATATATATGTATTCTATAAATACTTCTGTTCCGATGAACTTAGATCACTGGTGCACGAATTTGCACGAGATACTAGATTAGCAACTAGATCCCACCCTTTTACAGTGAAACCGATAAAATGCAACCGCAACTTCTACTCCAACAGTTTCTTTTCTCGTACTTCCCGACTATGGAATTCCCTTCCACATGACTGCTTCCCCGACGGCTACAATCTCCAGGAGTTTAAATGTAAGGTCAATAGACACCTCCTAACACAATAACTCGCTTCCATTCTTTCAAACACTCTTCCCATCCTCCCAACTACCTATCACCCCACTTCTGACATTTCCTATATCTAACCACTCTTTCTATTTACCTTCTCCTATGTAGCCCCAAGCGCAATAGTGGCAGTGGAATGCTTTGCGTGGGGTGAAACGATTATATATATATATATATATATATATATATATATATATATATATTTGTTTCAAATCATATTTTTTCCAACACTGATTTCAATTTTTGTTTATCTGAAACGTGTCTATGTTTATAATCAACGTGCCTTATTTCTTTCTCAGTTTTCACTCTCTGCATTTGTCTCGGGTTGTGTATATGTGTACGTGTTGTCTGGATCTGTGGCCAAGCGACGCAATATTTAATACGCTCTCCAAAAGTCGGTACTTGCTATCGGAAATTAGTGGATGTTCTTCATCAGACCAGTTCCTGGAAATTCCTTGACATCTATTCTCCAAAGATATTTCTTTTCAATTCCAAAAGTTAGACATTTTTCCAGGATTTGAAATCAAACCTATTTTTAAAGAGGCAAGTGAGTTATATATATATATATATATATATATATATATATATATATATATATAATAGATCCGGGTTTATACATAGACGAGATGGACTTAGAATATTGAGAGATTGTAACAGTAGCGCACCGACATAATAAGAAATAAAAATATCTTCGAAAAGGATTTTCAATCGACATGAAATTGTAAAGTTTTTAGATAAGTTATTCGAGCTAACATACAAACCATAAAAAAAACAAACATAACAATCCAATTTTGTATGAACAAAAATTCCAATCTCTCCCTTACTGTATTCAAACAAACATATATAAGAAATACTTTAAACATTACACATCTGCCCACTCGATAGAGAAATGTACATATAATATGACGGCTAGCAATCGTTGTTGCAGACGCCTGCTAAGGCACATTTCGGTTCGTTCAAAATCCACAGACCCTCACCTAAGGTTTATTCTTCTTCTATGTGCCCTGTCCCTTCAGGACGTAGGCGATCATGGCTTTCCACTTTTCCCTGTCACTGGTGGCTATGAGCACGCATTCTCCTGTTACACCGTGCAATACTCGTTCTGTCATCCACATGATTAGGACCTTCAAATTTGTTATCCGTTGCTTTCCCCTGTCTCATTTTCCCTCTATCTGGCCTGTTAGTATCAGGTTCTCTAGGCTCTCCTTCCTCATTACGTGTCCCAAAAACTTTAGCTATTTCTTCCTAATGCTCAGTATTAATTTCTTTTTTGTTTCCATCATTTCCAAGACCTCATCATTGCTCACACGCTCGATCCATGATATTCGCAGCATCCTTCTGTAGAACCACATTTCAGTTGCTTCAAATTTTTCCTTCATCTTTGATGGTATTGTCCAGTATTCACTGTCATATTGAAGGACGGATATCACGTAGCAATCCAGTACTCTCTTCCTAGTTTTTAACGAAAGTGTTCTGTTTCTTAATACCTTACTCAACTTCTGGAATGCTTCCTTCGCCATGCCAATTCGCCTTCGGATCTCTGTGCCGCACTTTCAGTCTTCTGTTATAAAGCTTCCCATGTATTTAAATTTTTGTACCTGCTTGATTCTGGTATCCCCGTATTTGGCATTTTGGGCTGCCCTTTTTACTGATGACCATGCATTCAGTTTTTGTGCAGCTTATTTGTAGTCTTTGTTTGTTACTTTCTTCTGCTTGTAAGAGGTCTTGTAGTTTCCTTTCTGTGCCTGATTTCAGAATTTTATCATCTGCGTAGAGTCCTTCTAGAGTCCTCAAAATATTCTCGCTGTACAGGTTGAACAGATCCGGTGAAAAGACACATACTTGTCTCACTCCCCTTTCTATCTTTGTATATCTACTCAATTCATTACCTGTCCGTATGCAAGCGGTTTGCTGCCAGTAAAGATCCTATATTACTCTCAATTCCTTTTCAAACATGTCCAGACTACCAAGCATCTCCATCAGCTCTTTGTGACGTATTTTGTCAAACACCTTCGCATAATAAATAAAGCACAGGTATAAGTCCTTCTTCATTTGTATTGACCCTTCGGAGAGCATCCTAATCATAAATATGGCATTCCTTGTTCCTGTGTCTTTAACGAAACCACACTGTTCTTGTCCTATCTCCGGCCTGATTCTGCTTCTCGCTTTATTCGGACGATCAGTTTTGTTATATGGCTCATCAAACTGATGGTTCTGTGAAGTTCGGACTCGTTTCTCATGGCTTCTCAGGTAGTGCTATGAAGATAGACTTGCTGAGATCATCTGGTATATCCCCAGTATTATATAGTTCATTTATTATTTCAGTAATTCTTTTCTATACCAAATTCTTCCTGGGCTATAAGCAGCTCTATGGCTATGCCGTCTGGTCCCGCTGCTTTTTTTCAATTCAGTTTGGCTACTGCAGATTCCACTTCAGACTAATATTTCCGGTCCTTCTCATCTTTGCATAATATTGGTTACTCTCTCTTGTCGTAGAAAATATCTTTTATATATTCTTCCCATCGTTGTAGTATTTCCTCTTTCTTTAAAATGATTGTTCCATCCTTAGATTTTAGACATCCTGTTGAAGAGCAGGTTTTTTATCCTCTCAGTTCTTTTATTTCCTTAAGGTTTATGTGGCAAATATGTTGAGCGTGACTTAGTCATATTTTCTGAGAAAGACATCTCTCGGCTTCATTCACGGTACTCACTCTTCTTGCTTATAAGTCATACTTAATGATTTCAAACGTTCCAAAACTGTTCTGTGATCATCTTCTAATTATTCTGCAAGATTAGTTTGCGCCTGACATGATTCATCATGAAGTCATGCCGCCATTTCTTCGTCTTCAACCTTTTTCAGTGCGGCATAGCGATATGTATCTTCAACATAAAAATAAATTATTTTCGACGTGTCGAAAGCAATCTCTGGTCGGATGTCCCTGCTATTTACCTCTGGGTTCTTGACAAAATCCAACGGGGAATCTGTAATGTGATCGATACCGACTTAGCAGCTCGGCTGCAGTCACTCTCTCACTGGCGTAATGTGGTTTCCCGTTGCCTCTTCTACAAATGCTTTCACGACTTCTGCTCCAATGAACTTAGCTCACTAGTGCCCCCTGTGTATGAATTTACACGAGCTACTAGGCTAGCAACTGGGCCCTACCCATTTACAGTGATACCGATAAAATGTAACCGCAATTTCTACTCTAACTGCTTCTTTTTCGCACTTCCCGTCAGTGTAATTTCCTTCTGTATACTTGCTTCCCCGACAACTACAATCTTCATGAATTTAAATGTAAGAGCAATAGACATCTCACAATTTCGCATCCTTTCTCTCAAGCCCTTTTTTCCATCTACTCCACCCCATTTCACCGGTATTTTCATCAGTCTATTACCCTCCTCCTGACATCCCGTATAACCTACCCACTTTTCTCATTACTTTCCCTTATTTAACCCCCTGCGCAACAGTGGCAGTAAAATTGTCTTGCTTGGGGTGAAATGATTAAAAAAAAAGAAAATTCAAGTTTGTCGAAATGAAGCCTTCATCTTTGAGTGGTTTTAAACATGTCAGATTAATTGACGGTATCTACTGATCTATAGGGTTTGCAGGTTGCAAGTATATATATATATATATATATATATATATATATATATATGTGTGTGTGTGTGTGTGTGTCACTGCTTAGCGTTCTAGTTGACACAGTTAATGATTAAAATGTCAATTGTTGAAAAAATTCAATTCATACGTCTGGTGAAATTATAAACACCTTGTTTTGCTGATAAGAAATAAAAAATGATAAACTTTTATAAAACTAAGGATAATATATTTGTAATTGAATTTTTTTCTTAGAATGTTCATAGATTTGGTAGCATCAGTGTATGATTTACTGTTCAGCGGTCACCATTTTCTTAATGCCAGAGTCACAACAGTTAGAACTAAAATGGTCCCAAGCTTTGCAAATATATATTTCTAAGTTAGTTTCCCATAAAGCAAACAGAGATGATGAAATCCTAGTCATCATCACAAAGAAATGTGCCCATCAGCTGGTTCCAGTTCTTTTCAAACTCTACTATTGTCTTTCTGATTCCTGCTTTTCTTGTTTGTTACATGTCCTCATCTGTAGTTCCTGCTTTTAAGAACTATGGTAAACCATTTGATCGCCACCACTATTTAGCTTTAACTACTAACTACTTTTAGGTATTCGGGGCTCAGATCAACGCTGATGTAGTTAAGCATCTCACATCTCATGGCCTATAATCTGACAAACAATATGGCTTCCGCTTAGCCAGATCTACCGCTGATTTTCTAACAGCCATTACGGAATGTGTATACCAATAGCTAGGCTCGAGCTATTGCTCCAGATATCTAAAATTGTTTAACAGTGTTGGCATACTGGTTTTCTGCGCAAGCTCCAGAGATACTATATTTCTTGACAATTGTTTGATTTAATCTAATCTTTCCATTCGAATCGTGAATTGAAGGTCAAGCTAGATTCCGGATCTTTTCAAACAAACTTGGGTGTTCCTCAAGTCTTTATCCTAGGTTCTCCGCTGTTCCTGTTTTTCATCAAAAATCTTTCCGATGTCATCAAGTCCTAAGTAGGCATCTATGCAATTGATACCACAATTTACTCCCGTCTTTATAAGAAATATTTCAAGGCTGAAAGAGTAAACCTAGTTGCTGCTCTTGAAACGGACCTTCAATCAGTTGTTAACTGGGGCAGGAAATGGCTTTTAAATTTTAATGGCTCAAAAACAAAACTGTTATCCCTCAAAAACTATAGGGAATATTTCCTGTCAGCTATAGTTTTGGCAGATGCAAGTCTCTTTCAGATCAACACACTGTGCTTTCTTTGGACTCAACTTTTCAACCGGTCTGAAGTGGAAAATCTATAGCTGCATCTACTACTAGGAAGGTTAGGTCTCTGTGTTTAGTCAGAAAATGTTTCTCGTCAGAATCCATCTTAAACATTTATAAATATACCATTCATCTGTGCATTGAATACTGTTGCCGTATATTATCGGATGGTCCTGCTATCCATCTGAGGTTCTCGACAATTTCCAAACAAGAACCTGCAAAGTAATCGGTCCTTGATTGGCATCTCGACATCTGTCATTTCCCACCGCTGTTACGAGGCTTCTCTCTGCCTTTTCCACAAATATTTTCATGGCAACTGTTCTGACGAGCTTTTTACCATGGTGTACCGAACGCGTAAATTTAAGCTTGGCATCTTCTTTTCCTCTTCTATATGCCCTGTCCTTTCAGGACGTCGGCTATCATGGCTTTCCACCTCTCCCTATATCTGGTGGCTCTTAGCACGCTTTCCCCTGTTATACCACG